>JAOEGL010000003.1:86919743-87404743 GCA_034509955.1 Urosaurus nigricauda
ATGGCTTTCAGATTCCATTTCAGGGAATCCAGAAACCACTTTTATTCTAAGAACCAGCATTCAGTGCAACTACTGGAGAGTGTCATTAGGGAGAAGATAAGTGAGGAAATGTCTGATGGGAGGGTAGTTAGCTTTTTTACCTCTCCCCCAGTTCCTAATTTTGGGGTTTCTCATTTGAGAGTGGATTCAGAAAAGGCACCTGGTGAATATAGGCTTATTCACCATTTATCTTTTCCAAAGGGTGTCTGTGTGTCTGTTACTGACACCATTTTTCCAGAGCTTTGCGTGTTCCATATACATCTTTTGATGCAGCAGTTTCTGAGGGGTGAAGGAAAGGAATTAGGGTAGAACTGGCAACATGCAACATTAACTCTGCATGTCACTTGCTGCCTGTACACTCCAAAGATTTTGAGCTCCTAGGCTTTTTCCCCACTTTTTTTTTTTTTAACTTGGACTGGCCTGTTTCATGCCATTTGCTGTTTTTGAAAAGTTCAATACTTTTTTTTAATGAGCCTTTATGGTTAGGTCCATACTAAGATAGTTTTTTTATTCTCTTGATATTTTTTTTATTATTATTTGTTGGCCAGGCAGTTACAGGTCAGCGTGCATTCCTGACCACAATTTTATTCCCTTATGACAGAATTGGGTGTACCCTGAAAGAACCTAGGACCTGATAACTCTTTCTCATCTAACTATTTTATCCATCAGATTCCTGATTTTTTACAGTGGAAGGAAATGTTACCGAACACTATTAACTATTATTTTTCATATTTGTCATTGTTACATTTTTTGCTGCTGATCTCTGGGTCAGGAATCCATTTCCTTTCATGGCACCTTCCATCTCTCCTAATCTGATCCCTATCCAAGCTCTTCCTCTTTCTCAGTTTCTGTTCTTCTGTTCACTTTGAAATTGTCATTCCATGGCCCCTAAAGCAGCAGCAATTCATGACTTTTTTAAAAAAATAAAATCTGTCAATCTCCTTGCTCTTACTAAAACTTGATTTCCGGCCCATGACACTGCTGCCTCTGCAGCCCTCTCTTTTAGTGGTCTCTCTTTCACCCATATTAGTCATTCTGAGGGTAGAGGAGGAGGGGTCGGCATCTTACTGTCTAATCCCCACCCCCTCCCCCAGTTTCAAGTGCTGTCTTTTCCCTCAAGCTACCACTTCTCTTCGTTTGAATTTCATTCTATTAGACTTTTTCTTCCTTTACAGTTGCAGGTTGCTGTTATCTATTGTCCACCCAGTTCTGCTACTCAGTTTCTCTCCGACTTTGAGTCATGGCTGACATTCTTTTTACCAGATTCCATCCCCTCTCTGATCTTAAGTGACTAATATCCATTTGGCTGACCCCAACAATCTGACAACCTGTTGTTTTTGTTCTCTCGTTGATCTTCAACCTCATTCAAATTCTGCCACTCATGCATCTTCCTTTACTTTTACGCCTCAGCCCTGGCTTACTCCAACAGTCCGGTTTCTCCATTCTTGTTCTCTAGCAGCTGAGCTTTTGTGGAAAAAATCCAGGGAGACAGCTGATTTCATTCATTATAAATTTGTCTTACCTTCCTTTTTGCACACCCTGTGCATGGCTAAACAGAACTATTATAAATCTCTGATCTGTGCCAATGAGAGGTGCCCACAGCATTTGTTCTCCACTTTCAATGCCTTGTTAAAACTTTTTTCCCTTCTTGTCTCTTCATTATTTTCTCCTAATGACTTTGCTACTTATTTCATCACCAAGATTACTACTATTCATTGATTAATAATAATAATAATAATAATAATAATTTATTTATAATCCGCTCCTTTGTGGAGACAATTGGAGCGGGGTACAACAAGTTAAAAAGCAGAAGTTAAAACAATCCCATAACCCACTTCAAAACCTCCCACTCCTTAAAAATAGATTAAACCAGATATAATTTAAAACTAGCAATATTAAAACACAAGACATGATCCAAACCCTTCCTTGAGCGGCCACGTCATAAGTTAGGGATCGGAAACCTGGGAGTAGACGAAATCAGAGTCTGAATCCAGAGCCGGGGATTAGGGGATTTCAGGGATTCTGAGATTGTCCCTCCTGTTTCTTCAGCTATAATTAATTGTCAAGCATCATTGTCTAAATATTGTCTCTCTGGAAGGACTCTCTATGCTACTGAACTCTTCCAAACATATTCTCTCAATCCAATTCCTTGTTGTCTTCTAATTTCTCTCACTACTTCTCTTCTGCCTTCACTTCTTTATATCTTTAATCTTTCTCTCTCTACTGACACTTTTCCTTCTGTCTTTAAACATGCTCTAGTCTCCACTATTCTGAAAAAAAAACTTCCCCTGATCCTTCTTGTCTGTCTAGCCAGCATCCTATTTCTCTTCTGTCTTTTTTGTCTAAGGTTTTGGAACAAGTTGTTTATTCTTGCTGTCTAGAGTTTCCTAACTCCATTTTGGATCCTTTTCAGTCCGGTTCTCGCAAATGGTCTTTATTCTGTTCTTGCCCTCCTAGATCCATTTCAAACCAGATTCAGGCCAGGATACAGACCTGAGACTGCCATAGTTGCCTTAGTCGATGATCTCTGTCAGGGCACTGACAGGGGAAGTGTGACCCTGTTGGTGCACTTGGATCCCTCAGCAATCTTCTCTGTGTATCTTTCTGGACCGCCTGGGAGAATTGGGAATTGGGGGCACTGATTTGCAGTGGTTCCATTCCTATCTCTCAGGCAGATTCCAGATGGTGATGCTGGGAGACAGTTGCTCTTCTCAAAGAGAGTTAAGATCTGGCATCCCTCAAGGCACCATTTTGTCTCCCATGCTGTTTAACATTTACATGAAGCCGCTGGGCAAGATCATATGGAGACATGGGGCAGGGTGTTATCAGTACGCTGATGACACCCAAATATGCTTCTCTGTGTCTTGGACTGATGCAGTGACTAAGGATGGCATCTCTCCTCTGAATGAGTATCTTGGGGCAGTAATGGACTGGATTAGGGAAAACCAGCTCAAGCTAAATCCAGGTAAGATGGAGGTACTTGCTATAGGGACCCCTAATCTGGGAATGGAGATACATCCACCAGTGCTGGATAGAGTGACACTTCCCCTGAAAGACTGTATTTGCAGCTTGGGGGTACTCCTTGACTTGTCTCTTCAGCTGACAGCTCAGAAATATGCAACAGTCAGGAGTGACTGTTATCAGCTTTGGCTGATACGTCAGCTGTGACCTTTTCTGGAACCAGGTGACCTAGAAACAGTAGTACATACACCCATAACCTCTCAGCTTGACTTCTGCAATTTGCTCTACATGAGGCTACACTTGTGCCAAATTCAGAAACTTCAACTGGTACAAAATATGGCAGCCAGACTGGTCACAGGTACATCTAGAGCAAAGCATATCATACCTGTTTTAAAATCTCTTCATTGGCTGCCCATTAATTTCCAGGCAAGGTACAAGGTGTTGGTTATCACCTTTAAAGCCCTACATAGTCTGGGTTCAGACTACTTGTGGGAGTGCCTTCTTCCACATAATCCACCCTGCACTCTCAGGTCCTCTGCAACCCAAAAAGACTAGACTGTCAGTGGTGACCCAGAGGACCTTTTCATCTGCCGCTCCTAGGCTCTGGAATGACCTGCCAGATGAGATCCATCATATCACCACCCTAGAAGCGTTTTAAAAGGCCATTAAGACGGGATCTCTTCTGGCAGGCCTTTCCAGATTAACCTTTTTAGCTTTGCCTCCATTCATAGACATTAATGCCCCCATCCCCTCCCCCCAACAAACATATTCCTCTCCTTCTAAATCTACTCCCAATTTTAGCGAATCCCTCACAGGAATATTTTTTAACTTATTACACTGTTTAATTCTCTTTTAATTGGTTTGTGATCAAGGTTTTTATGACTGGGAGGAGGGTCAGGATAAGGCACTCTTTACTTTGAATTGGAATTTTATTTTATGATGTTTTTACAGTTGTTGTAATCTGCCTTGATTACCAATGGGAAAAAGCGGAATATAAATTATTATAATTATCTGCCTGTGGCTTTTGACACCATTGACCACTGTTTTTTAGTTGATATAACCTCTGACTTTGGGTTCACAGATTCTGTTCTTAAGTGGTTTAAATCCTATCTGTCTGACAGATCTTTCACAGTGGTCACTGATGGTCAGGTTTTGTCTTCTGTCCCACTCTCTGTTGGAGTTCTACAGGGCTCTGTTTTGGGTCACCTGTTGTTTTCTCTCTACACACTGTCTCATATATTCCTTTGGCTTTTCTTCTCATCTGTATGCAAATGACATCCAGCCATATCTTTCCACCCCTGATATTTACTCGAGTCTTGAACAGCAGGTACAGTAGGCCCTCAGTATATGCGGGGGATCCATTTTGGATCCCCCTGCACATACCAAACACTGTGTATGCTCAAGTCCCCCATGTTTCCAATGGCAGCATGCATGAATGCGTGCCACCACTGGGGACAAAGGTTCCATTGAAGAAGAAAAATGGGAGATGTCTCAAGAAACCAGGATGGATGACTAAGGAACTTTCAACTGAGCTAAGTTTTAAAGAGAACATGTATAAGAAATGGAAAAATGGGGAAATCACCAAAGAGGAATTCAAACAAACAGCCAGCATGTGTAGGGATAAAGTCAGAAAATCTAAAGCACAGAATGAACTCAGGCTGGCTAGAGAAGTTAAGAACAATAAAAAGGGCTTTTTTGGGTATGTCCACAGTAAAAGGAAGAGGAAGGAAACGGTTGGCCCACTGCGTGCAGAAGATGGCAAAATGCTAACAGGGGACAGAGAAAAGGCAGAATTACTCAACACCTTCTTCTCTTAAGTCTTCTCAGAAAAGGCAAAGGGTGCTCAACCTAAGGATAATGGAGCAGAATATAGAATAGGGGAATTTCAGCAAAGAATAAGTAAAGAGATAGTACAGGAATACCTGGTTAATCTAAATGAATACAAGTCTCCAGGACCAGATGAACTACATCCAAGAGTATTAAAAGAAGTGGCAAATGTAATATTGGAACCATTGGCAAAAATATTTGAAAAATCCCTGAGAACAGGAGAAGTCCCAGCAGACTGGAGGAGGGCAAACGTTGTGCTCATCTTCAAAAAGGGGGAAAAAGAGGATCCCAACAATTATCGCCCAGTTAGTCTGACATCAATTCCAGGAAAGATTCTGGAACAGATTATTAAACAGAGAGTCTGTGGATATCTGGAAGATAATTCCATAATCACAAAAAGCCAACATGGGTTTCAGAGAAACAAGTCATGCCAGACAAATCTGATCTCTTTTTTTGATAAAATCACCAGCTTGGTAGATGAAGGGAATGCTGTGGATGTACTATATCTTGATTTCAGTAAAGTCTTTGACAAGGTTCCCCATGACATTCTTGCAAAGAAGCTTGCAAAATGTGGACTAGACAAGGTAACTATTACATGGATTTGTAACAGGTAGACTGACTGAACCTAAAGGGTGCTCAACAATGGTTCTTTTTTATGCTGGAGAGAAGTGACCAGTGGGGTGCCACAGGGTTCTGTCCGGGGCCCAGTGCTGTTCAATATCTTTATTAATGACTTGGATGAAATTATTGAGGGCCTAGTTATCAAATTTGCAGATGACACCAAATTAGGAGGAGTAGCTAATACCCCAGAGGACAGGATCAAAATTCAAAATGACCTGAATAGACTAGAAAGCTGGGCCAAAGCTAACAAAATGAAATTCAACACAAGCAAATGTAAGGTTCTGCACTTAGGAAGGAAAAATGAAATGAACAGATATAGGATGGGGGATACCTGGCTGAAAGAGACAACATGTGAAAAGGATCTAGGAGTCCAAGGAGACCACAAGTTGAACATGAGCCAACAGTGCGATGCAGCAGCTAAAAAGGCCAATGCTATTTTAGACTGCATCAATAGAATTATAGTGTCTAGATCAAGGGAAGTAATAGTGCCACTCTATTCTGCTTTGGTCAGGCCCCACCTGGAATACTGTGTCCAGGTCTGGACACCACAATTCAAAAAGATTGAAGAAAAACTGGAGCATGTCAAAAGGAGGGCAACTAAAATGGTGAAGGGTCTGGAAACCATGCCCTATGAGGAATGACTTAGGGAGCTGGGAATGTTTAGCCTGGAGAAGAGAAGGTTAAGAGGTGATATGATAGCCCTATTTGAATACTTGAAGGGATGTCACATTGAGGAGGGAGCAAGCTTGTTTTCTTCTGCTCCAGAGAACAGGACCCGGAACAATGGATGCAAGCTCCAGGAAAAGAGATTCCACCTCAACATTAGGAGGAACTTCCTGACAGTAAGGGCTGTTCAACAATGGAACACACTCAGAGTGTGGTGGAGTCTCCTTCCTTGGAGGTCTTTAAACAGAGGCTGGATGGCCGTCTGTCAGGGATGCTTTGATTGGGAGTTCCTGCATGGCAGGGGGTTGGACTGGATGGCCCTTGTGGTCTCTTCCAACTCTATGATTCTATGATTCATCTCCCCTCCTCTCCTTCCTTCTTCTTTCCCTCCCTGCCTCTCTCCCTTCCTTCCCTGCTTACTTACCTTCTGCTGCAGCCACTGTGAGAAAGGCTGGGTGGTAGTTCCGGAAGCCTCTTGGCCTCCAACATCACCCTCCAGCCCTTCCGTGGTGGTGGCAACAGCAGCGTGGAGGGTGAGTAGCAATGCCAGAGGCCTTCAAGGCCTCCAGCTCCAGCACCTGGCTTCCTCACCACCTCGGCCTCCTCACTTTCGCTGCCGCCACAGAAGGACCAGGTGGCAGTGCTGGATGCTTCTTGGCCTCCAACACCATCACTTGGCCTTTCCCATGACAGCAGCAGCCCCAGAGGCCTTGAAGGCCTCCCACACCGCCACCCAGCCTCCTTGTCCTTGCTGCCACCACATGTAGTGAAAAGGCCAATCTATCAGGAAATCACGAAGCAGCATGAGACCAGCCAATGGGAAGCCGGCTGGGCAGGGCTATAAAAGTGCCTTGCAAAGAATGAAAGGGGAGGTTAGTTCTGGGTCTAGTTTTGAGGGAAAGAGTTACACTGAAGAGAGGGTGTGCTCTTAGAGGGAACATTTTAGTTTGGTTTGGTGACCAAGAAAAGGTCTTAAGAGTCCAAAGAGGGACTCTGTAGGCTTAGGGAGTCTAGTAGGAAGAGGCTCAGAGCAAGCCAGTTGTTAAAAGGGGAATTTTGGTCCATGTACCTGAGATAAGATTGCCTGTGTGGCTATTCTAATATTATTATTTTAAAGGGACTTCTTGTAACTAAATAATAAGCCATTATTAACAACTTTGATTCTACTTTATAGTGTTTTTTTTTATTATTTCGCAATAAACTTTTGTTAATATTTAAGATACTACTTGGCCTCCATTTGATTCAAACCATGCTATCTACTATTAGAGACACAGAGGTGCTGTGCCATCTTTAAGAGCAGTGCTAGGGTGAAGGTTAGCAAGAGTCCTTCACACAGCAGAAGGGCCAGGTGGTGATGCTAGAGGCCAAGAGGCATCCAGCAGCAGTGGCAAGGATGAGGATGCCAAGGCAGTGAGGACTGGAGGCTGGTTGGCAGTGCTGGAGGCTTTGAAGGCCCCTGGCACTGCTGCACTCCACCTCCTTGCTGCTGCCGCCACCACACAAGGGCTGGGTGCTGGTGTTGGAGGCCAAAACCTCCAACACCACCACCAGGCCTTTCCCACGGTGGCAACAAGGCAGCAAGGAGGCCGGGTGACGGCACGGAAGGCCAAGTCTCGGCCTCCTTGCCACCACTGTGGAAGGGCCAGGTGGTGGTGCTGGACACCTCTTGGCCTCCAACATAACCACCTGGCCCTTCTGCAGCGGCGGCGAGGACAAGGAGGCCAGGTGGCAGTGTGCGAGGCCTTCAAAATCTCTGGGGCTTCTGTGGTCTGCCTCCTTGCTGCTGTCACTGCCACCATTGCAAGAAAGGCCCAGTGATGGTGTGCAGGCCAAGAGGTGTCCAGCACTGCCACCTGGCCCTTCTGTGGCAGTCGCAGCAGCCACAGCGGCAGCAAGGAGGCCAAGGCTTGGCCTCTGGCATCGCCACCTGTCCTTTCTCGTGGTGTTAGCAGCATGGAGGGCAAACAGCAGTGCCCGAGGCCTTCAAGGCCTCCAGCACTTGGCATTTCCCGTGGCAGCAGCAGCAGAAGAAAAGTAAACAGGGAGGGAAGGAAGGAAGAAGGGAGAGAAGGAAGAAGGGGAGGAAAGAGGAAGGGAGGAGAGGAGGGGAAGCAAGGGATGTTTGTCCCCAATGGCGGTGGTGAGCCACCATTGGAGACAATGGCCGGGTTTGCCATCTGCGGATGCTCAAATCCATGCATAGCAAATCCACGTAAAAGGAGGGCCCGCTGTATCTTCTTTTCTCAACACTGTTTCTGAGTGGATGCAGCACCAACAGTTAAAGCTCAATATGTCCAAGCATCTTGTTTTTCCTCCAAAGCCTACTGTTCAATACTCTTGATTCGTCGCTCCATCTTACTTCTCAGGTGGATGCGACGGTCAGGAGCACCTGTTTTCAGCTTCGGCTATTGTGCCAGCTGCGCCCCTACTTGGACCGGAGGGACCTTGAAACTGTAGTACATGCTCTGGTAACCTCTTGATTGGATTTTTGCAATGCGCTCTACATGGGGCAGCCTCTGTATCACACTCGGAAGCTACAACTAGTGCAGAATATGGCAGCGCAGCTGGTCACTGGGGCTCCCAGGGCCTGCCATATAACACCGGTATTAAGAGATCTCCATTGGCTGCCTATTTGCTTCCAGGCTCAGTACAAAGTGCTGGTTATTACCTATAAAACCCTAAATGGCTTGGGCCCAGAGTACCTGAAGGACCGTCTCTCCTCATATAATCTGCTCCGCACACTCAGATCTACTGGGCAACAATTAATAAGAGTTCCAGAGGCCAGATTAACAGCTACTAAGAAGAGGGCGTTTTCTGTCTCGGCCCCGAGCCTCTGGAACTCGCTGCCCACGGAGCTCCACCTGGCTGCCTCTCTTACCCAATTTAAAAAGGGGTTAAAAACATACTTATTTGAATAGGCCTACCCCTGATTTTCCTCCCCCCGCTGTTACTCTCCCTCATCACGAGTGGACTGGAGTACTGCCACTGTATTGTCGCCCAGAGCCGATTTTGTTACTGTGCTATTGAATGTTTTTAATCTGTGTATATGTTTTTAACTTGTGTAATTGTGCACCGCCCTGATTACTGGAAGGGCGGTATATAAATAAAGCTATTATTATTATTATTATTATTATTATTATTACTCCTTTTCAATTATTGTTATTGACACCTCTATTAGCCCTGTGCAGGAAGCCTGAAGTCTTGGTTTCATTTTTTATTCCTCCCTGTATCCCCCAGATTCAAGTGGTATCTAAGACACGTAGATTTTTAACGTCACTAAAATTATACAGTTCCTTTCAGCCTCCACTGCCAAGAATCTAGTCCATGCCTTAGTAGTCTTGCAACTGGATTAATGCAAACTTCTGGTGGGGCTTCCACAGGGTTCCGCAGGGTGGGAGTAGCCACTGATAAGGCTCTCACTCATTTCCTCACCAAACGAGCCTGGGATGGTGGTGGGATTGAGAGAAAGCCTTCTCCATAGGATCCAAGGGCTCTAGGTGATTCATATGGGGAGATACGGTCTCTCAAATAGTCTGGACCTAAACTGTGTTTGTTCATTGTTGTTGTTTCCTCGGTAGAGGCGGGTTAGAAATTATTAGTAGTAGTATAATTACATCATTGTGTTCACATGTTCTCTACCTGTTCAGCACCATTGGCTACCACTTTCAAGAAGTTGGTTGTGATGATGTCACATTACAGTAATCTGTAACTATGGTGCATCAAGTCGTAGGAAGGAGATCAAGACAGTGGGATCAGCACACAATGCTGCATACCTATTTAAGGAAATGTAGCATTAAATGGCACAGCTTCACCTTTACAAATTCTCATCTTCTATACAATTATTGAGGATAATTTATTCTACTTTGTTTCTGATCACCCTAGTGTCAATAACCTCTGGGAAACAAAAATGGTCTCTGTCTTCTAACCACAAGTACCTTTGCACAATTCATTTAATAAAAATTTAGGTCCACTCTCAGAAAATCCCAGTACCTCAAGGCTAAGGCTCAGGATAACTCTTTTTCTCTAATATGGGTCCTCCCCAAATTGTACATATAAAGTATCAAGGATCTTTCTCATTAATCAGGATGGGATGCCTTCCATGTCTATTTGAAGGTGAAGTCTTCTAATTATTAAAAGTGTTCCATCTCACATTTCTTAATATGACTTTTAATTATATGCCTTCACAGCATATATCACTCATCTATGAGATTCAATGCAACTTCAACCTTCCTTTTTTAATTAGCTAGTCTGGGCAAGTTTGCTTCATTACTTTAGGAAGCCATAATAAATTCTTTCTTTTGTGTGGCTTTTCTATCTTTCTTCGGCTTTTCCATTCTTTGTATAAATATCTGCTACACTTTCCTCTTGTTTTTATAACCATTTTTTATTTATAAAGGATAATAAACTAGAAGAGCATTTTATGAACCCACCTTAGCCCTTCCAGGTAATCAATATTAGAAAGCATCGTCAGCTGTCAGCAAATATTTTTTTTTCCAGACAATAATTATATGGAAGAATGGCAGCTCCTCATTCATCATCTTAAGCAGTTGTCTGGGAAGGGAGAGAAATATTTTATGTACCACAGGTTTTGCTACAGAAACATTGTTTTTGACACATACCCATTAGCTTGGCTGGATTGCAGAAGGTTTCTTGCTGTACAGCAAAATGTTGCCACGATTAGCAGAAAGTGGCCCGTTCTGTCAGCTCTTTCTCAGTGTAATTGCTCCACCGATGACAAATGATTTCTTCAACTATTAGCACAATGTTTTATTGTCTTCTTGCAGGAGAGGCATTAAACTCATGTTTAAAAGTGAAATAAGACAATGCCATCTCCAGTTTATATTAAGAAAGGGGAATAAAGATTTGAGAGAAAGATGCAGGATTAATGCTCCTGATGTGATTAATCATCTGTTTACTTAGAATCAGATTGACACTGTACTCGCAGAGCCCAAAGCAAGGGAGGTTACACTGTAGTACAGATTTTAAGAGTATTTTGGCCTGGCAAATTTGTGCAGACACTAGTTATCTTTATAATCCCTAGCTGCTTCAAATAGAGTAGCTTTTACCCTCAGCATTTGACAGGGATGAGGCGGTTCAGTGGTTTCAGTCGGAAACCTAAATGGGCCCAAGGTATTCCAGCTACAAGAGGAATATGTTTTAAAGCCAAGCAATCAGGTTCAGAGCCTTTAGGGAACCCTTGCAGTTGGCAAGCCTTACCACAAACATTAGCAGATCGATTAGACAATCACTTTAGTTAAGCACTTAGGACCAGCAAGTGACTCCTGTCTCATATATATGTACATGTGTGTGTGTGTGTATTTGCATATATACATATATATATATATGTGTGTGTGTGTGTGTGTGTGTGTGTGTGTATATACACACACACACACACATGCTGCTTTGAAGGAGAAAAGAGAAAATAAATAAATAATAAAAACTTATTTAAATCCAGCTTCTCTGTTACAGAGACAACCGATCAAAAGCATATAATAAAAGGACATGTAAACATATCTTATTCTGGCCTTTAAATTCTTACCATTTTTGAGATGCTTTGATGGTTTGTAGTCTGTGTAAAGGACACACCTATGCCATCTCAGGATGAAATTCACCCTCCACACAAACTATGGACTAGCCTCAGGAAATCAGAATAGAAAAGGCTTGTGTTTATGTGTTCATTTTCACCTTTAAATGTCTTCTCTACAGGTAATCCACCACCATCATCATCACCTCTACATAGCTTCAGCCTCTGTGTAGCCTCAGCCACATATGACACTTCCCCTCTATGGATGGATGATCAACACATACTACCTTCATGTTTTATGTTGCACTTATATCTGGTATGGCAAAACTGTTATACAGCAAACATGTTTTCAAGGGAACACTGATGTTCCCCTCAGAAAACTTATAGAGTAATTAAGGCAAGTTGGCATCCTATGAACCCCAAAGCTCGCTCATTCATTCATTCATTCATTCATTCGTCCATTCATTCATTCATTGGTTCCTCAAGTCCTCTGCACATTGTCATGTTTCCCTGAAACAAAAACTATGTTTCTCATCATTTTTGGCATCCCTGGACATAGACTGTCATGTGGCCATGCAGATTGACATTCCTGCATTTCCTTTAGAAAAAAATGGGCTGGTTCATAGTGTAACACCTTTAATACATGTATTACTTTATGTTTAGGGGGAAAAAACCTTTGATATTTATGTATCCTTATGTGTTCTTGAATTTTATTACTGTCACACAGGCCCGATCTAGACGGGCGCAAAGAGCCGTGATACGGGCTCTTTGCATTGTCTTTTGGGTTCGGAGGTCATCTCTACACCCTCCCGAATCCTAAAGCGTATGGGCGCTGCAAATTTTAAATGCATCATGACATCAAGATGTGCACAGTGTTTAGATACACTGCATGCATCATTACGCCTTTGCACCATGGGAGAGCGCCAAGTGCACCCCTTCCATGGCGCAAAAAGGAGCTTGTAAACGAGCTCCTTTTTGGTGTGGGTCTTTGCTGCAGCCTTTAAACGGCCGCTGCAAAGACCCAGAGAGAAAGGGGCCGCGACGGCAAACCCTTTCTCCCCTTAGCCCCACCAAAGGAAGTGGGGTGCTGTAGGCGCCCAGGGCGCCTGCTGCACCCCACTTTGAGGCCGCTGGGAAGCGGCAGTTTGCCGCTTCCCTGCGGCCTCCAGAAGCGGCGGGATGGGGCCACGGAGGCTGCAGGTGCGGCAGCCTTGGTGCCATCTCACCGCTAAAAGGGGCGAGTACAGACTGCCCCTTTTAGGCAGTCTGGAAAGGCCCATAGAGTTTAATTATGTCAGTATGGCTGGTTCCTTCACACTCTTTTGTTGCAAAGAGACTAGAATTTCAAGGCTGGAATGGATTCACCATCCATAATCTGAAGAGCTTGTTCCTTCATTGACAGTTTAATATGTGTCTCAGAAGTGTGAAGTTCAATCAATATTTGATTGAACAATAAAAAGGGCTTTTTTGGATATGTCCGCAGCAAAAGGAAGAAGAAGGAAACAGTAGGGCCACTGCGTGCAGAAGATGGCAAAATGCTAACAGGGGACAGAGAAAAGGCAGAATTACTCAACACCTTCTTTGCTTCAGTCTTCTCAGAAAAGGCAAAAGGTGCTCAACCGAAGGATAATGGAGCAGAAGACAGAATAGGGGAATTTCAGCACAGAATAAGTAAAGAGATAGTACAGGAATACTTGGTTAACCTAAATGAATATAAATCTCCAGGACCAGATGAACTACATCCTAGAGTATTAAAAGAACTAGCAAATGTAATATCAGAGCCATTGGCAATAATCTTTGAGAACTCCTGGAGAACAGGAGAAGTCCCAGAAGACTGGAGGAGGGCAAACGTTGTCCCCATCTTCAAAAAGGGAAAAAAAGAGGATCCCAACAATTATCGTCCGGTTAGTCTGACATCAATTCCAGGAAAGGTGCTAGAGCAGATCATTAAGCAGAGAGTCTGCGAACATTTAGAAGCCAATGCCATAATCACAAAAAGCCAACATGGGTTTCAGAAAAAGAAGTCATGCCAAACGAACCTGATCTCTTTTTTTGATAAAATTACCAGCTTGGTAGATGAAGGGAATGCTGTGGATATAGTATACCTCGATTTCAGTAAGGCCTTTGACAAGGTTCCCCATGACATTCTTGCAAACAAGCTTGCAAAATGTGGGATAGACAAGTTAACTGTTACATGGATTTGTAATTGGTTGACTGGCCGAACTCAAAGGGTGCTCAACAATGGCTCCTTTTCATCCTGGAGAGAAGTGACCAGTGGGGTCCCACAGGGTTCTGTCCTGGGCCCAGTGCTATTCAACATCTTTATTAACGATTTGGATGACAGAATTGGGGGCATACTTATCAAATTTGCAGATGACACTAAACTGGGAGGTTCTGCACTTAGGGCGGAAAAATGAAATGCACAGATATAGGATGGGGGACACCTGGCTGAACGAGACCACATGTGAAAGGGATCTAGGAGTCCAAGTAGACCATAAGCTGAACATGAGTCAACAGTGTGATGCGGCAGCTAAAAAAGCCAATGCAATTTTAGGCTGCATCAATAGAAGTATAGTTTCTAGATCAAGGGAAGTTATAGTGCCACTCTATTCTGCTTTGGTCAGGCCCCACCTGGAATACTGTGTCCAGTTCTGGGCACCACAATTCAAAAAGGATGTGGAGAAACTGGAGCATGTCCAAAGGAGGGCAACTAAGATGGTGAAGGGTCTGGAAACCTTGCCCTATGAAGAACGCCTTAGGGAGCTGGGGATGTTTAGCCTGGAGAAGAGAAGGTTAAGAGGTGATATGATAGCCCTGTTTAAATATTTGAAGGGATGTCATATTGAGGAGGGAGCAAGCTTGTTTTCTGCTGCTGCAGAGACTAGAACGCGGAACAATGGATGCGAACTGCAGGAAAAGAGATTCCACCTCAACATTAGGAGGAACTTCCTGACAGTAAGGGCTGTTCGACAGTGGAACACACTCCCTCGGAGTGTAGTGGAGTCTCCTTCCTTAGGGGTCTTTAAGCAGAGGCTGGATGGCCATCTGTCAGGGATGCTTTGACTTGGAGTTCCTGCATGGCAGGGGGTTGGACTGGATGACCCTTGTGGTCTCTTCCAACTCTATGATTCTATGATTCTATGATTCTATTTTTTAGATATAGAGTTCACATTTATGATTCACCTTTCATCTCTCTTTTGAATTTTGGAGAGAAAAAAACATGGATTTTGAAAAACCCCATTTCTCACCCACTGACCCACTGAAAGGAAATGAATGAGGTTACAGAAAATATAAGCAAATAGAAAGGAGGTAGGAAACATAAACCTTTCATCTAGAAGTATAAAATATATGCCAGACTAGCCATACCACATCCCATGCACACATGGGGCAATATAATTGGTATATATATGTGCGTGTAAAAAAGTAAATCCTACCGTTATACAATTTCATGAAGCATCTCTCTACACATTTCCAGTCTATCACTACATTATGAAATAAGTTAGGTGCAAGTTCCCAAATTATGCTTCCAGAGCACAGGAAAGTGAATTTGGGGATTATAGCTCCCCAAATGCTCCATTTAGCAGGCCACTGGAAGACTGAGGGTGTATCTACACTATAGAAATAATGCAATTTGACACCACTTTAAGTGGTATAATTCCATTCTATAGAATCCTGGGATTTATGGTTTAACAAAGCCTTAAGCCTTCTCTACAAAAGAGTGCTGGTGCTTCTCTGCATATACCAGGATTCTGTAGGTTGGAGTCTGGGCAGTTAAAGTGTTGTCAAAGTACATTACTTCTCCATCATTACTCTGGATGTAGTAACCAGAAAAGTAACTTTTCTCTGCTCTTGGGATGGGGATGCCTGAGATCTTTCTCCATTCCTAACAGCTTTGCACAACACCTCAATACTCCATCTGGCTATGTTAGCGACATACACTACTACACAAAGCTATTTTATACCACAATTGACAATTTGTTCATCCAGTCTATTTACTATGTCTTCTCTGGCCACCAGCAGCTCTGCAAATGTAAGGCAGAGACATTTCATGTCATTTTTTGTCTGATCCTTCTATTTCTGGCTAGAATACCAAAGCAATACCACAGGCTGTTATGAGATGTCCAGTTATTATTTCTCTGAAGATTCCAGCCACAGATGCTGGTGAAACATCAGGAATAAACTCTTTCAGAACATGGCCACATAGCCTGAAAAACCAACAAAAAACTATGGATACCAGCCATGAGAGCCTTCGATTTCACATTGTCCAGTTATTGTTTGGGGGACAGAACAGAAAGCAGCTCAGAGTTTTGCTGTTTCATGTTTCTACCTTAATCTTCACAATACAGATCTCACAGCACTTGATGGAACAATGACATCCTTAGTTCTCTTCGCTATTACTCAGAATAGCACTGAGCACCTATTAACATCCAAGCTCTGTTTTAATTTAAGAAATGCTTGTCAACACAATGTTGTGCCAAATGTTTTTTTTTTCATCCTTTATTTAAAAAGCAAAACAGTGGTTCATTTTTGTACTTGTACAGAACAAGGAAGAACTTGTGGACTCCTGGGGCTTTGGTAAGCAGTACTGCAATGTAACTATACTAATTCAGGATTTTGCTAAGGCTGCTATTAAAGTGGAACCTGACAGTACTGCTAAGCCCTTAAGAGCTTCATGACAGAAGTTTTTCAGTTAAGTGTGCCGTGTACTTGAAAGTGTTGAACAGCCAGCTGAAAAATATGAGGGAAAGGTCATCTAATACTGTGGTGTTTTGAACTGTTATCATTTATTTTATGTAGCACACATGTATCCTGCCTTTATGGCAAAGAAAATCAGGCAATGTAGGTGCTGTGGGGGTTATAAATTTTATCCTCACAAGTGCTTTGTGGGCCAGGTTGCAGATAGAACAGAAACTCCTTATTATGACAACTTTGCTGGCTATCACTCTTTTTCCAGACTTGATTCAAGGTCACCTGTAAAAGCCTATTAGGCTTAGGTTCAAACTATCTGAAAGACTATATTTTCCCCATGAACCTGTTTTTGCTCTCAGACTCTCTGTCTCAGCATTCTCAGGGGCACTTTTGATGAGGTGCAAAGAAAGGGCCTTCTTGGTGGTTGCTCCCAGACTAGGACAGGCAAATTCCAGCCCCTCAAATCCAGGTATCAAATTATGCAAGTTGTTATAATTATGAGTATTTTTAATTTACATGCAAAATATACAGAATCAACACATGAATAATTGCATTTTTTCAATCACTATGAAGCTTACCGCACAGGGTCGGGCTAAGAACTGTCCAAAAGGGGCCGGGATGGGAACAGAATGAGTGGGAGATGCATTTTACTGCACACAGGAAATCCCTCACTCGTTCCATTGCCCCTCTGTTCCATTCCAAATCCGTTCCAGAGGAGGGGATTTTGGAGAACAGTTCTGAACAGTTCTCCAAAATCCCCTCCTCTGGAACAGATCTGGGATGGATCTGGAACGAAATGGAATGAGTGGGGGACTTGTGTGTGGGGTAAAATGCGTCCCTCACTCATTCCACACTCATTCCAGGCCCCTTTTGGACTGTTCTGGGATCGTTCTGAGGAGCCCTGTGTGGTAGGCTTCAATGTCTTAGCCTTTTTTAAACAAAATAGGATGCAGCAACTCATCAGTTAAGACACTGACTGTGACAAATGCAAGAACAGCAGGTGGGCTGTTCGAGTGCCATGTTACGGAGTGAGCTCCTGTCACTAGTCCCAGCTTCTGCCAACCTAACATTTCGAAAGCATGTAAAATTGCAAGTAGATAAATAGGTACCACTTCAGTGGGAAAGTAACAGAGTTCTGTGTTGTTATGCTGGCCACATGATCACAGAGTTGTTCTTGACAATGCTTATTCTTCAGCTTAAACCGGAGATAAACACCACCCCCTACAATCAGACACAACTTGACAACCTTGTCAAAGGGGACATCTTTACCATTACCTTTAAGTACTCTTCAGAAAGAATTAGGTTAAGCCATCATCAACTCTCAGCAAATCCACTTTAAAGAGTTGTGGGGGATTAACAGCAAGACAAGAATTTTATAAAATGCCTGTGTTCATTGCTTGGGCTCTTTCACTCTACATACTGTGATTCCATATTAACAGCCCATGGTTCCATCCTATGGAATCCTGGCACTAGGACTGGGGAGAATACAGCCATGACAGTTAAAGTGGAATCATAGTGCTATACTTGTATAGTATGAAAGGGCTCCTGGTGTCATAATAACAGCAAAGCAACAGCAGCAAAAGTGTAGATATTTTATCATGTATAGAGACTTTTAATGTTGTTTTCATCAGACAGCATAGCCTACACAATGCCTCCCTTCTTTACTCTGAAGCTGTATCCTTGCCTCTGAATCTCTTCCTTGCCTCGGTTTATACCTTTGTCATGCTCCCCTCCTTGCTTCTTCAATACTGCCACTTACACCTCTCTTTTTGTCTTACTTTGTCAGTGGCATCACTAGGGTTGGCATCACATGGTGCAGTAACTCATAGTGTTACATGCTCCCCATTGACCTCCTCCCATAACACACCATGCAGAATTCTTAGTCATGTTTTTTGTACTAATGTTAGTCATAAATTGTGATTCCCATAGATCGTTAAATGTAGTAGTAGTAGTAGTAGTAGTAATGTTTTATTTATACCCCGCTCTTCAGCCAAGGCTATCAGAGTGGCTTACAATTTATGAATTAGAAATTTCCCTGCCCTCAGGCTTACAATCTAAAAAGACACGACACAAAAGGAGAAAGGAGAGGTGGTGGGGAAGGGGGAAAGTCCAGCAGATCTTCTCTCCCTCGGAGGCCTGGACCATGACAGAGGGACTGGAGGGAAGGCTCTTCTTCTTTTTAGGCAAGGCCTGTTGGAGCTGGCTTGCCTTTCTCTCTCTCAAGATGGTGGAGGGAGGGAGACAATAGCTGTGACGTAAACAACCAGCAGAATTAAAATTTAAAAGTATAATTACAACACCATACACACCCTGATTGTATTTACATGTACATAGTTTTATGTGGTTAAAGTTAACATTTGGTAAGACCTTATGCTTTTTAGGAAAATGTAATAAGAATAATAACAACAACAACCTGGGGCCTTTCCTTTCTTCTGCCACTGACCCTCATCCCTCACACGGGCCCAAAACAAACAGGCAGTAAGAGGCGCCTGGGTGGTGCCATTAGTGTTCGGGAGCGTGTAGTACTGGCGCCATTACGTAACACCGTTTAGACAGCGTACATAATGGTGCCGCCACAACTGCACAGCTGCTAGATGCAGATGTGCAGCTGTGGTGATGGAAAGGTGCCCACTGGCACCTTTTCTCTCAATCGCACCGCAACTGCAGTGCTAGCTGCTGTGGTGAAGTTGCGCTGTAAAAAAAGTGGCGCCAAACCACCCCTTTTGGGCAGTCTGTACCACCCCACTATCTCTTCTGCTGAACCCCAGCATTTTAAATGGATGCAGGTGAATATCACAGCCCATTTCAGTCAAAAGGCAGATGTTTGGGGAGCAGTGGTGTCAACTCCCTCCTCCTTAGGATGTCATATAGTGTGGCCCTCAGCCCCCACATCCCTAGTGATGCCCCTAATTTTGTGGCACTATCTCTCCCTGTTTTGTATCTTCCATCAGCTGATACCTTCCTCTCTATTCCATGAAGCATGTCAATGCACATCTCAGGCTCTTTTGCCTCCTACCCCCCTCTTCTCTTACCCCACACCTTTGCATTGGTTCCCTCTCTTCCTTCTTGCACTTAACCACTTCCATGTCTTACCTTCCCTACGTGATTCCCTTTCTGTTCCCTTTACTTACTTTGCACCCGATGTATCTCCCACCTTCCTACCCTTCCTCTGTTTGCTTCACCTTTCTCCTGTGTCGTGCTTCCTGCATCATAGCTGCAGCTGCATCTCCAATCCTCTCTTCCTCCCTCACTTACTTCAATTCCAGTAAAAGTTTGTTTTTTTCAGCAATTCCATTGTGGTGAAATTGTAAAATTTGGTACGGCAGCAGGTAGCAGACCAGTTAAGATGGCTTGGAGTCTTCAGTTCTTGAAGTCTGATTATGTGGACAAGACACCATCTCAGCAGTCCATCTCACCACATGTAAGCTTGACCCTTGACCAGGTTGGCTGATAAGATTCATCAGAGTTAGGGTCAGGGAATGATAAATGCCTCACAATGGTCCAAAACACACTGCAGAAATAATACAGTTGGAGACCATTCTAATTGCCCTGGCTCAACGCTAGGGAATTGTGGGAACTGTAGTTTTGTGAAATATTTAATACTCTCTGTCAGAGAGCTTTGGTGCCACAATATACAATTCCCAGGATTCCCTAGTACTGAGCCAGGGCAGTTAAAATGGTCTCAAATTGGATTTCTGCAGTGTGTTTTGGATCAAAGAGACTCGACAGACTGTCCAAAAATGGTGGACTGGAGGCACCTGTTTTAACTCTGGAGGGACACTGCAGTAGCCAAACCATGCAGCATCCCTCTGCAGTAAAAGGAACCCAGGAAAAAACGGGTTCTTTTTAAGGTGCCCAGTGCATGTCATGAGTGCACTATTGGTGCACTGGTAACATAAGTGACATTTAGTGATGGCTGTACACTGCGCATTGCTTACATCATCATGGTGGCATCCATGTGGACAGGACACCACCATGATGCCGCTGCTGTTACACACTAGGGTTCAGGAGCATGTGGTTACTGTGCACTCCTGAACCCTAGTATTGGTGGTGGCACCCTGCTTTTGGCCTGTCTGTCCTGGGCCTATGTCATCAAAAGGTGCCTACTGCCTTGAAGGAGGCTATAGTGCACTCTCTGGTAAAGAGGACCCAGTGGTATATGACAACTACTACCCTATTGCTAATGTGCTCTTTTAGGGTAAAATTCTTGACCTGTGGTGGCTGAGCAACTTCATACTTTCTTGGTGAAAACACATATCTAAACCTATTTTGGTCACATTTCAGCATATAATACTGACTTAGACTTGTTTGCCTCAGTGGATGATGTTCTGCAGATAAAAAAAACATAGGAAGTGATACGTGTTGATCTTCCTGGATCTCTCAGTATCTTTTGATACCACTGATCATGGTATCTTACTGGGTAAGAAAAGGAGGTAATGCGTTATGGTAGTTCTTCTATCTGGTTCCAGAGTGTAGTATTTGGGGACTCCTGTTCAGCCCCATGGCTACAGAGTAAGGTCATTGGGAATTTGGGAACTGGATCCTGAGATCTTTGGTCATAGGGCAGGATAGAAATATTTTAATACACACTTATACCAAGCAAGTGATGAAAACCAACAGATTTATGGAATCTTAAATAGTGATAATTGCTTGTCAGTTTATATGCTGCACTATTGTATCACTCTTCCTTCACTTCAATACTACCACTTTTTTCTGCGCAAACTTTGCAAGGAACTCTGCAAAACAGATGTCTGCTAGATTTTCCTCCAATAGCTAGAATTTCTGTTGGGTTCTAATATTGACTTAGGGAACTACAAATTAGAATTGAAAGAGGTTAGGTCAAAAATGTCAACCGTAGGCAGTGGCTTAGGGAACTACAAACTAGAATTGATAGAGGTTAGGTCAAAACTGTCAACCGTAGGCAGTGGCATCACTAGGGTGTGTGTGAGGTGTGGCTTACATTGGTGACACCCCACAAGCAGCCCCCCACCTCTTTGATGTGGCAGGAGTGGGGCTAGTTCACCCCTCCATCTCTGCCCTGTGTGGCTTTACTCATTAGTAAAGCCACACAGGACAAGGAAGGAAAGGGCACGGCGCACCCTGCATTCTTGCCCCACACGGCTTAACTCATGAGTAAAGCAATGTGGGACAGGGAGGAGGAGGGCCTGGTGTACCCCAAACCTTGCCCTGCACGACTTTACTCAAGTACCCTTTTGGCTCCGCCTTTAAGTCCTGCCCCCAGAGCCCCACCCCCCACACTGGGTGACACCCTGGTGTGGGACACTACTGACCACAGGGGAAATCACAGGGGAAAGATGGTGCCACAGACCTCACAAAACCTAACACCAGGGGCAGTCTCTTGTGAAATCATAAGGATGGGTCATAAAGATGTCACAGATGTGGGGCTGGCAAGGGCTGGGGTGGTGGCATAGCAGAGTTGCTGCTAGGTCCATTATTGTGCAAATGGGAATATGCAAAGAACTTGGGTAAAATTAGCCTTACTCAGAACCAAGAGAAAAACCCAAACATTTTTTGACAATCAGCCAGGCAGCAAAATACTCCAAGCAGGAAAAGCAATTATCTCTATTACCAGTAGGCCCTTTCATCCCATATGGACCAACCTATAGTACACATGCCAGGTGCAGAGTTTTTCCAGGACTTACCTATGGAAGAATCACCACCATCTCTATGTTGTTGTTTTTTTCAGGTCTTCTGCCACTGCTGCGAGAATTTGTACAAGAACTCTCTCAGGTCGCATTGTTCACCTTGCTAGAAACAGTACATGGACACTTGTACCCACAGTATCTCTTTCTTAACCATCCCCTTGCTCCTAGCTTTTTGGGGGCACCAACTTTGTAAAACAGAGCACATATACAAACACCTTTGCAACAAACCACAGAACAGCTAGAAATGGGTGCCCTCTGAGAATGTGTGCAAATGGGTGCCCAGGCTTTAAAACCACCACAAAACAAAAATTAGACTGCCTCATTTCCTAGTGTAAGTTGCCCTGAGATTGATCTCCTTACCTGGAGACCTGGGGGAGCACAGCATTTGTCTAAAATTTCAGCAGAGCACCCTGAAACTTGGCAAAAAACACCTAGGGGCAGTCCAGACTGGCAGTTTGTGCTGGCCTGGCTGCAGAATAGAGCTGAACTAGAGCATCCACATGTGCCCAGCCCTAGTTCCACTGCTTGGTCGCCATCATGGCGTACACCTGCCCATACGGCACACACCATGACGATGCAAGTGCTGAGAGGAAAGGTGTATCACTCAAGAGCAAAATGGACAAACTAAAATTCACAATACATTATAAAATGTACAACACTGGATGAAATTTCTTCAAGTCTTTGTTAGGATTCAGCCTTCAACCTGCTTACAGATAAGTGTGTGTGGCTCAAATAAGGTACTCTGTAATAATAGCTGCATTGTTTCAATGACCCTAATGTGGGATATATAGTTTGCAGATTGCAAGAGCCCATTCCTATCTTGGTCTGTTTTGTAGTAGATTGCAGAGATTGTGTTCAGTTTGGCATTTAAGTATACAATTGACACTCAATTTAGAGTAATAGGTGAAGTCACGATACACTCCCATGGTATCCATTGCTTTGGAAATTAATAAAGCATTTTCCCTTTAAATACATGCACAATCTCTTCTATATAAATTTACCGTATATATTGGATATATTGGATATAAGTTGACCTCATGTATAAGTCAAGGGCAGATTTTGGGGCCAAAATTATGGATTTTGATATGACCCATGGATAAGTCAAGGGTAAAACTTGGGGTATGTAAAAAAAATCTAAAGGATGAAGCAAAGGAAAATAATGCCAAATAGCTTGCAAAATTCCAGCAGGGCTAATTGTGTTTGTACACCTTAAAGACTCGTGCTTCCAGGGCACCATATGCTCTTATCTTTCACAGGGGAATGGTTCCTTTTTATATATTTAAGAGTTAAAGTACATCACTTACATTGACCCATGGATAAGTCAACTCAGGTTTTTCTGGTCCATTTCTTGACTAAAATTTCTAGACTTATACATGAGTATATAAGTAACTATAAAAAATACTACCTTCACAATATAGTTTAATAAGAATTATTCTTTTCTGTCATAAATAATTCACACTCAGCTAATGGCCTTTGTAGAGCTCAATGAAATTATGTTTGGTAATGTTTTATTATCTCCATGTTTTATTTTCTTTGAGAAAGAGTCAGAGTGTTTACTCACAATGAAGACACCCTAAAGTTGGGGGGGATCCATAGCTGGTCTACAAAAATGCAAACATTGCTAAGGGACAAATAATGTGTGTACACACATGCTGCTGTAGACATGCAAGACATTTTGGAAACAAGAAAGGTCATACAGAACTCAAGGCCAAATATTCTGGCTCTTGAGGCAGAAAATGCAATAGGTTTCTCTTTCTCATCCAGTGGTAAAAATATCAATACCTACAACAATTTGCTGCCCTTTCCTGACACCCAACATCAACTACCTAGGATGGCCATTTCATGCTATCCATCCTGCTGGTGAGACTAATAATAATAATATTATTACTACATAGGACAAGGCTCCCAGAACTTAGGCCCAGTACAGACTGCCAGAAAATGGAGATCTGGGACCAATTTTAGGGCTCAGGAGTGCGGAGTGACCACATCGTCCTGAGCCCTACCACATGCCAGCGGTGCCATCATGGCTCGGCCCCATCCACATAGGATGCCATGATGATGCAAGCATGGTAAAGCATCTACACATTGCTGCGGCACACATACATCATCACTGCATGCTGTAAAAAGAAGTCCCCTTTCAGGACTTCTTTTCTGAGTGGGTTTGGGGTGTGACATCCAGTTGCTGCATCCTTAAACCTTGGAGGACTGTCTGTACAGCCCCCTTAGTCTTCAAATCACTGAAAATAAGGAGAAGATTAAAACAAAATAGCAATGTTAGTAGTACTGAATTAGAGTTGACACATTTTCTTTCCCTCACAAAGAGATGGTAGACGATATAGCCTGATCCATTCATTCGTTTTGCTATTTAATCTGTCCAGTGCAAATGCCTGAACATTTTCCTAGGACCATTTTTATTAATAGTTTATTAAAAATCTATACAAATCCATAATTTTTTGTTTATTCAGGACTTGGAATTTAAAACATTCAGAGACAGCAAAACTAATAGATTTGCCTAGTAGTCCTAGGTATGACCACAACACCAACTGTAGATTTTCCACTCAAAATCTGTTAACTGAAATATGTAAAACACCAATACAGAGTATGTTTGAATAATGCAAAATATTGGACTATACTGAGTATTTTAATCAATATACATTACCTTTTTTTTCAAAAGGTGGGGAAGGGTTTCTAATAGATTGCTGCAAACCAAAATTAAAACTGTTTAGTGCTATATTATTCTTATTTCTTCCTAGAGACTTGATGACTTCTTATGTACAGCAAGAAAATATGAATGATGTATGAGTTAAGGATTTATGATCAGAAAAGTAGCTTTGTAAAAATACCATCTTCTTACTCAATCTTGTGCGCATCCAGAAATCAGACCCACTTACTCATACATATAAAAATAATTCCTTTATCATTTGAACTCCCAACAGAACTGAATACTCAATGCTGCTATGGCAGAGTGAATTAATCCATTTCCTGCTGGACCTTCATTTGTAGGTTTGCTAACTATGTTCAAGTTGCAAAAAATATATATTATTAATGATGGAAGGTAAGCCAGAAATAACTAGCACATCTTGAGTTTCAAAGCCAAAGCTGAACTTTGCTGCTCCTGGAACTTTTTACATCATCCCTTTTTTTCAATCTGTCATTGTTGTAGCAAATTGTCACTAGCAAAACTATATGAACTCTTACTAAAACAAACTATTATGTAATTTTGCTTAGCAAGGGACATAGAATATTCCATTTATTCATTAACCTTTGTTAATCTGAAACTCCAGGCCATCCGTATCTCAACATTAGTTACCTTTCAGGTAAATAAAGTGTTAAGCTTTACAACTACATTTAAACACCAGTTATAAAATTGAGAGGGTCTTCTTGTTGGTTCTCCCAGGCTGTCAAATTCCCTTCCAAGGGAGGCTATGCTAGCCCTCTCTCTTCTCTTCTTTCACCCACAAGTAGAACTTTTTTTCAAAAATGAATGAATAAATAAATAAATCAAGCAGCAGGTACAGGTCATGGAAAAAACTATTAATGGAGTGTGTGTGCTGCATTTTATCTTTATAGTTATTTTTAACTTTATAGTAAAAAAAAATTAAATTAGCTGCTGTGCAAAAGCTCCTATGATTTAAAACAGTATAAAATTATTTTAAAAAGGACAGGTGTTTTGCATAAGAACTAATTTAATTATGCTCTTTTTTAATTTTGAAGTTTTTAGCTGTGTCTTGTTTTTAACTTTAGAATCATAGAATCTTAGGATCATAGAGCTGGAAGAGACCTCAAGGGCCATCAAGCCCAACCCCCTGACATGCAGGAATACACAGTCAAAGTATCTCCAGCAGATGGCCATCCAGCCTCTATAAAAAAGGAAGGAGATGCCACCACTCTCCGAGGCAGTATTTCCACTTCTGTTTAAAATAGAGTAATCTTCATGGACATACACAAGTATAACCCCAGTTACATCTGTGTATGCATTTTTAGAATGCTGTGGAAGGAGCTATTATGTACTTTCTTGTGCAATGCACAAGAGCACCAAGAGGCTTGAAGGTGCAGCTCTATCACTTCAGCAACCAATGCCCAGTGTCTATCATTCCTCACAGGTTCTTGACCTACATATTATTTCAGTATCTAAAATTACTTATCTTTACTAAATCAATGCAATCCAATATTGGATACCTGGATGACCTGAGAGTTTGGCATAAAGGATTGGCTCGTTTTCTGAAATGGAATATTGTTCTGTTTTTAATGCTTGTATAGGATCACCAATACCTTCTCCTTTTTAAGACAGAGTGTGAGACTGAAAATATGTCTTATCTTTTCCTTACCTAAATGACTAGACAAAGGAAATGACAATGTCTGCAGCACTTCCATATAAATTCCAAATGAATACCATTCTCCTATGATGATACTGAACAGGTTTTGTTAGCAGTGTCCACTGATTTATCAGTTCTTCATAAGCAGGTGTACATTTGAGGTCTACATTTCTTTAAAAGAATCAGCAGTTTAAGAGAATGGTAGTTTTCCTGTGGTAAAAATAAAAAAAACAGCAGCACCATCTTCTGGATGCAAAGAGAAGAGAACCAAAAAAGATGAACTATCATAAAAGATAATGAGAAGGAAATGATATATTTGGTTTCCTCCCCAGTTCATTTGCACACATTTTCTATAATGTAACTTCTTTGCTCTATTCAATTTATTTCATCTAAACTTATGATATGTCACATTCCCTCTTACATTTAAGCATGAAAGCACACAGTCTTTTTTGCTTCCTATTTTATTTCACCAGGGGAAGTTAGAGATGAATGAACACTTTCAGTTTACTTTGATATATATATGTATATTACTTCCAAGAACCAAGGCCTCAGATGTTCAAAGTGTCTATGCACAAACCCAACAGGAAGGTTAACATTATCTCATCATCACTAATAATGCATTCTTAGTCATTCAAAAGCACAGATTGGACTTTTGTGCAATAGTGGGTTATATCTAATTATTTCTCAGCTAAAAACATAAACTTCATGCTGTTCCTTATCACTTAATATGGTTTGTTCATTTTTTAATTGTTTATCTTTTTTATTAAATAGAATACACATTAAAACATGTTCACATCACAAAATACATAAACATAAACATACCTTCATACAACCATATGACATAACAGCCTCCTCATAATTCTTTTACAAAGAAACTTCACTTACATTCTTCTCTCTTCTATATCTCATTCTCTTGACATAAACACATTGATTTCCTTCAGGTAAACCTCTCAGTTTCATTAATTATATTATTATTCTTATCCAGTTATTACAATTTTATTTTGTTTGTTGTCTCCACTTCTATCCCTAAGTTCTATAGGCTTTGACTGAATTATACCTCCAAATTTTCCCGCTATTTCCTTTTTCTCTATACCATTATACCATTATTCATGTTTAAATTTTGTTTTGTAAGTTCGGCCATTTTTCTTTAATGAATACAAAAAGCTTATCCCAATGCTTGTAATCTTCACACATATCTTCCTTTGTATTCGGACTACTATTTCTATTATCCATTAATCTTTTTGAAATTATATCAGATTCCATTATATCCATTAATTTGACTATCCATTCCTCAATTTGAATTGTTCTATTAACTTTCCAATATCTTGCGTACACCAGTCTGGTGGCAGATAACATATAGAAAATAATTTTCCCATTTTCCTTTTCTTCTTTCCCATCAATCATATTTAATAACAAAATTTCTGGATGAAGTTTCAGATTGACTCCTAATATTTCTCTAATTCCAACCTTTATCATAGTCCAAAATTTGTTAGCTTCAACGCATTCCCACCATAAGTGAAAAAAGGTCCCTTTTTCTTTCACGCATTTCCAACAGTTATTCCGTCTATTACCATACATTTTGGATATTCTATCAGGAGAGAGATGCCATCTATAAATTATTTTATAATAACTTTCTTTTATGTCTTGACATGCTGTATGTTTCAATCTTTTTTTCCAAGATGTTTCCCATTGAGCCAATTCTAATGGTTTTTAGCCCATTTTATCATATTTTCTTTTATTATATCTTCTTCTAAATGAAAGTCTAATAATTTTTATACATTCTCAATAACATGACAGATCTCTCCTTTAACAAAATTTCTTCCATTTCTGACATATTTTTAACAAATCCTGTTAACTTTTTATCCAGTTCAAATCTTGCTTTCATTTGATAGCCTTGTTTAAATACTTGAAGGGATGTCACATTGAGGAGGGAGCAAGCTTGTTTTCTGCTGCTCCAGAGAACAGGACCTGGAATAATGAATGCAAGCTCCAGGAAAAGAGATTCCAACTCAACATTAGGAGGAACTTCCTGGCAGTAAGGGCTGTTCGACAGTGGAACACACTCCCTCGGAGGGTGGTGGAGTCTCCTTCCTTAAAGATCATTAAGCAGAGGCTGGATGGCCATCTGTCGGGGATGCTTTGATTGGGAGTTCCTGCATGGCAGGGGGTTGGACTGGATGGCCCTTGTGGTCCCGATAGTTGTTTTTGCCAGTCCTTAAATATTTTATAATTTTTAATTATTGGTATTGCTTGCAGTAGAAATAGTAATTTTGGAATTATGTTCATCTTTATGACTGAGATTCTGCCCATTAATGACAAGTTCAAATTCTTCCATTTTTTAATATCCTTTTTGATTTCATTCCATTTTTTATTATAATTATTTCTAATTAAATCTGAATTTTTATTTGTTATTTCTATGCCCAGATATTTGGCTTTTTTGTTACATTAAATCCTGTAATTTCTTTGACCTCTTTGTCTTCAGTTTGTGTCATATTTTTCTTTATTACATTTGTTTTTTCTGTATTCACTTTCAATCCGGATATTTTTTTCAAATTCTTTTATATGTTTCATTAACTCAGGAATACTATTTATTGGATCTTCTAATGTCACAACTATATCGTCCGCGAACACTCTGAATTTGTAATGGTCTCCTCTGATCTTAATTCCTCTTATTAGATTTTCTTCTTTGATTTTCCTTAGCAAAGCATCCATAGTTATTACAAATAGGATTGGTGATAGGGGACACCCTTGTCTCGTTCCTTTTTTATTTCTATAAAATTAGTTTTATTTCCATTTATTATTAATCTAGCTGATTGTTTTTTATAGATCTTATCAATCCACTTCCGGTAGTCTTGCCCAATTCCTATCTGCTGTAATGTTGTTTTCATTAACTTCCAATGTAAGTTGTCAAATTGTTTATCTTTAAGGCACTATATTTGTACATCTTCAAAGCACTATATTCCTTAGTTTTATGCCAGCACAGTGTACAATGCACTGAAAATAAAAACCATGGTAAAATATGTGAAACCACATTAAAATCAACAAAAAATAACACAATCAATTGACCATTAGAAAGGAAGTGAGAAACCTATGGCTCTTAAGATGCTTTTGGACTATAATTCCCATTTGCTTCAGCCAGCATGGCCAATAGACAATGTGGATGTCATCTGTTATCCAACAATATCTGGAAGGCCACAGATTTTCAACAAATAACAGAGTTAAGAACAACAGAGTTTGAAATATAATATTATTCCAATATTTCCAATACATTAAAAATTTTGAAATTGGAAGGATGAAGGAAAAAGTATAAAATCTAAAGCCACAACTATATTATTGTCAAATGCAAAGAGAAATAGTTAAAATAGTATTTATTCTGCTGCTTCTTCTGCTGCAGGAGAAAATGAATATTATTCCACAGCATTCTCCCCATATTTGAATGTTTCAAATTGTTGCACAAGAATTATTCTGTGGGGGGAAAAAACTCACATTTTCTTATACAGAACACATTGGGGCTTTCCAGACCACCAAAAAGGGGCGGTCTGGCACCACTTTTTTTTTTGCTGCCGAGCTTCACTGCAGCAGCTAGACACCATGGTGAAGCTCCGCCACAAAAAAGGAGCAGGCAAACCCTGCTCTTTTTTTGCGCTTCAGTTGTGACACGATTTTCAAAAAAAGCCTTTCCGCTGCCGCAACTGCGCAACTCCATCTAGAAGCTGCGCAGTTGCTTCGGTGTGCACACACATGCCGTGTAAAAGCTTTGATGTGATGACGCTCACGTCATCACATGCTAGGATTCGTGAGCATGTGAAAGCTGCCCTTATTGCGCTCTTTAAGGCCCATCTAGATCGGGCCATTGTTTCCTTCACAGGAAACAGACTTTTCTGTGCAAGATATCCATTTTATGCTCAGAAAATACTTTTGCACCCAACCCCCCCCTCCATGTTTTTCTTCACAGAACAATTCCTGCATAACAATTTGGGATGCCAAATCCCAGGATAAAATTGCCCAGAATTCCTGCTGATCTATTATTCCTCCCAATAGAGGGTTCCAAACTGTTGGTAAACCTGTGTAATTTTTTTTTTCTGTGTAGGAATGACTAAGTGTGAATATTTTTCCAGCCCTAGATAGCTGTTTCTAGACTGTCCTTATAAAGTAGGGATTGCATTTTGTATTAAACCAAACTAAACTGGCACTTTTTGTGCCACTGCACCTCAGATGATACAACTCGATCAAGGACTGCTCCTAGGCTTCAAAAATGTATATAAGTATATACACACACACACACACAATATATATATATATATATACACATACATGCAGAAATATATACATATTTGAAAACAATGAATCCTACTTCCATCAACTAGGAATCAATCCATCAACAGGACTTCTATTTTTCAGGACTGGATTTCAGCTTTTTGATCCTTGCCCACAATTTTGCTTACCTCTGTAATGATCTAGTTGTTCTAATGCCCACCTGATTTAGATGACATAGAGTAATAGAGCTGTTATTGATTAACTTAACTACTGATTATACCAAAACTCAAATTCCTCGGTGACCTTTCCCAAATAGTTTTTATACTGTATAAGAGACAACATGGAACTGTGAGGCTTTTGCAGTACTGTGGATCTGAACAGTTATTTTCCAAGATGGAGGGTACTGGAAATGCAAGTCAGAATGGAATCCTCATATCATTGTTCCCATGGCTCCCAACTCACTTTACAAGCACAGGAGTCCATTGTCAATTGCATCAAAAGCCAGCAAGATGTTGGGAAGAATCAACAACCAATTCAGTTCCTTGGTCAAAACCAGGCCTATAATGTGATTTAAATGATCTGCAAAATCAATTTCACACAAGAAAAATATCCCCCCCCCCCCGCAATAAGGGCTTTTGCAGCTATCTGTCAATTTCATGAGACCAAGGTTCCAAATGGAGCCATCCCATCTTGCAAAGAAGAATGATTCACCCCCTTAATCCACTCAGTCAGTTACTATTAGCTAACCAGGGTAAGGATCAAGTACACTCTGTACCCCATGGTGAATATTTTTTACATATTCAGGCCTCAACAACTAAAAGGTAATCCCATAGATAATGCAAAACAATACTCTGGACACAGTCACAAACCAAACTATTTTACTTGCAATGTCTGTGCCACAACTGACATGTTTTGTGAACATACCCACAGTGGACTCTGACAGAGAATCCTATGGCTCATGCATACCAGAATGAAGTATATGATGCACCATTTTAAAAATCCTATGTTGTATTATACACTCTGAAGATGTACTTGTGTTGGGAAAATATTGTTTCTTTGCTACGATAGATTTGCCTTAGGGTCAGCCTAAGTCAGAAACAATTTGAAAGCACACAACTACAACAATCTGTATTCTGGGCTAAAAGCCACATTACTACACTGATATTAGAGTCATTAGTTGCCACTGGGCAGGTGCAACAGATCTCACCAGCTCTATGTTGCACCATGCAAGTGTAAAACTGTTGAGAAAACAACACATATGCCCAGTGATGGGAGCAGATAGTGCAAAACCCAGTATGCAACCCATATTTGAATAGTACATGCATGCACTATTGGTAATTTACACGACAGCTCTCACTTTTTATATGAGCAACTGAAAAAGAAAAGCTGAAACATTTTATAAATGTATTTATAACATTTTGTTTGTTCATTGCTCTCAAAATTTGCAGTAGAGATGATAGCTAGCTAGCTAGCTAGCTAGCTGGATTGATTGATTGATTGATTGATCGATCGATATTCATTCATTCTTGGAATCCTTGGCATAATCTGAGGAGCAAAAGGGTGCTTGGGATGCTTTTTGTCAGCCCTTCCCAGTGATAGTGTTGTATAGTCTGTATGAATTCTGCCAAGTCATCTTGAGTATGAGTGACCATTCAAGAACAGAGACCATAAATTTGTTTAGGAAGAGACTCATAGAATTAGGGAGTGAATCCTTCTCTTTTGTGATGAAAAGACTGAAAAGCTGGACTGTTCTCATCCTTGAAAAAGGGAACTGCTGGATTTTGCTATAAAGATCCTATGCTGAATTACTGTTCTTTGGAAAACACATGTTAGCATGTTCTCTTGGGCTAAAGTCACAATTAGACTGTAGCTTAGCCATTTCAATTGGCTGAGAGAGCAAAAGTGTGAGAACCTGGCACAGCCTTGTCCCCACCCCCAGCCCCAGCCCCAGCTTCTCAGTGTTTACCTTCATAGAATCAATTGTACATGAAGGCTCTGGCCTCCTTACCAGATGCACTAACAAGAGACCAGATTTATTCTTCCACTTTTCTTTTCTTTTTTTTTTTTTTACAATTTTATATAGGTAATGGCTGCATCTACACTACAACAGTAATAAATCTGTTAACACCTAGCTCTTAACAGCTCTCAACAGAGCTTAGACTATTGCCTTCATACCCATTACATGCTTCTTCAAATCATGACCAAAAAGGCCATTTCTTAATCATTTAGCATCCCTTTCTTACATATGCATGTCTTGAGTAATCCCCACGTAACCTATTCAAAGTTGTGCTCTTTTATTTTATTTTATTTTATTTTGGGGGGAGGAAGGGGTCACTTTCCTTTTCTTAAGCTTGCCAATACATTGCTACTGCTATTAGACCTTCTATTTTTCTTAAGTTTCTTAAAGTTTTTTTTAAAAAAACATTATTGTACCAATGTATATCAATATTTTAAGTGAAAACAGAGAGACCATTGTGGCACAATAAATTAAATAAAGAACAGCAGCTACTGCTGCTGCTGCTACTACTGCTACTAATTCAATTGTCACCCAATGCAACTTGGGTGCCTTAGTTTCTTTTCACATCCTAAATTTCATAGTGGACATGGATCTAGGCTTATCACAGTTGTCCTCAGTTACAGCCCTAAAGTCTCTCATCTACACAGATGGGGAGGAAAGAAAAGAAAACTAGACTCATATTTAGATGAATAAAAACTGGACAATCCGTGTAGACTAGCAAAATAGCACAATAAATAAGATGCCAAAAAAGAAATTTCATAAGACACTCTCTGAAGCATTTAGAAGAGTTTTGGAGCTTGTACTACTCTTTCTTTTATTGCTAAGTCATCTTCAGTTTTCATTTCTTTGCCTTGCTTTTGATTCTAATTTAAATTTTCATAACTTCATTTGGTAAAGTATCTAGTGAAATTCAACAGACAGTATTATTCTAACATTGTTGAACACTGCAGCCATGCTTGTAATAGTGCTTGCTACTTGATTTCATGTTGACAAATTTGATTCGTTTTATGCACAACCTCAGTCTCCCCTTTTCCTTTCCGTGTTCATCTGGACCTGTGTTCAGTCTTTATCTGGACCTGGAGCACTGTAAAGCAGGTGAATATTACCATTAGACAGTCCCTGGTTAGACATCCAATGCTAACTTACTATATTCTCGATTTCTTGGGTGAGTGTGTGAGTGTATGTTTGTCTTATGTGTGTATGAGTAATAAACAGTAGTCGGTTTTCATAAGATTTGTCTCTGTTGACCTATTATTACCTTGGCTACCTTTGTATACATAGGACAGAGACTGCTCCTATATTCGAACTAATAATAAATTCTCCAAACCAAGGTCTCCTTATTACAGCTCCTTTTCACTGCCTTAGCTTGGCTAGTGCCTCACTGGTTGTCAGTCACCAGTAGTGGTCCCAGCAATGTCCCAATGCATTGCTAGGGGGTAACTGGTTAGTCATTACAGGGTGGCAGCTAGTGTTTTGGGATTAAAGGTGGTCTCAAGAGGTCCCATCCATCTCAGCAGGAGTGGAGTGGGGCCATAGAGAACCTTCTCATGGTGGCAACAGGTTCTTCTGCTTCTGTCTTCCTCTCTGGGAAGGAATTTAAGACAAGGTAGGAAACAGAGAAAACCTTTACATGGTGGCAGTGGATTAGAACCTGGGATATGTATGTAACTTTGAGTACAAACAAGTAAAAGTGTATGGTCTCTCTCCTTTCTTATTCTCTCTCTCTCTCACACACACATACACTCTTTGCCTGCTCAGGGGAAGGACGGGGGAGAGTTTGTGTGCTTTCAGCATGAGCTGTATGTGTCCCTCCTCTGTCAGTGGCTCAAAAGGGAAACTTTCTCTGCCCTGTTGTTGTTGTTATAGTTGTTGTTTGTTTGTTTGTATAGTGCTATAAATTTGCATGGCACTTCACAGGCATCATCAAAACAGCATATATCTTATATACTTGACTATAAGTCAACCTCATGTATAAGTCGAGGGCAAGTTTTGGGGGCAAAATTATGGATTTTGCTATGACCCATGGATAAGTCGAGGGCAAGTTTTGGGGGCAAAATTATGGATTTTGCTATGACCCATGGATAAGTCGAGGGTAAAATTTAGGGGCATATAGGAAAGGATCAAAAGGATGAAGCAAAGCAAAACAATGGGGCTTTTTAGATTGGCAGGAAAGTGTGACATGAAGTTGCACTTTCCTTAATGCTTAGCAGCTAGACTGCAAGCCCCAGGTGTGCATTTAAAAGGTACAGGGCTGCTAGACTGAGGGGTTTGGGAACGACTTATCTGAGGTCTTTCCTGTGGCTCAGCAGCTACATGGGAAGCTGTCAGAACGCTACAAACACAGGCGGAGCAGCTACATGGGCGGCAATGAACTTTTAGCCGCGGTGAACCTTTAAATTTTTTTCCTTGCTGGCTGCGAACTGCGCAATTCCTCAATGCCCTGCAGGTGTAAAAGCTGGGATTTAACCACGAAGTTTTTTAAAGCTCCCAAACCCTAGCTCCACCCCTAATCCGAACCCTAGACATGCGCAGTAGGGACTCTGGGATGCCGTTACTGTTATTCTACTGTGGATAACATGTCAATTCATTCACAAAATAAAGGGGTTCATTCATGATGCACCAGTGCAACGGCACAGTTTAAAAAGGCAGAGGAAACGCAATGATAATTTGACGGATCCTCATAAGTATATATTTGTCCTGCGCAACTGCGCAGGTTTGCGAACTGCGCAAACGCAGTTACACCATACAGTCAAATTATCATTGCCGGCTGCGAACTGCTCAATTGAGCAGTTTGCAGCCGGCAGCCGGCAAACCTGCGCAGTTGTGCAGGACAAATGTATACTTAAGAGGATCCGTCAAATTATCATTGCGTTTCCTCCGCCTTTTTAAATTGTGCCGTTGCACTGGTGCATCATGAATGAACCCCTTTATTTTGTGAATGAATTGACATGTTATCCACATTAGAATAATAGCAACGGCATCCCAGAGTCCCTACTGCGCATGTCTAGGGTTCGGATTAGGAGTGGAACTAGGGTTTGGGAGCTTTAAAAAACTTCGCGGATAAACCCCAGCTTTTACACCTGCAGGGCATTGAGCGTTTTAATTAGAAGTGAAGTCCACACCACGCATGCTCCCAACCCACGATCCATTATGATCCGCACCTGTATCGCTGCCTTTAAATGGGTGCTTTAAAGAGACAGACCCCATTTAACCGTGCAACTACACCTTAGCCTTTAGATGCAATAGCAATGTTGCGCCCTTTTAAAAAAAGTAGTGGGGAAATCAAGCTACTTTTTAAAGGAGCTTCTTCTCCCTTAAAACGCCAAAATAGTGTTTTCATGGCACACTTTCCCTTTTTCTCATCTAAAGGCTGGGCTTTCATGCAGCCATCAACACACCTCTTTTTGCCAATCTAAAATGGGCCAGCTCCTTTTTAAAGGCACTTCTTCTCCCTTAAAACACCAAAATAGTGTTTTCATGGCACACTTTCCCTTTTTCTCATCTAAAGGCTGGGCTTTCATGCAGCCATCAACACACCTCTTTTTGCCAATCTAAAATGGGCCAATATCAAATAACTTTCAAAAGTCCATCAGACATAACTCTTTGTGCTTATTCTTAAGATTGGATGGATGAGAGAGTAAAGGGGTTCAGTGCTTCCAGGACAGATTATACTCTTGCTTTTCACCAGGGATGGTTCCTTCTTTTAAATAAGAGTTAAGATACAGTACTTACATTGACCCGTGGATAAGTCAACTCAGGTTTTTTGGGTCAATTTTTTGACCTAAATTTCTAGACTTATACATGAATATATACAGTAACCTGCCAATGGTGTACAATCTAAAAGTCATAAAATATAAACTATACAAAATTAAGCAAATTATGCAGTTAAAATAGAAATTGTAAAAACAACTAATATATGTAATCAAATATAAAATTATAAAAAAGTATTAAAATACAGTTCCAAATGCTTTAGAGAAGAAGAAAGTATTTAATTCAGCTTTAAAACTAGCAAGAGAAGAGATAATCCATAGATGTTCAGGGAGGCAGTTCCAGGAGTACAGTGCAGTAAATGAAAAAGGACAAAGCCGAGCCAAGAAAGAAGAAACCCTTGGCTGGGTAAGAAGCCCCGAGCTTCTGGATCACAAATCTCGAACAGGATGATGAGATAAAATAAAGACTGACAGATAAGAGGGAGCTGGATTGTGTAAAGCTTTAAACATTAAGAAAGGAAGCTTGTACCGAATCCTAAAAGGAATGAGTAGCCAGTGAAGTGATGCCAGAAGTGAGGTGACATGATAAAAGCATTGAACTAAAAACATAATCTTAGCAACAGAATCTTGAATGGAAATCAGAGGACTAAGGTGGGACAATGGCAGCCCTGTCAAAAAAGATTGTAGTAGTCAAGGCAGGAGATAACTAGGACATGAACTAAGGTCTTAGCAGAAGAATCCGATAGAAAAGGTCTAATGTTACCACAATATTATAAAGAAAAATCTGCATGACCTGGCTACAGCCTGAATCTGAGAAGCGAAGGACAAAGAGAAATCTAAAACAAAGCCAAGGTTACATGCTTCCTTCACAGATGAATGGGAACATTATTGACCATGATAGAAAATGTATAAAATGTGTAAAAATTGGAAAGCCACATGTGTACCATCTATAGATGATTGGAAATACAAAATACTTGATATGAAAGAACTTGACAGATTAACAGCAATCTTAAATAGAAAAGATACCGATAAATGGGACAAAGAATGGTCAGCAGTGACAAAGATTCTCATAAAGCCGACAAAATATCCAAAATAATCTTTATGAGAAAACCCGGATAAGATTTATATAGAAATAATCACTTGTTTGTATTTTTCTTTATTGAGAAAGTTAAAGATTAAATAGTTTTGTTTAAAACTTAGAGTTAATGTGTCTATAGCTGATCTTGTTTAATTCAATGCTCTTACAAGCTTATAGATTTACTATTATATACTACAAGTATTGATGTACTGCTTAACTTTGTTGTAATACTGAATTTGCTAATAAAAATGGAAAAAAAAGAAAATGTATATTGTAAAATAGGTTTTGGAAGAAAGTTCTCGAGTAGAAAAATATAAATGCATATCATTGTCATAAATATGATATTGAAACAAAATATCCTGGCAAGATAAAGGTGGTGGGGCCTGCCCTCTTGGGACCTCTTTTAAGCTGGCAATAGTTTTTCTCTTTCTCTGTCTCTTTCTCCTTAGTATGGTGGGAGGGGCAGTGGGCTGTGAAGTAGAGGGTATTTTTTTCCTCAAAGCAAACTAAGAAGCTAGCTGGATGGACAGCTTTCTTTGCTACCCGGTGGATTGTGAGGAGAAGCTGCAGGGAGGAGGTAGTTCAGTGTGTTTATATAGTTAGGCTATGTCTGTATATGTATCTCAGGAGCGGCAAAGTATTGTCCATCATGTCTACAGCAGAGGTTGACAGTGCTCAGTCTCCCTCAAACATCACAGATGATGAGGGAGCATCACCTGCATCTACATCTACTGTGGTGATGCCTCCTACTGACCTGGGGCCACAGGTGCCACCCAGGATTTGTGGACCCAGATGCTAGTTACACTCAACATCCTTCAGCTGCAACTGAATGCGGACAGGGAAATCTGACAGCTCCAGTCTCAAGCTACACCTCAGGGCATAGAGGACAACTCTACATACCTCAGCCTCACTGGTGCCCCACCTACAAAGACAGCAATGACTTTGAAGATTTCATTGAAAGTTTTCAAAGAGCCTGTATGTATCAATGAGTTCCTAGGGACCAGCACATGCATGAACTTTGGTCATAGCTCTCAGTTCTACAGGTAGTAGAGTCCAGCATCACACGAGATGAGATGTTGGATTTTCAGGAGTGGGATGGGATCTAGGGTGCAGGTATCACAGGCACTTTCAACATACAGTATATGTAGTAATTGCTAGTGTGATCAGAATGTGATAATACTGTTCACTTTTCCTTTCAAATACGAGGATGGAAGAAGTGCAACACTGGAAAAGAGAAAGAAAAATATATTGCAAGACTAGGAAAACTTTGGCTCTCCAGATGTTTTGGATTTCAGTTCCCATCAACTATATTTGCTAATAGTAGAAAAATGAAGGACTTAAAGGTAAAATGTAGTCCTGTTCACTGGACAGGACTATAGGAGTCAAACTTTTAGCTAAGGATTTCTCAAGGAACTGGAAGATTGCTTCCTCATTTTGTAGCACAAATATACACTAATGTTCATATATAATGAAATAATGTAATAATACATAGTAATAATCAGATACATGCTAAGAATAATGTGCTTTATCATTAGATAATCACACCTTTGGGGGACTGAAAATTCCTGACTGTGTTTCACACCTTATGCACCAGGAATTAAATTATCTCATGAATGCCATACCTGTTGTTCCTATGTTTTGCTTAATTAATCATAAAATTGTAAGATTGCTTTGATATGTACTTTACAAGACACTAATATGTGTATAGATTAAAATAAATAGATGAAATGAGTACATGTTATTTCGTAATTATAATTTTAATATAAAATTAAAAACAGCTATTATAGTTTTCTGGATGGGTGTGTATGTTAGTGTGGAAATATATAGTAGTCTCATACCTGCAGTATAGTTGAAAAACAATGTGTGCTACATAAGTTCTCAGTGGTCTTTTTATTCTGTAATGAAGTGCAGTTGTTTAGTAATTGAATAGCAATTATGAACCTTTTTCTTTCTCTTGTGTTTAAAACAAGTCTTATTGTTTAGCCAGATTGTGATTTCTTACACTCACCAATTATACAACAGTGACAGATAATGAACAGAAAACTGGAAAACTGAAATTTAAGTTTCACTTTGCACATATGTTGGAACCTAAGGAGCTACTTTTAAAATTCTAAGCACTCATATGTGCAAAGTAGGATTGCTGATTTTGTATTAAGAAAGGACACAAGAAAAAAAGGAAGTATTTTTTCATTTTTTTTTTCTCATGACTGACTAGAAAATATAATGTAGAATCAATGAACCCAAGATGGTCTCCTAGGCTGCTGTACCTATGGTTTTATGATTAAGTTGTTAACTCCTAGTAAGCAGTCAGCTGTATGGATGCTAAAAGAACACTACACACACTGCAAGAATACTATTTAGGTATGGTTGTAACCTTGTGGTTTGCAGGGTTCTTAGTGGAGAGAAAACAACAGCAAGAAGATTGCCAGGCTTCATATCTTTGTACCTCCAACTGTGTGCCAAATTGAGTTTGGTTGTCCAGTTATATACTTTTGGCTGTGGATGTGGAATGCTATGGGACCTGTCTGTTCTTCTTCCTGAGAAGAGATTGTTTCTCTTCTTGGGGAAGCAGCTATGGAAGAGTCATAGACTGAGTAGGCTATTCTGCCATACCTACCTTGAACTTTGGACTTCATCAAGCATTTTGATGAGCTTCTCAAGCACTCAAAAGTCATGGGGAGCGGGAGACTACTGGCAACACTAACATAACTCTTAATTGTATATGTTTCTGAACCTAAAAACTGTTTTAAATCACAGTACAAGAAAGGCTGCTAGATTTAAGGTTTGGGGATCAGTCTTAGAACCTTACTGTACTCTACTCTCCAAAGATTACTATCAATATGTTTGAGAAAATGATCAACTTCCTTTGAAGTGAAGGTTATACTTTTGTCCTTTAATCTGTCAGTATGAAATAAGCAGACATTAAGTTTAATTAAACTTATAATAGTAAATATATAAATTAATCTGATCTTAAATAAATTTGATTGACAGTTAATATAATCTAAACTTTAGATTCTATTCAAGTATCTATTACAACTAGTAACTAATGCTAGGGATTTTTTTATGTGTGTTTGTTTTCCAAATAATATTTTTAAAACATCTTACTGAAACCTGTGCTTAATTTCACATAAATAATTTCCCATCAAGAAAATGGGACTGTAGGCCAAGAAATGGGATACCACAGAATTTAAGTCTATTGGTACAACTACCCATTCCACCTTAGGACCAGAACAGACCAACAGCTTCAGCTGGCTTCAAGCCAGCTTGGGAGCATAGAGTTTACACACACCACACCCCTGAGTCCCCTAGAAGTCATGACTGTGATTACATGCCAGGTGGTTCTGGGGTAACTTGAGGGCAGGGCATTTAGATGCCACACACCCCAGAGCTGGTGAAAAGCTGGCTCCAGAGGCAAAGGAGCGGCTTTTCTCTGCCCCAAATAGGAGCAGATTTTCCCCCACTCCGATCTGGGGCAGAAACTGGCTGGATTGGGGCCATGCCTCTATTTGGCACAGCCCAATTCAGCCTTAAATGGGGCAGCTCGAAGCTACCCCATCAGGGCAATCTGTTTTGCCCCTTAGTGATTTCAATGGCAGGTAGGCAAAAACCAACAATGTAATCTCTCTCATCATGTAGTTTAAAATAATTGGCTGAATTTCTGCATGGTTTTTACATATACATAGTTATGGTGCTACACAGTGAAGTCTGGCTCAATAACCCACCCTGCTATCCCCACTTCACAGAAACCACTAGGGTCTGTTTCCTGCCACTCAAGAAGGAGCTGGCTATCATTTCTACCCCTTCTCCTGAGTGATTCTCTTTGTGGCAGACAGAAATAGGTTTCCCATCCCAATTCCCCCTTACACCAGATATTGCTCATGGGTGAGAGGAAATGTCAGTCAAACTGCTTCCTTGGTGACAGGGGAACAGCCCCCCATTGATTGCAGTCGTTATTTCTCAGTAAGTGGAGATTGGGGGACTTTCATAGTACCAGCATAGTCCCCAAACTAGGAGCTATGTAGGGATAGTGAATACATAACAGTCATGAGTGCATAACTCCAAGTCATGCATTCGTAATTGCCATACAGGATTCCAGCTGCTATCACTTAATCTAAGATACCTCAGATTTGTAGAGATGTGTAAAGATTTGCAGTTACGTTTATTCTTAGAGATTTTATGGAGTAGAAATTGGCCTATTTCCCTTTTTCTTTTAGCATCTAGAAGTGAACATGTTATATCCATGGTGGCAAACCTGTGGCATGTGTGCCCTCTCTGGCACATGAAGCCATCTCTGAGGGTACACAGCAGCCACAGCAAGTAGGGGTGGGGAGCAAGGCATGTGTGCTTGACATGTACTCGGGTTGCCTTGGAAGAACTTGGCCACGGCAAGGAGAGGTGGGGAGCATGGGCCGGACAAGTTCCTTGCCGCAGCCTGGTTCTCTTACGGAAAACCAAGCTGCATCAAGGAAGGGTAGCACATGGCCCTTCTGGCCAGAAGGCCCACACCTTGCACACTATGGGATTCTGGGAACTGTAGTTTTATGATGTGTAATGAGGCCATCCATGTGGTTTTTTTGCTATTGCCTTCCTCTAAGGCTTAGACAGTGTGACTTCCCCAAGGTCTCCCAGTGTGTTTCATGGCTGAGCTGGGATTCAAGTACTGCTCTCCAGAGTCACATGCTGAAACCTCTTCTTGTTCTTGTGCTGTGCCTTCTGTGCTTTATTATGCTGCTTGTTGTTGTTGTTGTTGTTGTTGGGTCTCCAAGTCATTTCCAACATTGGCCCAGAGCACCCTCCCTTCCTACCACATGCTGGTTCCTGGGAACCCTAAGGTGAAACTATCATGGGGCAAGCTTCATCAGAGAGGGATTTCCATTGCCATCCTCTGAGGCTGAGAGAGCATGACGTGTGTGTTACTTTCAAGTCATATCCAATTTATGACTACCCTAAGATGAAACTATCATGGTGTTTTCTTGGCAATTTTCATCAGAGGAGAGTTTGCTATTGCTAGCCTTAGGCTAGAAGAGTGTGCCTTGGGGGTTTTCCCCCAGAAGTCCCACTCTTGGAAGTCCCACCCCTGGAAGTCCTGCCCCAGAAGATGGAAGTCCCAACCCCTAACTACTGCAGCACTAGTGCTTTGTTCCATATGAACACATGCATGTGTTCGGAGATTTTGTTTGGCTTAAATGCAATATATGCATCAAATTTTCTGATGGACATCATTATAGGATAGTTCCTTCCTTTTTCATATGTCTTTTATAAATCTAAACCAAGCTGTTCCTTAAATTGCAGCTGTTTCCACCTGTAACAGCTTCAAATCTGCGCAGACTGAGAAATGCCAACTCTACAAATTGCAAAAAGGACTTGAAAATGCATCAGCTGCTTTCCCTGCAGTCTAGTGTGATGACCTAAAGAAGAGACAGATAAAAAATAAAATATGACATTTTGCTTGGTAAATATTTGAAAATTGATGGGGTTATATTTAGCCCAAGGATGTATATATTTCTGCAAGTACAATCACCAATCCTTGCTTTATGCAAGTGGAAAACAGCACCAGAAGGGATGCTGGAATGGATCTATACAATGAAAACTAGGGCAGAAATGATGTTGCTGTCTGTGCTGATTCAGCACATATCCCATGCAGTTAATATGTCTCAGTGCATCTGTGAATAAAATATACAGCAAATGTAGAAGGCAGTGGATCAGGGGTTCTGAGGGCACATTCTTTTATAGCTGAAAATGAAGCTTTCATCTGAAGGGAAAATCACCTATAATATGCTATATCTAAGAAGACAGACACAAAGAGAAACATGCCACTTATTCAGTATGTATAAGATGGAATATGATAGTAAATTAGAATTCTGCCATGACTTGTTTTTTTACAAAGAAATAGTATGAATGACTACTTCCTATGGTTATTTAAAGACACTTAAATAACATCTTTTCTTTCCCTTCTCTTTAAAGTTGTATCAATAGAGGTCCCTTTAAAACATTAGTGTTCAACTTGTGGCCCTGCAAATGCTATTACACTGCACTCAGCATTTCTCACCATCGGGTATGCTGTCTATGGTTGCTGAGGATGCAGTCCAACAACATCTGAGAGGCTACATAACTCCCATCCTACCTTAAACTGACAAAACAATACTTTAAAATTTAATTGTGCAGTGTACTGATATCATTACTTTTTTAAAAAAAAATTCCATTCCTTTTACATGTTTCTTCTTCTTCTGGAATGCAGCCTGGTCCATCCTTTCTACATCCACAAATTACCAAAGAAGACTGGAGTAATGAAGAAATTAACTTGTCAGAGCAAAGGTAACAGGAAAGAGAAAGTGCATGAGAAATCAGAAGTGCTGGACTTCAAAAATGTGAAACCCTTATTTGACAGAGATATGTCTAAAACAGCCTAAATAATCTGAAGGAACCAGGTCCCATCTGATCTTTAAAACTAAGCAGGATTGGGGTTAGTTAATATTTAAAAGTGTGGGGCCAAGGAGTATCAGGTGCTGCAAGCTATATTTCAGGAAAGGCAATGGCAAACCACCTCTGAGTATTTATTGCTTAAGAAAACCATTTCAAATCCAAAGGATCACCATAAACTGACATGTGATTTAAAGACTACACACACACACACACACACACACACACAACCAACCAATTTATATGGCCACAATGCCTCAGGAATTGATGGGTTCTCCTTGTGTGGAAATATTTGTGGAGAGTTTGGCTGGCCATCTCTCCAAGATGCTGTGTTTGCCTCTTGAACTGTAAATCTTCAGATAGCACTCAACAAGAGATTGTACTGTGTAAGTTTAAAGTACATTCCAACTTTAGAGTTCTATGATTGGACTCTAAAGATATCTGTTCAAGTCCCACACTGGGACCTAATCAGTCAAACTTTTTAAATTCCAGTGAAAAATGAAAGCACTTGTTTTAAAAAAGAACAAGTGTACATTTGAGTGCAGGAGAGCCAAGAAATGATTGTATACATCCACCTGCTCCTGATTGTGCAGTATTGCTTGATGGTAGTGGATGATAGACTTCACAAATTGCTTGAAAGCAGTGAAGTGTTTAGGTGGGTTACAAGGCAACTCTATCTGTAGTAAATTCTACTAGCACAATCTACATGTCCGTCATCCATTAACTGATGCTGAAGGAACAGACTGCAGACCACGCTGGCAGCCAAGCACATCCTACAATCCAAGAGGCATTTGTATTCTGTGTTAAATGGATGTGGCTAATCTCTTAGCTAATCTCTTTAAATTGAAGTAGAGCATTCTGATAATTGCAAAGTTCCCAGTAGAAAACTTTCACCCACTTGAAGCAAAGTAATAAATGTATGACTAAAAAAAATAAAAAGGAAAGGTTGCTTTCCCCCTTCCTTGGGACAATATATGCTTAATACAATTGTTAGTGCATATCAATGAACAGGGAAAAATTATGAGCATTAGGTAGAGGTGCTTCCAATCATGTATAATTGCCCATGAAGATCTCAGTTCAATCATCAAGAAGGAGAAATTAAGTCATTTTATATTTAGAAAGGCTTGCACTGTTCTTGTGCTGGCCTTTGCATATTACTGATTATGACTTTAACATACATGAAAACAACCTTTGTACACTGTCTTAGATCACCTTTATAGGGTTCATGTTCGGTTCCCACAAGTAATGGGCATCCATATATACTTAACTCTTCCCCAATGGCCCATGCGACCACACAGTACCACCCATGCTCAAGTCACTCCACTGGCTGCCGATCAGTTTCCGGGCACAGTACTTTGTTATACCTCCAAAAATCTCTGCTGTTATCTTTTATTAAAATACACACACCCCAACAAGTACAAGGTGTTGGTTTTAACCTTTAAAGCCCTACATGGCTCAGGTCCATCCTATCTTAGGGATCGCCTCTTCCCATATGAACCCCCCCCCCCCGCACACTTCAGTCCTCTGGGAGGAACCTGCTACAGCCCATGAAGACCAGGCTGTTGCAGACCTCTCAGAGGGCCTTCTCAGCTATCGCCACCAGGCTGTGGAATGACCTGCTGGATGAGATGCGTCTCTTTTCATCCATTGATGGCTTCAAAAAAGCTTTAAAGAGGCATCTCTTCCAGCAGGCCTTCCCAGATAATGTTTAGTCATCTTCTGGCTCCAAGTCCAAGTCTTAGAGTTTTTCCAGTTTTTCTCCTCTATGTCCTTGGCCTGTCCCACACAGCTCAAGAACTCTTAGGCCTGTTGCTGATATACGATATTGCTTGTATTTTACTATGTTTTAACTACAGTTGATTTAATCCTTTTTTAGGGGTGGGAAGTTGGAATGGGATTGGTTTATTTTAACTGTTGTGTTTTAACCTCTTGTCGTAACTTGTCCCAATTGCTTGCTCAGAGGGGCGGGCTAGAAATAAAAATTATTATTATTATTATTATTATTATTATTATTGCCATCATATGATAGCCATGAAAGAACTAGACAAGATCCTGGTGTGTCAAAATATACAATTGAGAACAAAAGTTAGACTTGTCCAAGTCATTGTATTCCGCATCACCATATATAGATGTGAGAGCTAGACAGGAAGGAAAGTGGATAGGAAGAAAGGCAACTCATCTGAGGTGTGGTGCTAGAGAAAAGTGCTTAGAATACCATGGACACCCAAAAAGACAAACAAATGGATCTTTGTGCAGATAAGATCTAAATTCTCCCTGGAAGCCAAGATGATCAAATTGATGTTGTTGTAATTTGGCCATATCCTGAGAAGACATGACTCAGTAAAAATGACAATGCTAGGAAAGATAGAAAATAGTAGAAAGAAATACCAGATCGCTAGACTCAATCAGAGAAGTCATGGGCCTGAATATACAGGACTGAATGTTCAGCTTCACAAAAACATCCTGGTTAGAGTGAAATTTCTCCCATCCAGCATGAGTTTCGAATCTTGCACTTCTAGAGTACAGAATACTTCCACCACCCAACAAAAACCTGTATTTATTTCCCTCATAGCCCAGAAAATGCAGGCTTTGGCTCTTGGGCTCATTTTTTTCTTGCAAAACTGAGGTGGAATTAGTACTGAGGTGTACTGGCCAAAGACCCTCAAGTACTTCAGGTTGGGTGCTCAACCATAAAATAGGGAAAATGTTATTTGATTGATTACGCTACACCATGACCTATTAACGATATGGGAAGCAACTTGTGTCGCCATCACCCACAGACTTGGCCATGCCCCAGAATCCTTCAGCGTAAAATCTCTCATTTGATTGGTCATCCCAGTCCTGAGTTCAGCTAAACCATCCTCAGCGGGACAAGCTGGAATCATGATCTTATGCTGGATCCCCTTTTTCTCAAACCACTGCTGCAGACTACCTTTGAGGAATTCTTCACCTCTGTTGGTAACAAAAGTGCCCACCTTGTAAGGAAACTCCCTCATATTCACCCACTTCTTGATCTACTCAGCAGCTTCACTTTTGGCTTTTAGGATGGCAGCATAAGAAAACAGGGTGTGCCTATCCACAATGAGTAAAGTAAATCTATTAGCCACAATGCTCTTTACCTGGTGTGGCCCTGACAAGTCTGTGCGTACCACCTGGAAAGGCCTTTGGGTAACACATTTGCTCAGCTTTGCACCAGGTAGGCTTTGACTTTCACCCTTTTACACACTGCACTGTCAAGGTAACAATTGCATTTCTCCACATTGAACGCTGGGCATACCTTCTCCAAGTTTTTTAAACCTTTGAAATGTGTGTGCCCCATTTGTTTGTTTGTTACATTTCCACACTGCACCTGTGTCACCATGTGGTAAATGTGATTCTTTTTAAAAAGCTTTACAACACACTGCCCCTCCCTTGGAGATCACCCCTTCATCACCTTTGAAATGGACTTTATACCCATCGGTTGTAAGGGATGCCACACTCATAAGGCTGTTTTGCAGTCTTGGTGCACATAAAACATTATCAATAGTTTTCCTCAGCCCTGCGATAAACACAGGCCCTTGCACCTCTACACTGCCATCATCTGCAAACACCACAGTGTCAACTGATGCTGGCTTTGGGCTCTGTAGTTCTTCTGTGTTTGGGGTCATATGGTGGGAACATCCACTGTCCAAAATCCAAACAGATTTACCTTTCTCCCACTCACAATTCCCTCCACAGAAGTAACAAACCCCCTACCATCCTGGGGCTGTTTCTTTTGTTAAGACTGCCCTTTCTTTGCTGCAGAGAATATGGGAAAGTTATTTCTCAGACGTCTTGTCTCCCCACCAGAAAAACACCTCTTAGTCCTGCAGATTGCAGCACTCCCCTCTTCGGGCTGTGGTTGGTTGTCTCCAGCTGGTCGTCTCCTTGAATCTCTCCTCGAAGTCTCTCCTATGGACTTCTTCCAGAACCTAGGCACGACAAATTCCACCTTCAAATCAGCATCAGCAACTTCCTGCAGGTTGTACATCAAAAAGTCCCACTCACTGGTCAGGCTACTCAGGTGTATGAAGACTTTCTGAGATTCCTCTATCTAAATGCCACACTCACTGCACTCTGCGAAGTTGTCTTGCATTCTTTTCAGATGAGCAAGTACAGAATCATCTTCTTGTAATTTACAGCAGTACACCTTTCTGCCGCATAGCATCTTAGATAATGCTCCTGCTGGCTGACGAACACTTTCCAAGGCATACCACACATCAAAAGCAGACTGCTTATCCCTGATGTGATTCAGCTGGCTTGGTTCTAGGGCCAAAACAATTGTAGTTCTCGCCTTGTTGTCAGCCTCCAGCTGATGACGATCATCTCTGTCTGGTTGTTTTTTCACACAGTCCCACAAGTCCTACTTTATCAGTAAAGCCTGCATAAAGATTTTCCAGGAAGCAAAAATGGAATTTGATAACTTCTCAAACCTGATCACTGTTTTTATCTTGCTTGCTCTGCATTCAGTGAACAAAAACAGAAGGAACTCCAGGCAAATTGCCAACAGTCTGGGCAAGCTGCCGACTGATAACAGTATTGCCTGTGAGAAATACACTTAACTCACTGAGTTCCAGGACTTTGTTGACCCTCCGAGATTTCAAGCTTCACATCACTGGCAGAACTAGATCTCTCATGACCTCTTAAGCACTGTCTACGCAGACACTGGGCCCATAACGCATTTTGGGGTGTAGAGAGACAAGCTGTGCCCACTATGACCACATGCAGAGTTGACCCACATAGGTAGGGCGCTCAGAAGTAGTTCTCAGTGAGAAGTCTGCAAAGGCTCCAAGATGCAAGGAAAAAAATCCTCCCACACAGGCTTCAGCCTTGAGCTCCAGCTTGAAGGAATGAATCTCAGACAACAGGATTCACTCAGCATGAGGGCTTTACTTTGTTTCAAACTATATACAAAGATTGCACAGAGTATCACACAATCATCTTGAATACTCACAGCTATACAAACTAACAAAGTGCTTTGCCAACCACCGACCATAACAACCCAACAATGGAGATAGTCACATTCTCCATTTTATAGGTGGTCTTCTGTGAAGTCCTGTGACAGCCATGCCACCAATGAAACCTTGCTGGTTTCATCCCCAGTTCCTGCTGCATCATACTGTATCCCATGATGCACCTCTGACTGATTGCATGTTGCATCAGGTGTCCCATGATGCACTGCTCCCAAATGCTGACTCACACACACCTGTCACTTGAACTGTAGTTACTTCTGCTCAATTCCACCTAGAGACCACATCCATGTCATTTTCACAAACCACTGTGGAACATGGTCCTGACATAATGGGTATCCTTCAAACTCCTTCACCAGCAGCGGGTCTAAGCACTCAAGGCCAGTCTAAGCACCAACACCAATTGGAACTGAGTGAGTGGAGAAAACAGGGGGGAGGTGGCTGTGGTCAGGAGGCAGGACGCAAGGTACCTATGTGAAGTCTGAACAGGGCAAAGCTGGCAGCCATGAAGCTGTTGAAGCCTGATGGTGGACCCTTTCCCTACTGGTCATACTTGGATCTAACAACACAGCATTCTTCCCACCTTAGTCCCCTCCTGGCCCAAACCTTCCTGGAAGAGAGGACCAAATCACCCACCTGGAGGGCCCCAAAAAGGCATTTACAAAGGTAGCCCAGAAAAGGCAGGCCTCTGCTCTGGAATGACACACCCTCTTGAATGGTGAAAGAGCCTGGAAAGGAGTTTGAAACAAATGGGCCTCCTCTACTCCACCCACCTGAATGATGTCCTCAATCACCCTCCTGATGAGAAAAGATGCCTGAGGGTCCTGAAAACCAGGAGCTTAGGGGAAAAAAGTATTACCAGCCAAGTGGACCAACATAGTGTGTGGGGCAAAGCCTCCCTCCCATAGCCAAGCAAGGAATTACAGGATGGTGTAAATACCAACTGGACAACTTGCCCAGAGGACCATCGTCATGCAGAAGTAGAAAAACTTGGCAACAGCCCTCCTGTAAGCTCTGAGGGTGGCAGGGGCCAGCAAAGACAGAACACCCTCCATCACAGCATGCTTCCAAGATCCCACAGCTCCCCCAGGAAAGGCATGGGCAAGGGGTCTGCCAAATATCAGAACCTGGCCCCCTGGAAATGATAGAGAGTGTGTGCAATGCCATTCTCGAGGCCTAGTCCACAATGGGCTTTGAGAGTGAAGTTGTTGCAGAGGCACAACAAAACAAAATGGTGTGACCCTTTCAGACTTGGAAGATTGGTCACTGAGGGTCCTGGCTACAGCCTGGTTGTCACACCAAAAATGAACAGCTTAGTTTTTGGAGGACTCACCCCAAATGTGAACCACCACTAGGGAAAACTCTAGGAATGTGAGGTCATGGAGGATTCCACATATGCCCAATGTCAGACCAGCGTTGGGTGCACCAATAACCCTGGAAAAGGACTCCAAATCTCCAAATCCCAGCAGTGTCCAAGTGAACATGGAGGCCCTGATCTAGTTCCCAAGGGCACTGCCACAGGGAAATGTCATTGAAACCTTAGAGAAAATCCCATCACAACATGACTTTTATCTCCCTGGTGATGTGAATATAATGATGTGCTGCTCTAACCCCTGTAGAGACCCTAGCCAGCTGGGCACAAAATGCTCTGCTAAGTGAAACTACCCTGCAAGTGAAGGTCAAATGTCCCGAAAGGGACTGAATGTCTTTAATATCACCTTTTGTGCCTCGAGGGTAGCCTGAATGGCTTGCTATGTGTATTAGCAGACTCAACAGATGAAAACACTCACTTGTAGTGACTCTCTTTAATCAATCTGATGTATAGTCTCAGAACTCACAGGTGTTGTGATAGCAAAAGCCATGAGTGAGCCAAGTTGAGCACACACTTGTTCAGATGGTAGAGAAACCACTCATAGTTGTAGCTACCCTTCTTGATCAATGGGAGGCATAACTTCAGAATTTAGAGGTGTTGAGAAAGCATCAGTCACTGGGAAGCCAAGGCAGGCATGCTTTTATTCTAAGACATCAAAATAAGAGGTTATTATGTTAAGTATTATTTATATGTAGAGCATAGAAGCCTTTATCAGAGGCTGGGAAGGTTGAGTAGGTAACAAATAATTCGCTATACTAATTAAATCATATCTAAAAACCTTGCCTTTTTAAAAAGGCAATTACAGTGTAGGACATGAGCCCTAATTAGAAACAAGGAGTGACAAAATTATCTAATCCAATAATGTTAAAATAACACGGTAAAATCAAAACTGGTAAATAGAAGAGGCCAATATAAAAGGAAAGTCCATGAAACTTTTTTTTGTCTGAAATATAGCCTATAGCAAAACCATCAAATAATTTAGATCTAAATCGAAAAGGCTTCCTCTGAAATATAGTCAACAGCAGAAAAAGCCAAATTAAAACAATAATTGTAATTAAGTCATTGACTAGAAAATTGACATAGAAAAATAAATAAATATCCTAACAGAATCAACAAAACTGAGAGATTCAAAAAGCAATTTCATGGCAAGACGTGTCCAGAGGGGGTTCTGAGGCTGAGAGAGTGTGACTCTCATGGGTTTTTCTTGGCCATGTGTGTTTGGAGGGGGGTTGCCATTGTTCTCTTCTGAGGTTGGGAGAATGTGACTCATCCAAGGTTACCCAGTGGGTTTAAGGGCCAAGTTGGGAATTGAACTGAGTTACAGTACAGCACCTAAACCAATGCACAATACTGGCTCTCAGCACAATTAAAATAAAACTTAGAATTTGGTTCCTATATAGAACAGAGCCTGCAGTAAATTGCTTGTAAGGTCAGACAAGTTGGATATAAAATTATAACGAGGAAAACCCTTTTCTGTGTCCTTGGAAGAAAGATGGAGGGAGGAGAAAGGAGAAAGAAAGAGTTAGGGGGACACACCAAGGAAAATGGAGGACATTTTGGAATTCCTCTTGGATAGAAGACTGAAATGGAAGACATGTCCTAGAACAAAGGAGGGGCCGTCTGCAGGCTGAGAGGTGTGACTTGCCCAAGATCACCCAGACGGTTTCCATGGCCAAAGCGGGATCTGAACCCAGGCCTTCAGAGTCATAGTCCGGCTCCCAAACCACTGTGCCACTCTGTGGCCCAGTACAGATGGCCCAAAAGGGCCACCCAAGGGCGTGATTAGGGCTGGGGAGCATACAGCATTTGCACGCTCCCCAGCCCTAGCACATAACGACGCTGGCGTCATTATATTGCACCGTTTATACGACATACGTAATGACGCCATTGCAACTGCGCAGCTTCTATATGGAGCTGCGCAGTTGCGATGGACTAAAGGCGCCCAATGGCGCCTTTTCCCTTTAGTGCATCGCAACTGTGATGCTCAAAAGAGCAGGGTTTCCCAGTTCCTTTTTAACTGCACACTTTCACCACAACGTCTAGCTGCTGCGGCAAAGGTCTGCAGTAAGAAGAGAAGGCTACAGACCACCTTTTTTGGGTGGTCTGTAAAGCCCCTGTACCTTTCTTCTGGATTATAGTATGCAAATGAAGAAAGAAAGTGCACAGGGGAGGGTAAAACAGGACAGGACAGAGGGTAAAGTGAGCTTGGAGAACTGAAACAGAAAACAGTCCTCATGGGCCCTACCCAACACCATCACAAAGTGGGTGAGTGCACAAAGCAGACACAAAAGAGACTGAATGGTCAGCCTGTCCCAGAGGCTGGGAGAGTGTAACCTATCCAAGACGCCAGTAAATGACGGGTGGGGACAATTGAGAATGAAGTCAGGAGAAAATAAATTATATTTCGGGTCTGAGTGGGCCCCAGAAGGGCATCCAAACCACAATCTGGAGCCCCAAGTTGCTCTGGGAGACAAGTCCTTAGGGAAAGGAAGTCCCTAGACTAGGCTTTATAACACCAAACCCACCAAAACTTAGCCAAACCCAAAGGTCTAGAAGCCTGATAGGCCAAATTCACCCACTGGGAACCTTAAAGAAAAATGATGGTGGGGGAGCAAACAAGAGGGGTAAGCCCTCCAAACTGAAAAGAGGGGGTTGTTTGAGAACCAAGGCAAAGAACTCAAAAACCATGAAAAGAAATCCCCAGGTAGATAAAAAGAGGAACTGGCAACAACAGCAGCAGGAAAAAGCCCCAAACAGCAAAGGCAGCAATAAGACAGCACAGTTTAAACAATCATGTAAACCAAAACTTAGCCAATGAAATCAAGGACCACAGCCAATCTGCCTCTGCTTCTGTGATCCAAGCTGGAATGGCCCAGCCATGTGACCTAAAATAAGCCTCTGGGCCAATGGGAAAAGGAGCAGGGAGTCCCACCCCTTCCAACCAACCCACCTATGGGAAGGCCAGAAGTCCTACCCTTTCCAGTGGCCAAACCAATCTGAGGCCACATCCGGATTCCAGCGCATGCCGTTAGTAGTCTCGACCAGGCATGAAGTTCTCCCCTCCTGGGGTCCACGACAACCAATCAAAGCCCTTCCTAGGCCCAGGAGGACTGCCCTTTCTTTAAAAGGTCTGGGAGAAGCCCGGATCAGGTACGGGATGAGCACTGCCCAGAGACAGACCTATGCCATAAAAATCTATCCCTCTGCATTTAAATCCCACACCTTGAGCAGGAACAAAATCTGGTGTGATAATCTCCTAGGATAGAATCCTGTCTAAAACCCAGATAAGTCATTGCTGACAGTCAGAATTAACAATACTGGACTAGGTGAATGAGTGATCTGTGTTTTCCACATGTGCATTTATTTTATTTTATAAATACTCTAAAGATTATAAATTTTAGAGTATAAATACTCTAAAAATTAAAAATAAATAAAAAAATTAAAAAATATCTAGACAACATGTAAAAAGTCATTCATATTAATTCAGTGTTCTTTTTTGCTTTGATGACATTCTGGAGATGTGATAAAAGCAGCTACATGGCTATGGAGCTTATTGCTCAGCATTTTAAGTAGGCTTCAGCCTCCTGGGCTGGAGCCAGGATGCAGGGTGGAAGCAGGGGTTATTGCACACTAAATTGCTGCCGAACCACCAGCCGCCATCAGCCCGGATCGAAGCCACGCTCCATCAGCACTTTTTAGAAGTTGGAAAACTTTCTTTAAAAAGCTTCTAAAAAGTGCTGGCAGAGGGCAGCTGGGACCCGGGCTGATGGTGGCTGGCAATTTGACAGCAATTTAGTGTGCAATAATCTCCACCTACATCCTGTGTCCTGGCTCCAGCTTGGGAGGTTGGAACAAGTTTAAAATTCTGAGCGATAATGAATCCCATTTTGATAACCGTGATCAGGCTGCTTGGAAAATTGTCAAAGTGGAATGGTTTTTGGTGAAGCTGCTGTCTCTTTATTGACATGAGTAAATCTCTGTTGATCAAAGCAAAGTCATTTGAAATGGTGGGACCTCTCCAAGGAAAGCCACAGCTGTCTCTGGTTTCCCATAATGTTCTATTTACATTCTCATGGCCTACATAAGAGTACAGAAAGGAAAGAACTCAAGAAAATATATACAGCAGTACAGTGTACAAAGGGGCAGCCATTTTAGCCTCTTGCAATAAAATTAACAGAGGGTCGTATTGCATCTTAAAGCCTAACAAATTTATGATAGCATAAACTGTCAGGGCTATAGTTCGCCTGATCAGATGCATAAAGTGTAATAGATATGTGTCCCCATTTTGCACATTTTTTGAAGTGGTGTGTGGACTGTAAGGTGAAAGTGAGGGGAAAGAAATAACATTATTAATACTAGCCCTCCACAAAGCCATTACACAAACATCCTGGCACCTCTAAGCCAATTCACAAACATAATATGGTTTTTTAAAAGTTTATCCTGATTCATGCCTCTAGTGCTGTATTGGAACTTCATGATGAAGTGTAACTTAGCAATTTCTTAATATAATCATCCTGTGAAAAGTCTCCCTTTGATGGAGAAAAATAACATCAAGGGATTGGGTGTCAACTGACTCACCTTAGCACCTTGAAACTTTCTGAAGTCTTCTGCCTGGAGATTAAAAGGTGTTTGGCATCAAGAGACTGAAGACTATGAACAGTATGCACATATGGAGCTTGAAGAAGGGAAAAGAGGGTAGGGGAGACAAAAACCCAGAGGAAAACTGACAGAAAAGCACTCAGGTAAACCAACACAATCCAAAATGTATCAAATATATCTGTAGCTCAGATAATTTTGCCATTATGTGGAATGATTTGTTTTATTTAGTATCCCCATACATCTATCCTGTTGAGTTTCAATTTGTTAGATTGTTAATCTTTATTTTATTTGGTATTGTTTCAGTCAAATATTTTACTATGTCTTTGTAAAAATATAGCAAATACCTACATAGTCCAATATTCTGTTTAGACAGTGGCCAAACAGTTGCACAAGAGAAGCCTGCAACTGCACTTTCCATTTTGTGCTCCCCTACAACTAATCCACACAGGCATATTGCCTCTGATATTAGAGATTATGTGCAGCCAACCTTACTAGTAGTCAGTAATGGCTCTGTCCTCCAGGAATTTATCCAATCCCCTTTAAAGCCATGTGGCAACCATGTCTACATCTTGTGGCAGTAAGTTCCACAATTTAACTATACACTCTGTGATCAGTCCATGGTCTCCTCAATTCAATTTCGTTGGGTGACCAGTGCCATATTAGCCATTAATGCAATAGTAATTTATAATTTATAATTGTTTTGATTTTTTGAATAGCTATACTTTTTGTGACACAACATGTTGAGAGCTGATCTGAACACAATTTCATGGAAATGCATTATATAGTTATTACTATCACCATCATCACCATCACAATTATTGTATATTCTGTCTTTTAGGATGCTTTGCAGCTTACAACAATTAAAAGAGATACAAATAAAAGAAATACACATCACAAGAACATACAAAAGTTAAATTAAAATTAATTAAACTCTCTGGAATTAAAAGCATACTCATTAAAAAGCAACAAAAAAGGACATTGAAGAGTGTTATTAAAAGCTTGTCCCCACAAACAATAAGTTCCCATATCTCTATCAAAACAAAAAGTCTTCACTTACAACTAGCCCCTTTTGGAAGGGAGTTCCAGAGCCTGCAAACAGCCACTGAGAAGGCTCTCTCTAATATTTCCAGCATATATCCTTGCAAGCATGGTAAGATCAAGAGAAGCACCTTCCTCAAGAGTTTTTAGAGCTAAGGCAAGCTCATATGGAAAGATGCAGTCCTTCAGATAGCCTGGACCCTAGCACTTTGAAATGTGCCTTGAAACAGACCAATTGTCAGTGAAGCTATTGCAACAAAGGATCAGATGATGAAGAACAAGATAGTGGGGACCTCCACTTATCTTACTACCACCACTATCACTAAACGACTGATACACCCACTCAGGACAGTTTCCTCTTGGCATCATTTCCAAGAGTACGTGTGTATAGTACAACAATAATTTATTAAACAGAAGTTCAATAAACAGTTAAATATTACTTTGCATACAGAGGTTTATGGATACAGCATTTCAAGTCTTAGTTATAATTACTTATTTAACACCCCTGTATCCAAATTGACTTTATCACATTTCACTAGCACTTCCATTATTTCCTCATAATCCTAGCTGAACCCACTAACAATCCTAACTGACCCACAACACAAATTCTTTCCCTTCAATGAGTGCACCTACACTGTTGGAATAATAAACATAAACACACACACCAGCCCCTAATTACACTGATGGGCACTACATTTTAACAATCTTCATTGGGCCACGAGGTCCCCTTACTAGAATCTCCTGATTAGGATTTGATTTAGTTGTATTTAGTCTTTCTAAATATTGAACAGAAGTAAAATTCAACAGATCTGTGCAAAATAGAACAAGACAAGCTTATATAGAGGCAGAACACCTCTGATGCTGAGATTCTTGTAAGCATTTATATTTGCAGGCAGAACTCAACATTTCTTTTAAAATACTTGATTTTCTATTGGGATGCAGGTGGGTGGAAGCCATACAGGAATGTGTTATAACCATCAGGCAACCCATTCTACTTCATAGATCTCACTCACACAGCTGAGAATTTATCCCCTTTTAAACATGTGACTCTCTTGGGTGCTACTTGTTTCCTCAGAGAAGCAATTTGCTGCACCTCGCTTTGAAGGAAGAGGTTAACTTGAGCCACTCTTATATTTAACAGCAGTAGTTCCATTCTGAGCACTGGCTGAGTTACTCTGAGGTGGATGCTCCCTGGTGGAGCCCTTGATCCCTCCTGGGCTCCAAAGCCTTAGAGTCCTTTTGGAGGAATGTGAGGCAGCTGCAAGTGGAAGGGAACTAACTAGATAGAAACTAACTCCTGCTGAATCCTGTGCCAAGGGACTTGTTCTAACTGCTTTATCACACTAGGGGGCAAACAGGATTTAAACAAGAGTTAAATGAAAGTTAAACAGGAAATGCCCTATGTTTATCATAGGACATTTCCTGTGTAACTGTTGTTTAACTCTCATTTAAATCCTTTTTGCCCCCTAGTGTGATAAAGTAAACATGCTTAAATTCAGGTTATAGAACATTTGTCTGCTGAAGTGTTTTGTGGCCTTTGCAAAAATTTCTCATGCTGTGTTAATACTTCTCAGTTTTGTGAAAGATGGAGGGGGGCAACAATATTTAAATTTTGGTTTTCTCTGAATGTGAGTAAAATTAATCTGTTGTATTTTATTAAAAATGGTAAAAAGTTTATAAACAAAAAAGCAGAAAAGAAAGTATTCTTACAGGCAGTAACTGCTACCCAGCCCCAGAACAATGAGACCAGACACCGAAATGGAATAAAACAGGGCCATTTATTGGCCAATTTATGAAATTCTTAATGGAACTGCAACTAATTTCAAAGAACAACCAAGTGTGGGGGAAGGTACATTGAGTGTCTTTCCCCAGACCACCTCTGCAGCTTATCTGGACGATAACACCTGAGCCCTCAATAACACCCAAAAGCTGGGTTATTCGCTGGCCGACCTACATCATCCAGAAAGCCCCCATTCCAATCTGCCAAGATTAAAAATGGGATTTATCTTTCAAGACAGCCCTAAGGGCAATTTCCTTCTGACACACACACACACACACGGTCGCAAGGCCTAAAAAGGTGGTTCCAGAAATGTCCCTTCCACCCAAACTGTATCTAAGGTGCTCACTGAAATATAATCCAAATATTTATGCCAGAGTTAAGTAATTATACAAACCCAATTAGAATTCAAACTTTGAAGCCAAATTAGGTATTATTGAGACTGCTAATTTCCCATATACTGATGGAACCAGTATGGAGTAGGTGAAAAAACCATGGAAAAGGGCAACAATTCCTACCCAGCCCTTATATGACCAAGAAAACTTCATAATGATTTCTTCTTCACAATGAGGCAATAGGGGAATTTGGCAAGCCTTGCCTCAGACCACACCCCCACAGCCTTGCGCCATGGCATCACTGCCATGGCATGATTTTCAATGTCTCTGCCTTATGCCAGGGGAAGGCAGCAAACAACCTATCCACACTCCAACTCCTCCATCATGGAAGGGTGGATGGCCATTGCTACCCAACCTCAGAACAATGAGACCAGACACCGAAATGGGATTTTTAAAAGTGCCATTTATTGATCTAATTATTAAATTCTTAACAGAACAACAAAAAAGTGTGGGAGATTATTCATTTCTAACAACAACCAAGTGTGGGAGAAGCTGCATCCGGTGTCTTTCCTCAGGCCACCTATACAGCTTATCTGGAAGTTAACACCTGAGCCCTCAATGACAACCCAAAGGCTGGGTTATTTGCTGGCCAGTCCACATCAGAAAATCTAACCAGAAAGCCCCCATCCCAATATGCGAAGATTAAAGATGGAGTTTATCTTTCAAGCCAGGCCTAAGGGCGATTTATTTCTGCTACCCCCCCCCCCCCAACGTCCCTTCCACCCAAACAGTGTCCAAGGTGCTCAATGAAATATAATTAAAATATTTACGCCACAGATATGGGCAAGCATCTGCTTAGCCCCTGTCTCCCACCTCGGCACTGAGCACCCCTTTAATACCTTGTTGCAGATCCATTAAGAATATCACATTACTGGTTTCAGAAAGGTGAATGCCATCCACCCTGTGGAGCTCCGACCTCTGGAATATAATCTTGGGGTGGGAAAGATAGTGGCCTAGCCTGGGCTCAAGGGCCTTTTGAATCTCCTTATTAGCCTGCCTTCAGGCTGTATCAATGGCTACAGGGTCACCACCACATTTCCACTCATACTGAGGGACCATGGCAGACCAAACAATATGCACACCTGGTCAAGACTGCTTAATAAGGCAGAAATCATGCAGGACCTGCAGAATATGTGCCTTTCCCTCCTGCAGTCCAAGATCATTGCCACCCAGGTGAACCAGGAACACCTGTGGTGGAGGCCCTTGGTGCTCCTTGAACAACAGTAATAACAGGCCATGCCAACAGAGATTCCTCTTATCCAACTAATGCAAACAGGCAACATCGCCAAGGCCTAAGTGAGTACCAAAGTAGCTCGATCTTGCTTGCTGGGCAGCCCAATAGATCATGCTGTGGCCACACAGTAGAACTTGAATTCTTGACAGCCAAGTATAGGGATCTGAAAAACAAAGAAAGAACAATTAACACATTAGCATCCTAATTTATCTGCAATATGCAGACGACCTCCAGCAACCAATCCATTTTATGGCATCAGGTTGAAAGTGTTAGGCTTTGAGGCCTGAGTATGAAATGTACAGATGTACACAAATGAAAAACAGGAATTGTGGCTGGAGCTGTCTGCAGCTGAAGGCTCTAAAACAGACACTGCTCAAGGTCAGTATGTGCTTGCTTGCACATAGGCCTAATGTAAACAACAAGTCTTCCTGACTGAGGGGACAACATTGCAGGTAACACAAGGAAGAAGAATCACCAGAAGAGGTTGGGTGGAGTAGTGGATGGCTGGTTGAAGAGATTTATGGAGCTTGTATGTATATTTGTAAATACAGCAACTTAAGAATAAAACCTCTGAGGAGAGAGTTTTGGCTCCAGTCTGTTTCATCAACTGGGAAGAGGATTCCTGATAAAGCCGAAGGTTCAGGGTTGCTGGTAATTCCAAAGGCACTGGAGATTGCTTGAACTTGATGCTTGTTTACATCAACAGAAAGCCCATAGTGGCAACCCCAAACTGAAATGAATGGATCACAAAGTGGACATTGGTTAAGCCCGTAGCACGCAATGCCCTAGGTGTAACCACCCAGAACTGATGTTTGGTCAATGGGGAAAGATCCTAATGAATAAACAAAAGCCCAGGGTGGTACCCCTAACTCACATGTATTGACAAAGAGCCTGAACTGGACAAATAGCATTTGAACAAGGTTAAAGGGAAATCTTTGAACCTTTATTGTGTTGGTCTGTCTTAGAAGATCTAATGAGAAGTGTAACAGACTGTCCAGCAAAGCTAATATCGTTATACAGTCAGCCCGCGCCATAGGCGAGCTTCTCTTATGCAGCTTTAATTAATCATCATCATCATCATCATCATCATCATCATCATCTTTATTTCTTACCCGCCCCTCTGTAAAAGCACTCGAGGCGGGGTATAACAAGATTAAAAAACAATTACAATTAAAATAATTCAAGGATCCCATTCCAAACCTCCCACCCCTTAAAAGAGAATTAAACTAGCTGAGTTTAAAATTAAATTTCAAACAATAAAACAACCAACATGTTATATGCATAACACCACAATGCTGGCCACAGCATGGGTAACAACAAAATGCTTATGCTGAAGCTGCAGTACAATTAATTGAATGGCACGCACACCTGTGGTGATGCACTGCACTGTGCCACATGCACATGGTCCATTGTTTTCAATAGAGCACAAACATACATGGTTTTCCCCTCTCTCAGTGGCTTTTGGTACTGTATATCATTCCATCCTTTTGAATCGACTGGAAGAGTTGGGGACTGGAGGCACTGTACTCCAGTGGTCCTTTCTCTCTGGGAGATCCCAAAGGGTGAGGCTTGGGGACAGTTGCTCTTCCAAGATTGGGCTTAATTGTGGCGTCCCTCAGGGCGCCATCCTGTCCCCAATGCTATTTAATATCTACATGAACCCGCTGGATAAGATCATTCGGAGACATGGAGCTCAGTGTCTTCAGTATGCTGACAACACTCAGACATACTTCTCCATGACCAGATCATCGGTTCAGACCTCAGATGGTGTCTCTCCTCTTAATGACTGCCTTTCAGCTGTAATGGATTGGATGAGGAAAAACAGGTTGAAACTTAATCCAGACAAAACGGAGGAACTAGCAGTTACAGGCCCAAAACCAGGTTCGGGAATACAGCTCCCAGTCCTAGATGGAGTCACACTCTCCTCGAAGGACTCTGTTCGGAGTCTGGGGATACTTCTTGATTCATCGCTTCACATAACAACTTTAAAGACGTACCTCTTCCGGCAGGCCTTCCCAGAAACTGTATAATCTTCCCGGCTCCTCAAATTTTCCAGTTAATTCCCTGGCCTTCTGTATTTTGATGCTACTCTATGTTGTTGCTAGTACTGGGGGTTTTAACATGCTTAATATGTTGTTTTATTTCTATTTGATATTAATTCATTTTAATCTTGTCAGTTTAATTCTATTTTAAGGGGCTGGAGTTGGGGATGGGATTGTTGAATCATTTTAACTGTAATTGTTTTTAAATCTTGTTGTACCCCACCCTGATTGTTTTGACAAAGGGGCGGGTAAGAAATAAAAATTATTAATTATTAATTATTATTATTATTAATGCGGGGGAGGGGGTCCAGAATGGATCCCTGCGTAAGGGAAGGACTGACTGTATAGCAATGCTTTACCTGACTTATCTTGTTTAGATGGCAAAACAAGCTCAATAACTTGCAGTGCACCAAAAAATGCAGTTAACGCTGCAGAATGGAACAATAGAGCTTCATATGGCAATATGCAGATGCCAGCCCACACAGATCTCAAGCCCTTGAGAATACCAGGAGACAAAGGCATTCTAGGCCCCGTTTCCACTTGTCATTTTGGTGCGGATTTTATTTGATGCGATCCAACACAGTGGCTAATTTGCATGCAAATTGAATTTACCTCTTCTTTTCCATTTAAAAGGAGTAATGAAGTACTCCACATTAAATTTACCCCTAATTATTTCCATTACACTTAACCTGCATTATCTTATCCCACATTATGAAGTCCATCATTTCCACTGATGTCCCCAAACCAGTTTTTCCAGGTTTTTTTAACCAAGCTGGCAATCTCTCACAAAAGCGATTTTACGTCACTGTGATGTGTATTGTCCTGCTTTATATTAAAGTGGGGTATGTATTCTCCCCATTTCCACTACAATTTTTAAAAGGGTATTTACCGTGCATCCAGCCAATCATTTTCCACAGTGAGTTTTTGGCAACCCATTGCTCTCTTTTCTGGTCACTTTTTTTGGCCTCCGTGGTGAAAGCATCAGATCTCCTCTGAGAGCATCATGGCTCCCAGATCCCCAAAATTGGTGCAGGCTTTGCTCTGAGTGGATGAGCAATGCCACTTCTTCAGGAACAAATGCAACACCCAGAATCTCCTCTTTAGAGCCATTCTCACCAGTGGATTCTGGGGGACGTAGTCCGAGAGGAAGCCCTCCTGAATGGATGAGTAATGCCCCCTCTTCTGGGATGAATGCAACACCCAGAATCCTCTCTTTAGAGCCATTCTGACCAGGGGAATCTGGGGGATGTAGTCCGAGAGGAAGCCCTCCTGAGTGGATGGGCAATGCCTCCTCTTCTGGGATGAATGCAACACCCAGAATCCCCTCTTTAGGGTCATCCTGAGCAGGGGATTCTGGGGGATGCAGTCTGAGAGGAAGCTGCCCTGAGTGGGTGAGCAATGCCCCCTCTTCAGGGATGAATGCAACACCCAGGATCCCCCCTTTAGGGCCATTCTGACCAGGGGATTCTGGGGGATGTAGTCCGAGAGGAAGCTGCCCTGGGTGGATGAGTAATGCCCCCTCTTCAGGGATGAATGCAACACCCAGAATCCCCTCTTTAGAGCCATTCTGACCGGAAGATTCTGGGGGATGCAGTGTGAGAGGAAGCCCTCATGAGTGGATGAGAAATGCCTCCTCTTCAGGGATGAATGCAACACCCAGAATCCCCCCTTTAGGGCCATTCAGACCGGGGGATTCTGGGGGATGCAGTCCAAGAGGAAACTGTCCTGAGTGGGTGAGCAATGCCTCCTCTTCAGGGATGAATGCAACACCCAGAATCCCCTCTTTAGGCCATTCTGACCAGGGGATTCTGGGGGATGCAGTCCAAGAGGAAGGTTTCTTGAGTGGAGAGAGTCGTTGCGATTTCAAGAAATTAAAAACAGAGAGATGCCTCCGTTGTTCAGTGATCCTCTGCAGAAAGGCTAAAAATGGTGGCGGGAGAACAAGGAGGAAAAAAGGATACACCCCCTGGCCAGCCCCTTTCATATTAGCCCTCCCAGTCAAAATAAAACACATTTGACACAGTTTCGTTTCCATTGATTTGCCTCTGATCTGGCCCGGATTTTCTCAAAAGATGAGCTGGAAATGTGGTGGCAAATAACTCCGCAGTCACACTGCATGAATTCGGATTAAGACAATATACTGCGAATTATTAGAGATTGACAGCGAATCCTAAAGGAAACGAGGAACATGGAAGCAGGAGCGAATGCGCCCTGAAGTGGAAACATTAAAAAATACATCGCTGCAGAATCTTGGATAATCTGCTTTAAACACCAGTGGAAATAGTGCCCTAGTATCCTTTACCTGACCCCTCTGTCTAGACTATGTGTAGTGAAAAGACCTCAGAAACAGCAAACCCCGGAAACAGAGATAGCCAATCAACAAGCACCAGGTGACCAGCCAATTAGAAGCTGGCTGGAGACCCCAGAAACAGCAAACCCCAGAGACAGAAACAGCCAATCACAGAACACCAGGTGTCCAGCCAATGAGGAGCTGGCTGGGCAGGGCTATATAAGAGCCTGAGCAGAGGGAGACAGGGGGTTTTTTTAGTTGGAGTTTTGGCTGGGGAGAGGGACACCACTGAGGGGGTGCTCTCTAGGTTCCTGATTGGGACAGGTGTAGGTTAGGTTTTAGGCCAGACAGGGTCTATGTAGAGTCCAGGAGATGGACTGATTAGGCTTTAGGTTGTAAACCAGTTGATTTAAGCTGAGAGTATTTGGCAGATTGCCTGAGGACTGAAGTATTGTGTCTATGTAACTGTGGTAACGTAACTAAGAAGAAAGAAATGCAAAAGCCTTGAAAGTAGTTTACTGATTACTTTGATGTTTGTTAATAAACTTCAGTATTATTTTATTACAACTTGGCCTCTGTGAAATATTGTGGCACGCTACTAGAGATAACAAAGCCTCAGAAAAGATAGGCAGTGGTGGAGAAGATCTCCACAGAAGAAAAATACAATTGGTGGCAGCAAAGGTGAAGACAGGCATTCTGTGTGGGTGGACTGAGAGAGTCCGAGTGAGTGTCCACGCCACCACACTATCCTTCTAAAATCTTCATGATTCTAAAATCACTGGTGGCCTTGAACCCTTGAACCTTTAACCAAAAAGCAATAGCAGACAAGCAGGCACAAATAGATTGAGGAGCCAACTCCTTACCATGAAAAAAACCACAAAACCACAGGAGTTGCAGAACTGGAATAGGCAAAACTTCTCCCAGCTGGTGTACAGTCCGGAACTTTATGAACTCTTGTACCAATCTAAGTTAACTCTTCTTTGTACTGGCAGCGACCGAGAGACCAAGGGCCCTTGTCACCTCCCTCTGCCAAGGTTCCACAACTGAGCCTTTCCAGGGGCCAAGTTCCAGAATTACTCCATCTGTTTATGAGAAAGAGCATGTGGAATGGAATTATCGATATCTGCAACATGCAAAGTCATAAATAAGATATTAAAACGTAAACATTGTAACGTAAACACCCAGACCAACCACATGACCCTTGGGGATTTGGATGCCAAAGAGTTAATGACATGTACCGCTGCCAGGTTATCACACCAGGAGTGTACCAAAGAAATGGCAAACTCTTTGGCCCATATGGCAACTGCTTCCAAAATGGGGGGAAAACTCCAGAAAACTCATGTCAGAAGTTATCCCTTCCTGGATTCCTTTTTGTGGCCAAGAATGGGCACATCAACAGCCATTGAAGTAGACCCCAAAACCTACAAAGTCAGCCACATCAGATTATACCTGCAGTGCACCGTGGAGCTTGATCTCATCACACCAAAAAGAAATCCCATTAAAGTCACAAAGAAACTGCAACCAAACCAACAGGTTATCTTTTATGGAAGACGTAACCTGGATCCTATGGTGAGGCTTAAAGACACCACATATGACATCACAAAGATGCCTCAAAAACACTCACCCAGGGGCAAACACCCTAAAGGTGAAATTCAAATGGCCAATAAGCTCCTGAAATTCACAGAGTGTAGCCTTATGTCAGAAAAGAAATTCCTGCACTTTCTCACAGAGCTTTCTTCCTTATCATCTGGGAGCTTAGACAACTGATTAACAGTGTCAATGGATATCCTCAAAAACTCTAATCTAGTAGTAGGGCCTTCAGTTTTTTCAGGAGTTACCAGAACACTTTACACAGCCTGAAATTCCCTGAGTAAGAGAATGAACAAACCCAAGAACTGGATGAACCCATTAATAAGAAATCATCCAAATAGTGGATGACCCCACTAAGCCCAGTCCTGGCCTTCAGGGCCCACTCCAAAAAAGTGCTGAACGGTCTCAAAAGCTGCACTGTAGAACTGGCCATCAAACCTGAAATCCAACAATTCAAAATCTAAGGAGTGAACTGGCAACAAATGAAATCCTGACTTAATGTCACATTTAACTAACTCAGGCCCAATTCCAAAGCTCCTAACTCATTGAACACCAGTGTCAAAGAAAGTATAATGAATTGTGCACAATTCATGGGGGATGGCATCAATAACAGACCAACCGTGAGCATAAGTGAAATGATGAATAATACAAAACTCACCCTCTGCTTTCTCAGCAACCACACTTAATGGAGAGACCCTCAAATTGGGAGTCGGGTGTAACAAAAAGGGCCCAAAATGCAACCCTCAGCAACCTCTTTAGTGATCTTCTGTTGAACAATATCCTCTAAACCCCTTACAGACTTCAAATTGTTGGCTAGAAAAGGGGAGTGAGTGCCCTGAAGCCATCTCAGAAACTTTCAAGCAACTACGAGCTGCTTGCAAATTGGAATAAGATAGCAAACATCGGAGAACCTCAAGCCTGATTGGTTGAGGCCCTTTAGAAGACTGGGGAGCTCCACCAGCTCTCCTGTTAATGTGTCCTTTATTGGATCCTGATTGAGACCAACCCTTGGTGCAATTTTGAAAGTAATGAGGGCCCTTGCATACTGAGAACTCATGAGAGTATTTGCTAAACTCCCAACAGTGTTGCTTCTGCTGCAGACCTGAGGAGTTCTGAAGCTGAGAAGCAGGAGGGGTGCCTGACCTCTTTTCCAGATGACCACTAGGTGTGCGTTCTCCCTGGATTAGCCGAGCAGGCATCATAAGCTGCATCCACAATTAGGAATGAAACAAATCCCAACACATAGTAGGGTATAATGCAGCCCTCATCTGAAATGCCTCATCAAGCAGGGCAGCTGTAGTCCTCATAAGCCCTGTGAATAATATCAATATTGTGCCACAGGGTTCTGTCATGCGCCCAGTGCTGTTCAATATCTTTATCAATGACTTGGATGACAGTATTGAGGGCATAGTTATCAAATTTGCAGATGACACCAAATTTAGGAGGAATAGCTAATACCCCAGAAGACAGGATCAAAATTCAAAATGACCTGAATAGACTAGAAAGCTGGGCCATAGCTAACAAAATGAAATTCAACACAGACAAATGTAAGGTTCTGCACTTAGGGCAGAAAAATAAAATGAATAGATATAGGATGGGGGACACCTGGCTGAATGAGACCACATGTAAAAGGGATCTGGAAGTCCAAGTAGATCATAAATTGAACATGAGTCAACAATGCAATGCAGCAGCTAAAAAGGCCAATGCAATTTTCAATAGAAGTATAGTGTCTAGATCAAGGAAAGTAATAGTGCCACTCTATTCTGCATTGGTCAGGCCCCACCTGGAATACTGTGTCCAGTTCTGGGCACCACAATTCTAAAAGGATGTGGAGAAACTGGAGCGTGTCCAAAGGAGGGCGACTAAAATGGTAAAGGGTCTGGAAACCATGCCCTATGAGGAATGACTTAGGGAGCTGGGGATGTTTAGCCTGGAGAAGAGAAGGTTAAGAGGTGATATGATAGCCCTGTTTAAATATTTGAAGGGATGTCATATTGAGGAGGGAGAAAGCTTGTTTTCTGCTGCTCCAGAGACTAGAACACAGAACAATGGATGCAAACTGCAGGAGAAGAGATTCCACCTCAACATTAGGAGGAACTTCCTGACAGTAAGGGCTGTTTGACAGTGGAACACACTCCCTCGGAGTATAGTGGAGTCTCCTTCCCTAGAGGTCTTTAAACAGAGGCTGGATGACCATATGTCAGGCATGCTTTGATTGGGAGTTCCCGCATGGCAGGGGGCTGGACTGGATGGCCCTTGTGGTCTCTTCCAACTCTATGATTCTTTGATTCTATTATTCTATCTTTCTGTATTGAAACAGGGCAGCAGCACAAGAAGGCTGCAATTTTACTGTTATCCCTGCATAGATAAGAAAACCATTAAGCCAGTTAGAGAAATTGTGTTCTACTTTCCTTCTGTGCAATTTCTCCTTCTCCTTATCATTCAGCTCATCCCTTTCCTTCTTCTCCAGCTTAAAATATAGCAGCATGAAAACATCTACATATTCCCCTTTCAAAAAATTTTCAATAGTGGACTGGGAGAAGTGATCACCTAGGTGCAAAGCTATTTCCCCAAACAGGATAGCAGAAGGGGAAACATCTGTATAACTCAGTCGATAAGAAGCCATAGCCCAGTGTGGATCACAAGGAGGCCCAAACAATGGAAACCCTGTGATTGGGGCCTTGACAACTTTCCTCAAATGTGCTGGGATGCAGGCCAACTATATTGTGCCACCTGCAGGAACATTAGGCTCAAACCTATCACCAGTTTGCTACCAGGAATCTGGGACGAATATGGCTGAGGGCTAAAGAGTAACCCCCAAGGCCAAAAATAACCAGGAGAAGGGTCGCTAAACTGCAGCTGTGTCTCACCAGATGTTGACAGAATCACAGCCAGTTGAACCTCTTCCTCAGGCTCAGCTGGTGTCATAGGTCCCTGTCCCATCACCGATTGGACTACTGAGGATGATGAACCTCCAGCACTTGCCCATTCCTTTTCCAAACCAAGAATGCAAAATTTAAGGTGATCATAAAGAACAGCACACTTGGGTCACTTAGATGTCTTTTTAGTATAAGAAGACTGCAGCAAGGGAAGTGAACATTGTGTAGAACCATGGGCCTCCTCAAGGGCCCTAATCCAAACTAACATGTCATCTAAAGAAAATTCATCAGATTCATCACCAGAAGAAGAAAGCTGGACTACAGAGCACTTAACAACTTTTGCAGCTCGTTTTCCTTTGAGACCACTCTTACCTTTTTTTGGAGCCATCATAGCACAACAATGAAAACTAGACACCTAATCCAATGTATAAACAGCACAGGAGTGTATGATAGTATACCTTAATTGATCTGTCTAGACAATTGAGGTGTGTGTGTGTGTGTGTGTGTGTGTATGTGTGTATTATCTATAAATGTCTATATATATCTAAAAGTATGAATTGTACAAGTAAACCTCTGAGGATGAGGGAGTGTCATGCCCAAAAAATTAGCCTCAAGCAACTGGCAAAGCTTATATATATGTATCTATATATCACAACTCACAAACAACAACTGGCTATCAATCAAGAAATATGGTTAATTAGCCTCATGCTGAGACTGGGACAGTGTGGCCCAATGACACCTAGAATGGCCACCAACTTCAAATCAAAATGGCCACCAGGCACCTTAACAAAAAATGGCACTTTGGCTGATAAACAATGGCATTGAGGCAATGGTGTCCATTACTAGGCACTTAGGTACTTAGGCGCTATTTGTTTGGGGAAGGGGACCCAACCCAAGCCCAGGATGGCCAACATCCCCTCAAAGATCAAACAAACATCACCAACAAGCAACCATGGCATAAAACAACAATGGGCCACCCTACAATGGCAACAGCCCTAATTGGCACCCAAAAGAGCCACCCTCTCAGAAGGCCCGGCAACAGCTAGGCAACAGCCAAACGTCGAAGAGCATCTTTGATTTCTTCTTCACAATGAACCAATAGGGTCATTTGGCAAGCCTTCCCTCAGGCCACACCCCCAAGGCATCACACCATGGCATCAATGCCATGGCATGATTTTTAATGTCTCTGCTTCATTCCAGGGGAGGGCAGCAAACCAACCATCCACACTCCAACTCCTCTGTCATGGAGCCAGGGGGATAGCAAGTCTATTTCATCACATCAGATCCTGAGAGAGAAGGAAGCCCTGTATACCCAAGCAGTACTTAGAAAAGTTACTCTTCTACAATCCTTCAGCCAGTATGGACACTGTCTGTAGTCCAAAGAAGTAAATTTTCTGATCCCATTACATTCAGCTTTCACCCACCTCTCATCTTTTCCAGGATGCAGATTCCCCTCCTATTAAGAAACAATCTGCTTATCCACTAGTAAAAATTCAAAAGAGCATCATTGGTTATTGTCTTACAAAGGAATGATGGACTGGCAACCATAAAAATATTTTAACACTACTGGCAAGCCACTGGCTGATAGGGAAATGAGTCACCTTACCCCACATTGGGACCCAAAAATACACTCTACTTTACCATGAGCTGCCAGTGCTGATAATGTGAAAATTATATAAGTTTACAAACCAGAAAAAAATAGAGAATGGTATGGGGATATGTAACAATATACCAAAAATTGAAAGACACTGGTATTTATTAATGTATTATTCAGAAACATGTAGGATGACAATCCAATAAACAAAACCCTTATATACTTTCTGAGACCTGTTTCTCATCATGTGTCCTAAGGTATATAATGCAACCAATATGGTTGCAAATGTATACATTACAGAAAATGTGTGACAATTATACTATTTTCTATATGCCATGGAGACTTAATATGTAATAAACATTGTGATCATCACAATGCAAAAAAATGTATGTATATGTATCTGACAGATATATCCACAACAGTCATATTGAAAGAACATTCCTTAAAAGGATAGGCAGAGGCTATGTAAAATTCTTTCTTTCTTTCTGATTCTGGTGTGATGCTTTGATCTTCATAGGAGGTTAGAAAATGTGCTAGACAAAGGCATCGCCATGTTACTCTCTACCATCAAAGAAAGGAATCTTGTAGCACCTTTGAGACTTGGTGATGAAACAGACAGGCCAAATTAAACAGCTTCCAGCCACTTCGGAGCATGCCGATTAAACAACACATGCTTCCAAAGTGGCCTCTGCCTATCCTCTGCTAAAGCCACGCTCCAGTTCTTATGTCTAGAACAAAAAGGAGCCAGGATCATCTGACTCCTAGTGGTACCGGCTGGCCCCTGTGTCCATGGATGGCCTTGCCAAGAGTGGACTCAGACCATTCTTTCATGCCTGTCTGTTCTGACCCTAAGAGGTTAAAAAAATGTAGCATAAACCAAGATTATGGGTGCATCCAAACTGAGTGAAAAGTTTCAGAATTTGTTCCTGTTATTTCCCATTTTGTACTGGGGTAAGATAAAAATTAAGAAATGCTGATGTAAAAAGTCTCTGATCTGAAAGCTGACAGAAAATATTCTGGGATAAACAAAATGTGCATGGTTCTCTAAAATAGGAAAGAACAGGAAGAAAATCTGAGACTTTCTGATCTTTTTAATCAGTACAGATGCACCCTCAGGCTACTTCACTAGATGCACTCTGAAAGGTGCTGCAAGTTTTCTTTGCATGCTAGACAACTAATTTTTAATTTGGTAGCAGTGGCAAATATGTTGATAGCAGATCAGTGGAAACATAAAAAGCAGTCTATTGACTTCTCCATGAGTAAGATATGGAATGTTGTCAATAATATAAAGCTTTTTTCCCCCTTGAGCTTAGGACTGTTTCATGCTTCCTTTAAATGTAATAATATTGTAAGGAAAATAATTATAATGTCCTTGACATAAACAATTGAAATTTCTTTTTTATATGGAATTCATATAATTCCTATTGTTCATTTTTTTTGGTCTGTCATAAAACAGAAATTAGAGACAGAGTTTTTAAAACCATTTATAGTTTTATAATATCTTAAGTGGGAAATTTACTTTTATTTTGCCATTATAATAAAGGAGCAGTTTATAACATTACTAAACACATCATTTGATGTACTTTCAATAGTTTCCATCAGCAAACATGACCAGACTTAACCCAGATGTAAGTGGGTGTATTTTTCAAATGTCATTTTTATGCTGAAGATTTTAATAATTTCATCTCTTCCTTCTAACCATTTATCATTTCACTGTGCTTTCAGAGATCCTGGTTCTAAATTGTGGAAGCTTTCAGAGGAAACATCAGGTAACATCAGAAAATAGACATCATGTTAACATTCATAGGCTTAGACTATACCTACTATACATTGAAAATATGGTGCGAGTTGCTGTTGCAATTTACTCTTTTCTATTGCTCCTAAGTGTTACAAATATTCACACTTAATTTCATTTTCTTGCAAGATAAGTGTCTGAACTTATGGATGCTGAAAGATGTGGAAAGAGCAAGTGAGCAAATATATGCAAATCGCAAGCCAATCAATATGGCTCTAATTCACCATAAATGCTCAAGTAAATTTAAGAGTTTTTGGAAAAGAAGAAAGTCATGAGCCATGAATTCCTTGTAGCACTTTTGGCACTTAATAGGCAAGGTGATTCAGCAAACTGCAAGCCATACTCCAGTATCTATATTTTTTTTATTCCATTATCAGGGGCTAGTACTGAAGACCCAACTTTTAGATGCTGACAACTCAAACAACAAAATAATTTCACCAATACAGCAGATAAAGAAACTGAAGAAATGTAATGGATTGTTGCAGTGTTCTCCTGAATACCAGTATGCCCAACTAATAACACCAGGGAGAATCAAATAAAGAATATGTTGGTGCATGACATGCAATGGATGATTTATCATTATTGATTTCTAGCAGATTATTCAACCAATAAGCTATCTTTAACTGTTAGAAATCGATATACTGCACAACATAACTAGAATATGCACTTGAATCAGTCATTCTATATAATCATCTAACTATAGATGGCTCATATATTGGCTTGGACTTATTCAGCTATAAAGCAAGAAGAGTCTTCATGCTGTCTGAAGCTGCCCTGGTACTCCAATACAGTGCAGCATGTTGAAAATAAGTCTTACCCAGAAGAGAGTCTTATCTAGAACAGAATGTGTGTTTGTACAGATCAAGTAGGATTTGTAGTCTGACAAAGAGATTTTGTTCTCAATAACTTTCACTCTCATAGTTCTTTGTATGTAATCAGAACAGATTATGTCAGGAAGAGAAGGCACCATAATATCTGGGAATATTTATCCCAAGAGCAGTGGGAATTTTCATGAGATAGAGGAAAGTTATTTCTTCTGAGCAACACTGATTGTCTTCTTCCATCAATGCAAGGACCTAGCTAGATCTTGTCCACTGCATTTAAAGGCACATTGGTCCCTTAAAATAAAAAAAAATAAATAAATAAAAATGTTGACAGGATGAAGCCATTTTTGGAATCAACGAAAAAACTATGATGTATATCTCTATAGAGTGTTCTTTGTTGAATAATTTTGTTGTTATGTTGAATAAAAATAGCAAAAATGAAACAAAAGCATGGCTTGGTAGGGAAGTTTTAGTGTGGCTCATGGCACAATTTTCATATGTAGAAAATGTAATGTCAGAATTAAAATAAAAACTTTTTTTTCATGATTCCTGAGAGAGTGTTACGAGATGGCATTATGGTGTGTGTATGGGGGAGGACAGTGTTAAAACTGTTAACATGTTAAAACTGATGCTTGGGACTCTGACCTGACATGAACATGTTTTCCCAGCAGTATGCAAATCTTTGACTATTTAATAATTTCCCCAGCTTTCTTCCAACTTAATGAGAAACACATATTTATGCACCATTTTCATCTAACTATAGATGCTGAGGATAGGGTGTGTTGGAAATGTCTCATTCATAGGGTCACCATGAGTTGAGTTTGACCTAAAGACATCTAACAGAGGATCATAGTTATCATTATCATAAGGTTTATTATTATTATTATTATTATTATTATTATTATTTCTAACCCACCCCTCTGAGCGACCAATCGGGGCGAGGTACAACAATTAAAAACATATACAGTTAAAAAATTACAATCCATGCAAACTATACTCACCTCCCACTCCTTAAAACAGGATTAAACTAAGTCATAATTAAAACAGTATCAAATCTAAAAACCACTAAATCTTGAGGTCCAATGTGGCAGCCACATGTCAATGGGAGATAGGAGGAGCTAGACATCATTCAGGCAGCGGGAAGATTAGCTACTATCCAGGAAGGCCTGCCAGAAGAGATGCGTCTTGGTTGCTTTCTTAAAGCCATCCAAGGTTGTAATAAGACGTATCTCATAAGGTTGACACAAATGGCCTGGGACAGATGACCTCAAGAGGTCCTTTTCTGAACCTCCTCATCAAATGATGTTACGAGGGTTAAGGTCTTTTAGTGGTAACACTCTGGTTATAAAATGCCCTCCCCAAGGAGTCTCATATGACGCTTCCTTCATTGTCTTTCTAGCACCGAGTGAAGTTTTTTTTTTAATTCTCTCAAGCCTTTTCCATTTTTTTAAAAATCTGAAAAAGGTACTAGTGACATTCTGACCTTTTACATAGCTGATCTCTGTCATCTATTTTATTTATGTTTTATTTTGTGGTTGTTTGCATTTGTTTTAGATTTCATGTCCCAGACTATTTGAGAGACTTTAATTCCCCATACAAACCTGCCAGAGCCCTAAGATCTTCAGGAAAAGGTTTTCTCTCAATCCAACCACCATTGCAAGCTTGCCTGGTGAAGACATAAGAGACAGCCTTCTTGTGGCTGCTCCCACCCTCTGGAATGCCCTTCCATGGGAGGCTAGACTGGCTTTGTCCTAGCTTTCCTTTCATAGGCAAGCAACAAAAAAAAAGTTTTATTCAGGCAGTTTTTTAATACATGGGATATTTGTTATATAGGGTGTGTATTGTAATTTTTAAATGCATGAAATTGTATACTGTTTTTATTTTATATTTTTAATTGTTTTTAACACTTTTATTGTAAAGTCTTTTGAAATGTTTTTATTTGTGAGCCATCTTGGGCCCCTTTCTGGGAGAAAGGTGGTATAAAAATAAAATAAATAAACAAATGAATAAATAAGTAAATAGTTATTTTTATACTATGTTTAAATGCACTGACCAGAATCCTGTTGGGAAGTTACGAATATGAAACAAAGTTTAGGGGCTATGTAATGTATGGCATAATGGTTTGAGCATTGGACTAAGACTCTGGAGACCAGGATTCAAATCTCTGCTCAGCCATGGAAACCCAAGGGGTGATCATTGGAAGTCACACTCTCTCAGCCCCAGGGGAGGCAACGGCAAGCCTCCTCTGAACAAATCTTGCCAAGAAAACTCCAAGGGTCATCATACATCAGAAATGACTTGAAGGTACGCAACAACAAAGGACCATGAAAGTCCCCCAAACCCCACTTTCAACTAAGTAACCGTCCAGTCCCCTGTCTATCAAAATATCTGCCTAGCATCCCCACCTGAGTAAGGAATCTCCAGTGTGAAGGGAATTGGCCACAGATTCTTACCTTCTATGTGCTATGGAGCATGTAATGGTCATTAAGAATTCTGCCAACTATGTTTAATAGTGTTAGTCTTAATTTTCCAAACCACCGGTAGAACGATAGTGATGGAGCCAGTATGGTGTAGTGGTTTGAGTGTTGCACTATGACTCTGGTGAACAGGGTTCAAATTTCTGCTTAGCCATGAAAACCACTGGGTGACCTTGGGTAAGTCACATACCTCTCAAAAAATGTCAATTGCCAAGATATCTCTGTGATAGGTTTGTTTTAGGGTCACCATCAGTCAGAAAGACTTGAAGGCACATAACAACAACAACATAGAAGGACATTCAGTAAAACCAATAAACCAAACAAAACCAGTAACAGTAGTTTGTGGAGCTTTTGGACTATGTGGCCATGTTCTAGAAGAGTTCCTTTCTGACGTTTCGCCAGCATCTGTGGCTGGCATCTTCAGGGAATGATAGCCTGGAAAAGGATTGGATATTTATATCCTGTGTGACCCTGGGAAGGAAGGAGTAATTTGCAAATGTGTTGTTCTGTTGCTAATGGCAGTCCTCAGGGTGGGAGGATATGCAAACAAGGATTAATGTCTGCTAACTGGTGCTCATTGTCTGCTGGGAATCCCATGGCCTTAGGCTGTTGCTTATTTGCATAGGTCAAATCTTGACGTTGCTGTCCTTCAGGACTGGTAGCCAAGCCTTGTTTACTCTCAGGGTTTCTTCTTTCCTGTTGAAATTGTCCATGTGTTTATGGATTTCAATGGCCTCCCTGTGCATTCTGACATGGTAGTTGTTGGCATGGTCCAGAATTTCAGCTACCATGACAACTACCAGAGTACTACTACTCTGTTCTTGAAACTGATGTTTTTTCATGATTTTTTTCAGTTGCAGGGTAGTGGGATGGAGGCAGACCTTGATGCCATAAAGAGCACATGCTTTGGTACATCCTGTGATGACAAAGGAAGAGATTTCTTTATGGTAGCACACCAACAAGGAACTCCTCCATCCCCATGTAAATATGATGGCTAGCACTGACATTATAGTCTTCTAGGCATTCAAAAGCCAATTTGTTTGACCATATATTTTACAGTCATTTATGAAGCTGTATTGACTACAGTACTTTATGCATTTCTTATCTTTTAGAGTTATACATGATGGTGATTTATTGTTTTATACTATATCCTATCAGGGCTTTTATTACATATTTTACACTGCCCTGATATTGTTTTATGAAGGGCATTTTACAATTTTCTTATTAGAAGGGACAGTGCTCTCTTTCCACCCACCCCCTCCAGTTACACCCCTCTGACTGCAGCAATTCATTTGCAACATTACACAAAGCAATGAAACAAGGATCCATTATTAACCTGTCTATTAACACTTAGCAGGTAGATTAATAATGGACCCCTTTTCATTATTTTGTGTACTTTTGTAATTGAATTGTATATGATTATTTTTTAAAAAACAAATACTGAAATAAAAATAAAAAATAAAAATACTGAAATAAAAATAAATATAATATCTCCATTAAATAAATATAATATCTTCATTAAATAAAAACATCACAACAGTGGCCAAAAAGAAATGGGTCAGTTAAGCATACGTTCCCACTGAAGAGTAAAGTCTTTACTGCATTTTAATGATTTTATTGAATTTGCTGGTACTGCATTGTTAGTGCTTTGCATTTTTTTACCTTGAAAAGATCTAAGCCTTAAAGGAAGCCTTAAAACAATTTTAAATAAAGTTGCTAATCTTCTCATTGTAAAAACCAACTGTTGTTCTGCTTCTAGATGTTGGAGCCTTTTCTATCACATAGGAGTTAACTTAAGTATGTTACTAAGGGAGTAACCTGCCAGATTTCATATAGGAAAAGAAAGAAGGCTTCCTATTTCATTGGTAACTGAATAGCATACATACACTCACTTTCTGATGAGCTATCAACTGCTATAAGAGCCAGTGTGGTATTGTGGTTTGAATATTGGAGTAATACACTGGAAGCCAAAGGTTTGAATCCAAACTCAGCAATGGAAACCTACTCAGTGACTTTAGGCAATTCATACTCTTTCAGACTTAGAGGAAGACAACAGCAAACTACTGATGAATAAATCTTGCCATGACAACCCCATAGTAATTGTTATAAATTGGATTTGACTTGAAGGCACCTAACAACACATCAGCTATTACAGTGGGGCTTTGGTATCTATTAGGATTTGGTTCCAGGACTCCTTGTGGATACCAAAATCTTTGGGCGCTCAAGTCTCATTGAATACAGTGGCATAATAAAATGGTGTCCCTTGTATAAAATGGCAAAATCAAGATTTGTTTTTTTAGAAAAAAAAATTCTTTTGTAAATATTTTCAATCCGTAGATAGTTGCATCTGTGGATGCAGATTCTGTGGATATAGAGGGCCAACTGTATAACTCTTTAAACTATAATAACTAAGCCCAAAAGGTTAAATCCAGTTCCATTGAATGAAATGGACTTATTAGGTCAATGCTTAAGTCCCATGAGTTAATGGGACTACTCTAAAACCAACAATAGGATTTAGCCTAAGGAAATTTTTCTAAATGGTTCAACCCCCCCCCCCTTATGAAAACAGGCTTCCTGCTTTAACTCTTCCACACAAAAACATGAGAAGGATGGTGGCATCCACTGATGTGAATGGAATAGAGGGGACAGGATTAGTTAATGTATACCCATTCTGATCTGCATTTAATGAGCTATTATAACTGCATGTTCTTACAAAACACTGTTGTATTTCCATGTTCTAGGTTAGTCATTCCCAAAATGAGTGGTATGGCCCCCTGGGGTGGTGGGAAGATCCAGGGGGACTTTGACGGGGGAGGGAGAGGGCAGCAGGGGGGCTTTCAGTCAAAGCATTGGTCAACAAGAAAGACAAGGAGAACCAGAGGCCTTTAGGACCATGGTGATGCTGAGGGTTGCATGAAACCTCTTTTCAATGTCCCTTAAAAACCCTCTCTGGCTTTTCTTCACTAATAAAGATTCAGGAAGGACTCATCCCACGCTTTCTACAAGGGTGTTGATGACTAAAAAGGCCAATCCGAGATAAACAAGTCCAGTTGCAGAAGGCACAGCAGAAAGTCTCCTCGGTGATGTTTCCAAGTTGTGGTTCTTTCTGCATTGTCATTTCTCTTCGAGACTCGTTCGATGTGAATTCTCGAAAGAGGCTACAGAATTGTGGATAGTGTGTCTCCATGCCTCCCGATGTGAGGCCAGGGCAGACCATTGTTGGTGATCAGTTTGGCCGAGCTTGAGATGTTGTTTCAGGGAGTCCTTGTATCTCTTCTTTGGGGCACCCCTCTTACCCTGAACCATGGAGAGTTCACCACAGAGTACTATTTTTGGGAGGCGGTGGTCCTCCATCCTAGAAATGTGCCCTGCCCAGCGCAGCTGCATTTTCAATAGCATGACCTCAATGCTGGTGATCGCTGCTTGCTCAAGAACAGCAACATTCGTCACATAGTCAGTCCAGTGTATGTTTAGGATTGTGCGTAGACAGCGCTGATGAAAGCATTTGAGGAGTCGTAGATGTTGGCAATAGATGGCCCATGTTTCAGACCCATAAAGGAGAATAGACAGTAAAATGGCTCTGTACACACTATTTTCTGTGCTCGCCTCAAGTGTTTGTTGCTCCACACTCTTTTGTGAAGCCTTCCAAATGCACTATATGTCTTTGCTAATCTGTGATCAATCTCTTTATCAGTCTTGGCATCTGAGGAGATTATGCTTCCCAGGTAGGTGAACTGCCGGACGGACTTAAGCACAGATTTGCCTATGGTGATGTGGGGATGATAGTGATCTTCCTGTGGTGCAGGCTGCTGGAGAACTTCCGTTTTCTTCAGGCTGACTTCCAGCCCAAACAGTTCTGCAGCCATTGCAAAAGAGGATGTTAGCTGCTGCAGAGCTTCTGTATGGGCAACAAGGGCAGCATTGTCAACGAAAAGCATCTCACGGACTAGATAGTTCAGAGTCTTTGTGCAAGCCCTCAGACGGCTTAAGTTAAACAAGCTACCATCAGTACGGTAATGTATATAGATGGAGTCTTCTTCTTCAAGATCTGCTGTAGCCCTTTGGAGCTACAAGAAGATTGTAAATAGAGTTGGAGCAAGAACACAACCTTGTTTCACACCAATAGTTATTAGAAAGGGGTCTGAGAGAGCATCTCCATATCTGACTTGTCCATTCTGGCCCTCATGTAACAAGATAATCATTTTGAGGAATTTGGGGGGACATCCTAGTCTTTCCAGGATCTGCCACAGACCTTTTCTCCTTACAGTGTCGAAGGCTTTGGTAAGGTTGACAAATGTTACATAGAGTCCTTTGTTCTGCTCTCTATATTTCTCTTGTAGTTGTCTAAGAGCAAATACCATATCTGTAGTGCCCCTATTAGCTCTGAAGCCTCATTGGCTTTCAAGGAGAAGTTCTTCTGCAATAGCGGGAACTAATCTGTTCAGGAGTATCCTTGCAAGGATTTTTCCAGCAATGGAGAGCAGTGTTATAGTTTGAGCAATCAGATTTTGCTCCTTTTTTCTTATACAGGGTGATGATAACTGCATCTTGGAGATCTAATGGCAGTTCATCTTTTTCCTAGCAACTCACAAGGAGGTCATGGAGTTCAGCATGGAGTACATGACCTCTGTGTTTCCAAGCTTCAGGTGGGATTCCATCAATCCCAGCTGCCTTGCCGTTTTTCATCTGCTGTATGGCCTGAATGGTCTTTTCCAAAGTGGGAGCCATGTCCAGTTCATTTTTCATTGGCTGTTGTATCATATGTTGGATAGCTGACCCTTGGACTACTCGGTTGGCACTGAAGAGACTTTGAAAATTTTCAGCCCATTGATTCAGGATGGAGGCTTTGTCTGTGATTAGTGTTTGACCATCTGTACTATATAAGGAGCTTTGGGCCTGATAAGTAGGTCCAAACACTGGTTTAAGAGCTTCATAGAATCCTCTGGACCCTTAAAACCACTACATAGTCTTACTGATAGCTTTGTGTGGAGGTTTCTCCTGCTTTTCATCTCCCCACATAAGCTTGCTCCCTTAGCTACGTCTTTCACTAGTGGTGTTGGTTGGGAAATTCTCATGTGTTTTGGGTGCAGAACATTGTTTCTGTGGCTTAGGGCAGTGCCATTTTGGGACACACTGACTGATTTAAGTAAGACAGATCATATAGCAGCTAAGGAAAAGTTCTGGGATATCACTGCTTCTGGAATGAACAGGACCAGACCGGTTATTGTTGGACACATTACATCACAGCAATGGTATAGCCATTTTAGTAAACTCTATGGAGCTATATATGCAGAACATCACTCCTCCTTTGCATTAAAAACTACTTGTTTTCCTTACTGGCCCCCTGTTTCAGAGTCCGAGATAAAAATGTTGTTAGCAGCCCTTGCATTGAACAAAGCCCCAGGAGAACTCTGAATGGTGGGCTCCAATACTGGCTAGGGTGTTTACCCAAATTAATAATACAGGGATAATCCCAGCAGGTTGGAAACAGTAGTTGCCCCCATATACAAGAAGGGTGATAAGCAAGATCCCAACAATTATTGGCCTATAACCCTTTTGGATGTTGATTCCAAGCTATATAGTAAACACCTGTTACATAGATTAGAATCTAGCAATCAGATCATTTATCCTGAACAAGCCGGATTCAGGGAAGGCCAGAGTACTATCGACCACGGTCTGACACTTTATTTTTTAGCTCAACAAGGAATCGAGGGCCCCACAAAACACCTATTTGCTGCTTTTATTGATTTAGCAGCAGCTTTTGATTCAATCAATAGAAATTTGTTATGGTATAAATTGGCCAATACTAATATAGATAATGGCTTATCGTTTTTAATTAAGGAACTTTATACCAGCACAACAGCAAGGATAAGAGTTGGTACCTCTGGTTCATTAACCGATCCTATCCCCACAAATAAAGGAGTCAAACAAGGATGCCTCCTGGCACCATCATTTTAATTTATATTTAAATGATATCATTCCAGCACTTTCTGGCCCTGAATTTTTTCCACCCACACTTGGGTCAAAAAAGATTTCTATTCTGTTATATGCTGATGATATGGTTTTAATTTCACTTACTCGTATTGGACTGAGACGGTTAATCTCCAAGCTTGAGGTTTTTTGTTCTAAAGAAAAGCTTGTCATTAATTATAATAAAATAAAGGTGATGGTGTTTGGGAAAAGACACTCTGATTTCCATTGCTCTATTAATGGTCATCAGATCAAACAATGCCGAGAATTTAAGTATCTTGGCATTCATTTTACAGAAAATCTCTCCTGGAAGTCCCACATAGAAGCCAGTAGAGCAGTGGCTGTGAGATCTATTGGAGCAATCCTTAGATTTTACAACCAGGCAGGGGATCATTTGGTTGCACCAGCTCTAAAAATATTTCACAGCAAAGTTATAGCCCAGATTCTCTATGGCGCTGCTGTGTGGGGAATGGGGTGACTCCCAATTGGTCAAACTGGAGGCCCTCCAGAATACATTTCTTAAGAAATTGCTTATACTCCCACCTGGCACGCCTGCAGTTTTGGTCCGGGCAGAAGTTGGCTTTCCCTCCATCAGAGTTCATGTTCATTTTATTTTATTTAATTACTGGACATCTGTAAAAGATTTCTCCAGTTAAGGTCTTTCCTAAGTTATGTTCCCAACATTTACCAAGCTGCAAAGTCTGGAGATTAAGATATCATAGGTTGCTTGAATCATATCCTGCTCTAATTGAAAACCCTTCTATCTGGAATTCAAGAGAGAAACTTCGTGAACATATTTTTAATCATGGTGTGTATCTGGATAGACAGACTATTAACAATTCAAAATTTTCTGAATGGTTTAAATTATACAAACTGGACCACCAGATGGCTGCCAATCTAGGGAAGCTCACATTCCCAAAGCTCAGGCAGGCTTTTACAGCTCTCCGCTTTCAAACAATGCCCTCAGCCATGATTGATGGCAGATATTCACATACACCTAAGGACTCTCGTTTATGTGTTTGTGGAGCACCAGAAATTGAGGACCTACTTCACTACCTACTTTTTTGTTCACTTTATACTGATCCAAGAACCAAATTTTTGGGATCTATTCCTGAAATGATTTTTATCTTTTGTCTGATATTGATACCATGGTGACTTACAAGGTTTCACTGTTTGCCTCAGCAGCAATCAAAATCCAGGCTAGAGTTATAGAGGACATTGCAGTTGATTGCCATGGGCATGATCTTATCTAATTTATGAAATTGGTTTTAGTGTTGTTTTAGTTAACTATCTGGGATTGTATCATGGCCAATGTATAAAATTTGAATGTTAATTATCTGATGGAGCATTTTATATTTACTGGTTTGTTTGTTTAATTGGTTTTAATTGGTTTTAAATATTAAGCATGTGAATGGCCTTTGGCTCAAGCATTAATAATAAAAAAAAATGAAATAAGGAAAAGTGGAGGCAAAAAGGAGCTTTCAAATTTGGGAGCTTGCAAGGACTTAGCTGGCAGGCTGGAGTTGCACTGCTTTCTTTCATCAGACAGACCAAACAAAGAAATAGTAGGAGAAACAACGTGGGGGTGGGCAGGGAGGTGAACACTTGAAACTGTGTAGGGAAGGCAAGTATCTGGGGAAGAAGGGGAAAGAGTATCTGGGGTCAATTCTTGGAAAGAGTCCTTTGCCTTGGAGCAGCTCCAGTAGTTCAAATCTCTCAATTTCCCCACCCATGCCATTCGCCAGTCCAGAGCATATGGCCTCGGTATACCCCCTACACACACACTCGCTACAACCCTGTCCACCTCAATGTCTTTCCTCACAAGGGAGAAGCTTGTGGGAGCTGCAATTGGGTGTCTGGCTGAACAGCAACCAGGAGCTCCCTTGCCCACACTGACCTTTGCCACAACCCAGTGGCATTACTAAAATTGGTATCACCTGGTGCAATGATTCATTGTGTCACCTTTCCCATTAACTTCCTCCCTTACCATATCATTCAGAATCCTTGGTAATGTTTTTGTATTAATGGTGCACCTTAATAATTCCACGTATCACTGAATGTAATGGCAATAGTTGTGATATTTAAAAACTCTAAACAATGTCTTCATCCTCCTAACTCCTGAAGCTGGATGTACAAGAGACTCCAGTTTCATGTGTGAGCTGCAGGAGGAATCCAGAGATTCTTCCTCCTCTTAACTCCAGACATAGAAGGCTGTTAGAATGGGAGACAGCAGTCTCCAGCTTTGGGAGGGGGGTGCAAAGGGAACCCATGGATTCTTTGTCCTTGTAACTACTAAAGCGGAATCCCTGGATTCTTCCTGCACCCCACTCCTGAAGTTGGAGGCTGCTATCTAATAACATCCTTCTGCTTTGGAATTAAAGAGACTGGAGTGTCCTTGGATTCTTCCTCCACTCCACTCCTGAAACTGGAACTCTTGTGCCAATGGCAGACAGCAGCCTTCCTCGATTTCACTCACTCCCTGGTTCTTCTGCCTGCTTCTCCCTCTTTCACAGATGGTGCCAGGCCATACCAGGACAGAGGAATCCAGAGGTCCTGGCCTGTCTTCTCCTCTTCTCCCAGAGTGTATTTGAATCACAGCAAGCAAAGAAAGGAGAATCCTTGTTTCCCCTATTTTCTTGACACACCTTTTCCTCTGCTGAGTTCCTCGTGACTTACAAGGTACATTAATACTACACCTCACATCTTCCAAAAGTCATATTTTTTAGGGCAGAACAGTGATATTGCTAGGGTCATAGTATCACCCCACTTATGCTGATGTGGTCCACTCTCCACATGCCCCCTGGTGACAACTCTGCCGCAAGGCTGGCACGGGCGAGAGTGACTGCTTTTTAGTCACTGCTCAGCTGGTTACTTGGTTTCTGCTTCCAGCATGACTGGGTGGCAAGGAGAGCAGCAACTGATATTGGTTATTTTTGTTTTGTTTTGTTTTGTGTTATTGTTCATTTAAAATACAGCATTTAGGTTGAGAAGTATAATAATCCATATTGCCATCTGTATCTTGCATATAATAAACTTAACAATACATAAACAAATGCACATTCAGGTTTTTTGCACCTTTGTTCAGTTGCACAGTAGACCATAATGTGCAGTAGAACAGTAGAACACATGAAATATGTGTTCATCTTACTTGTGCAGTATGTCTCTGTAGGAGAGGTATAACTTGACTAATTTCTGTCCACCTCTTTTGTGTCCTCTCAAGAAATACATGTTGGCTGGAGCACAAGGGTTGTCATCCAGAGGAAAGGGGGCAGTAGTGCAAAAAGTTTCAGAACCACTGTTCTAGGCTGACAAGATTTCTAAAGTTACAGTTGAAAAGTAGCAACTTTCTTGCTCACCACATTATTCCAACACTCTAAGATATATTCATCACAAAACAAGGGAACAAAACTCTTTACAGTCATTTTTTTATGAGAGGAAAAATGTCTATCCCTGCTTTAATAAGGCTTTTCGGCTGTAGAAAATGGCCTTCTTGTGACAAATTCTCTGCCAATTTCTCTGCTAGATTTTTGGTTGTTTTTTTAGTGTCAGTTTGATTTATTTCTAAGGTGTTCTTGTTTTAGTGAAATTGGTTCCAATATATATTCAAAGGGACTCATAAAATACATATTTTGGGTATAGCAAAATGAAGAAGAAGTGTAATCCTTGTGTCAAAGACTTTTTAATGAATTGATGTAGATTTGGGGATTTTTTAACCAATAATAATAATAATAATAATAATAATAATATTTATTTCTAGTCCGCCCCTCTGAACAAGCAATCGGGGCGGATTACAACAAGGATTAAAATAATATCAAGTAAAATATCCCGTCCTTTCCCTTACCACCTCCCCTTAAAAAGAGATTAAATCACAATTGAATTAAAACAGTAACTAGCTAAAATAGTAATAAAAACAAGATTAGAGAAAAACGGACCCAGCCAAGGTTACGCAGAAGTAGAAACAGAGAAGGGAGGCTGGGAGAAAAAGCCACTCTAAAGCCTAGATTTGGAGCCGGGGGATGTTTACATTCTCTGGGAAGGCCTGCCGGAAGAGATGAGTCTTTAGGGCTTTTTAAAAGCCTTCTAAAGATGAAATAAGACGCATTTCATCTGGCAGGTCATTCCACAACCTGGGGGCAACAGCCGAAAAGGCCCTCTGGGAGGTCTGCACCAACCTGGTCTTCATGGGTTGCAGCAAGTTCCTCCCAGAGGACCGAAGTGTGCGGGGGGGGGGTGAATTAATAGATCAAGGTTAAACTGAATTTGAACACCAAATAATTCTGAAATATAATCTGATTTCAGGAAGCAAATGAAAGATTAGTATTGTGAATGCAGATCTTGGTTTTGACTGTAAAATAACAGGATGGGGTTAGTGGTGATTGTTTCCCATCAGAGAAACAATACATAGGAACTGTAGACATTAGATATTTATTTAGATATCTGTAGATGCTAGTAAATATTTTTGATCACAATAAATATTACCATCAATCACAGACCAAATTATCTTCCATAGCAGCAGTGCTTAAAAAAACTTCTTATAATTTTTATAATTTAATTTTCTGAAGGGCACTATTCAGTCATACTTTATTACTTTCCAGTCCCACTGATTTTAGTGAGATAGTTAAGATCATTCCACTGAAATCCATCACAAATAATAGTGCTTCTCTTTGGATCGCTTGTGCCCAAATATTCAGCTTTATGCAATGTGAGCATAATGATTTATTGTTCAGTTACATTTCAGAAAATAAGCAAAACACTCTGCCTATATCCAATTGCTAGTCCCAACTAAAAAAGATCAATCAAGGGAATTTATGTAAGTGTTAATTTACTCTTCTTTCATTAACTTTGTGGGACTACTTGAGTTGGAGTAGCATTTGAATTTGACTATTGCTAAGGTTTTTGTATGATTCTTTTTAATGATCTTTAAATACATGCTAGATAGTAGGCAACTTCCTATGCCCTCATGTATTTTATATATACCACTAAAGCAAATGTGATACTACAATTTATATGAAAAGGCCATAAGAGGTCTTTACAGGACTTTTCTCAATATTGGACCAGACTAGACGGGCAGGAAAAAAGAAGATTTTCTGAAAGTGAATCAAAACACTGCTGTCTGTATATCCATTCTTAAGGCAGGCCAAACACACATGGGCTTTCTGCACAATGTGGCATCGTCACGCTGTGCAGTTATATTTTTTGTCCCCTTCCCACCATGCATGTGCACCATCACACAAACACACTACCTACAACCTCCAATTTCCTCCCCCTTCTCTTTTAGATGCCATTCAATTGGACACCCATCCATATGATCAGCCACACAGGAGCAGTACTCGACCACGGAGTAGGGTTGCACAATGGCTGAGTGTGCAAAAGCTCAGCAACCCTAGTCAATCACCCAGGTGCCATCATGGTGTGTGCCAGTGCAGACAGCGCATGCCATGATGATGTCACTTGTGCATGGCGTACAAATGGTGCTGTGCATGAGGAGCGTCATAAGGCCACATTGCGGCTCTTATGGCACTCCTGTAGCACCAGAAATAGGAGCCAGAAGAAGGGGCTCCTTTTTCCAGCTGGTTGGGGGCGTAGCATCCAGTGGCTGCGTTCCCAGCCCCACGCATCCAGGGGCGGCACAGAGCCTCTCCTTTTGGGCTGTCTGTGCAGCCCCACAGTTTCATGTGCTATGCATTGCCTCTCAAATTCTCTATACTGCTAAAATCTTCCAGACCTATAACCTGTCCTATCCCCTCCCTTCTAATCTCTATAAACCCTTCTTTTCTGCCCTCACTCCTCTATATCTTTAATCTCTGTCTCTCTCTGCTGTTTCTTCCCTTCAGACTTCAAACATGCTCTTGTTTCCCCAATTCTGAAGAAGCCCTTTATCGATCCCTCTTCTTTGTCTAGCTATCGTCCAATCTCTCTTCTTCCTTTTCTTTATAAGGTTCTGGAACGGGTCATTTATTCTCGCTGTCTTGAGTTTCTCGAAGCCAATTCCATCCTGGACCCATTTCAGTCAGGTTTCCGCCCACAGCACTCTACAGAGACAGCCCTCACCAAGATCTCAAATGATCTCTTGGGGGCCAAGGTGAATGGCCTCTACTCTATTCTCATTCTTCTTGATTTGTCTGCAGCCTTCGACACTGTGGATCACTGTCTCCTGGTTGATTTATTCTCTGACCTTGGGTTCTCCAACTCTGTTCTCAATTGGTTTAAATCTTACTTGTCAGATAGATCTTTTGCAGTGGTCACGGGTGGTCAGATGCCCTCCTCTGTTCCCTTATCTGTTGGTGTTCCCCTGGGCTCTGTCTTGTGTCCCCTTTTATTTTCTCTATACACATTGTCCCTAGGCAAACTCTTAAGTTCTTTTGGTTTCTCCTATCATATGTACACCAATGACACTCAGCTGTATCTTTCCACCCTTAACCTTTCGCCAGGACTTGAACAGCAGGTTTCATCTTGTCTAACTGCTATCTCTCAGTGAATGTGGCATCGGTACTTGAAGCTCAATGTGTCTTTATCACACTAGGGATCAAACAGGATTTAAACGAGAGTTAAACAGGAAATGCCCTATGTTTATTACAGGACATTTCCTGTTTAACTCTTGTTTAACTCTCATTTAAATCCTGTTTGCCACCTAGTGTGATAAAGCAAGACAGAGCTTCTTTTCTTCCCACCTAAGCCCACCCTTCAATACTCCTTCTCTGTCTGTTGACGACACTTCTATTCAACCATTTCAACAAGCTCACAGTCTTGGTTTCATTTTTTATTCTTCTCTGTCATTTATTCCCCAGATCCAGGCCACTGCCAAGGCATATAGATCCTTTCTTTACAACATTGCTAAAATCCCTCCATTCCTCTCAGCCTCTACTGCCAAGAATCTGGTCCTTGCCCTAGCGGTCTTACAACTAGATTATTGCAACTTTCTTCTGACAGGGCTTCCTCTCTCACACCTCCATCCTTTAATGTCTATCCAGAACTCAGCTGCATGTATTATCACATCCGCTCACCATGTTTCTCCTCTTTTATCCTCCCTTCACTGGCTCCTCTTCCCCTTCCACATCCAGTACAAGCTTTTGTTGATGACCTTCAAAGCCCTCCATGGACTGGCCCCTCCTTACTTATCTGAACTTCTTCCTCCTTACATTCCTACTTGTACTCTCCACTCTGGTAGTCAAGGTCTCCTGTCCCAGCCTAGGATTTCCACTGCCCCGTCCTGTATTCGTCCCTCCTCACTTGCTGCCCCTCACTCCTGGAACTTTCTTCACCCACATGTGCTCCTCGTCACTTCTCTAATCAGTTTCAAAACTGAGTTAAAGAATATATTGCTTAGGGAAGTGCTCCCAGACGAGTGCCCTTCTCTGCTCTAGGATGCTGCGCCTCAGAGGGAGTGAAGAACTGCTGGATTTGATTGCCTTCCCCACCACATTCCCTTCTCCTTCTGTGTCGTGTCTCATTAGATTGTAAGCATGAAGGCAGGGAACTGTCTAATTAAATCATTGTATGTACAGTGCTGTGTAAATTTACAGCAGTATATAAATAAGGGTTAATGCATCAGTGTGTCCAGTGACACATTGGCAAAGGGCAATCATGGAGGGGTCCCATACATGACCCCTTCACTGCCCCCTTCACCCCCTGTACCCCTGTTGGACTGTCTGGATTGTGTGTGTTGTAATTACATCAATTTCATTATTGGGGATCACATTTTTGCTTTGTCACAGTCCCGTACTTGTGCTGTTTATATGTTGGAGCAATGCTGTACATTTTCTGGCTTGAGTTGGAGTATCCCAACTTCTTTTTGCTCTGGTTTTTAGACCCAGAGCATGGCTTCCTTTTCTTTCCACCCTCTTTCACTGATTGTCTAAACACCCAGCATTCAAAGTGGTTAGAAGCTGCTTTGTTTTGCTACTGTAGACTACTCCATTTAGAGTGATCTGAGGTGGGGAAACATGCAAAAAGGTTGGGGAAAATGTAAAGCTTGTATAGCTTAGTTTTGGGGACTAAACCTCCCAAAATTCATCAACCAGCATAGTCACTGTCACCCTCATTATGTAATTCTGGGTGTTGCAAAACAAGTAAATTTTCCAAGCTCTAAAAAATGTCATGGCAACTATGCAATATCAAGTTATAGTCATCATTCACAATTTTTGGTGAGGCATAGTAGAAACCATAATTACATGGTCACGAGGAAAACTGCACAGAAAAGTCTCAAAGGAAAAGACATTAGAAGATAGTGAAGAACAAGATGTTCATTAATGGAAGCAAAAGAACTGAAATCATATGCATATCTATGCAATCTTTCTAGTTACTGCACTTCATTCTGTGTTTTGTTACTGAAAAGAAATAGATTTGGTATAATTTTGCATATTATCTGAAAAGCAGTGGCCAGTTTATGTTACTGCCACCATACATGAATGTTCATTTGTTTGTTGCAAGAAATCTCCAGTGAATAACTGATGAGCAAGTTTAGTAATTCAGCTATGGAAAGTAAGACTGACTGTTTTATTACTGAACATTTCTTATTGCAAAATTGTTTTTCACTTAACAGTTCTGGTGCTGACCACATAATTTAAGTTATATGTAAATAAAACTTACCCTGGGAAATTTTATGAGTATAATACAAATAGATGTAACTATGATGTAATTTTTGGTATGTAAACAGAAGTTTTATTGGACAATTGTTCCATTATTCAAAAGCTGTATAAAGAATTAATAAAACTCCAGCAACTGAAATTATTTTTCCTGCATTATGTCCACAAAAGGCTAGAACTAAAGAGAGCATTTAGATTTAATAATCTGAACCCTAGTTTCAAATTGTTCCCCAATTGCACCTTTTCCCCCTCTGCAACAAATAGCATATAAACATATTAACAACAAATCTTTTTAAAATTATTTTTTATTATTTAAAACAAAAATGGAATCAAACTTCTATATAAATTTATCCAACATAGATCACACACTTACATTAGACTTAAATGCTTATGTACTTTTCTGTCTCTATGCAACAAAGAGCATATGAGCACATGAACAACAACAAATCTTGTGCAGCGTTAAAGACTAACAGATTTAGCAAAGCTTCTATAGATCATGCTGATGTAAATCATTTCTACATAGTACCATTCAACAACAGAACTATACAGATCAACATGCAAATCATTTCCCCTCAACGAACAGTATATATACCCCACTATCTTCCATGCCAGCATTCAGTGAAGATATCAGCCACAGCTGCTGCCAAAACATCAGGAAGAAACTCTTCTAGAACATAGTTTCATAGCCCCAAAAACCCACAAAAATATTTGTACATAGTCTAGTGCATACACCTTAGAGCATTATGTGCTATAGTTGTCCACTTGAAATGGTGGTTTAGTGGGAAAATGATGGCAGTCTTCTTTGGATAACTGAAATAAATTCAGCATATTGGACATGCTCAATACTATTACATTTTTGGCACAAGAATAAATTTGTATTTTGTTCTAAGTTTTTGGAGCCTGGTGACAAAATTTGAAATAAATAGCATTAGATGAAGAGTTTGCCATGTTTCACCAGGCTGGCAAAAACCAACTTCCTGGTGCCTTTCCACCCCCAACCACTACAGAGGAGGATTGGGAGAGTCTATGGGAAGAGATAGGCAACTCATGAAAACTGGGTGTCCACTCAAGGTAACAATAGGAATGACATTTCTTCCACAAATTACCCAGTCCTTTGAGGTAACCCAGCTCTCTCCATAGTATTATTTTGAGACACCTCTAAGAGATGTTGGTTGAGAAATCTTTGTCTGCCAGCCCAGTTGAATGTGTCTGAGTATGGATCTACCTATAGTTTTATTATGATGTCACCACGTCAATGGCATTTTGAGCTCCATGTAAATCCCAACAATTTTATAGTTACCCAAGTTTGGTTTATTTGCCTTTCTTTATATTGTACTATTTTTTCTTTTATGTTACAAGGCATACTGAAGAATTGGCTTGGTTGAAGAATGGAATATACTCATTTTAATAAAATAAAGAATAAGCTGTATACTTATGCATATAAAAACAAATGTGGCTCTATGGTTCCATAACAACTATATTTTCCTTTATAGCTCCTCTCTTCTTTTTTGTCCAACCTATTGATTTTTTTTTTAATGACGGAACAGATTTAGCTTTATGATGTGTATATACTTCCATATTCTTTGACTAGGTTTTGAATTTTTTAAAAAAGCAACAGTTTATCTTATTTTCTTATGCAATTTAAAAAAAACAACACAGATTTTGATCATTTGGACTTTTGGCTCCTGATGTTGTCAAGCTTTTAAAGTTTACTGAACAGTTGTTATTAAAAATATAAAAGTTTTTATTTTTAGCAACAAAAATACATAGCTGGGATTTACAGAAAGGAACAGTTGTTTTCTCTGCCATTGCATCTCTCTCTCTCTCTCTCTCTCTCTCTCCCCTGTTACTGAAGCAAAATGACAACTGTGAAAATATAACAGTGCCAACCCTATTTTGGGGATATGCTGAGGTCATAAATTCAGCCCTAATGAATCTGTCACTTAAGTCTCAAAAGCCTGTTTGGGATACTACCTCTTCAGTAATAAAAGGGATGGCTAACCCCAAATTATAATGCTTTAGTTTATACAACAACCATCACATCAGAGCAGGTGAAATGGGCTAAAAACCTATGAAATGCCACAGCACAGTAATGCATGTTCCAAATGCTTTGAAACTAAGAATGAACCTCATTTTTTAAGGGGCAGCTTGTTGTATCTTAGAGACAACATTTTAGAGTAACAATTGCAGTAAAAGGACAAAAGCTATACCACTAAACCTTTGCTGAACAGACCAAAAGCTGACTCATAAAAAAGATAAATGAAAAGCACTACAATACTTTGCATTTTCATAACTTACCTGCCTGTCTGAAATCTGTCCTTACTTCCCAGAAATACCATCATGTAAAAACTTGGTCTTATTGGTCAAATAATATAATTCATCAGCCGTGACATAATGGAACCAGGGCTAGCAGGGCCAAAGACCGGGTACTTTTTGAGAAGCAAGGACCATGACATCATCTATCCCCCTCCCCCCTCCTTACTTGTTCCCTCTTATTTTTGTTCCAATTCCTAGGGTAACTGGAAGTGAAATGGATGAGTATAAGCTATTCCTTTTACAGCCCAAAGTATTTTAGGATGTTCAAATGGCTTGATTCAATCAAGGAAGTCATAGCCCTGAGTTTTAATAACTTGAGCAAGGCTGTAAATGCCATAAATTGAAGCTGACTTGACAACAAATAACAGACCACAGCCACTATCATTGGGAGTGTTCCTCTAGGAACTGTGATGATGATTTTGAGGGCCTGTACCTCAAAATGCATTGCTACACCACTGCACATCAAACTTTCTCATCTCATAGTTTATCTTGATATCACAGCTATACAGTTGTTGAAGGGACATCAGCTGCTCATGACAGTGGTTTGGCTAGGGTTGGTGTCACCCAGTGCAATAACTCATGATGTCACCCCCAATTGACCTCCTACCATATCATACCATATCGAATCCTTGGTAATGTTTTTTGTGTTAATGTTGCTCATAAATCATAATTTCTGTGTATCACTGAATGTAATGGACATAGTTGTGATAGAACCAACTATTTTAAATTGCAATATCATACACATAGCCTAAATGTATTTACATGTAAATAGTTTCATGTGGTTAAAGTAAAATTTGGTAATATGTGATGTTTTTAAGAAAATTTTAAAATAGTATTTCAAATTAAATTTAAATTTTACATTTTTTTAAAAAAATGAAAACCTGAGGCCTCTCTTTTCTCCTCCTACTGAGCTTCAACCAACTCATATCATTTCCAATATTTTAAAAGGATACAGGCAAATACCATGGCCCATTTCTGCTGAAAGGCAGATGTTTGGGAAGCAGCGGTGATGCTCCCCTTAGCGTGTCAAATAGTGCAGCCCACACTCCCTGCAACTAGTGACAACCTGCTCACAGAGTGATGCCATTGGATCAAAAGTAAAGACATGTTTGCCGATGCAACAGAAAAAGTAGCTGATTTATCCTTAACTGTAAAAGGAGATTTCCTACCAGTAAGGAAATCAGGATGCAACCAACATATGAGGACAGTCGCATAGCTAGTGATGGGGAAGTGTGGAGATAGGCAAAGATCACATATCAGATTGAAGAGGACAACCTGGAAATTACAGGAATAATGAATGTAGGGATGTGGTAAAGCCATCAAAACTAAATAGTAATAGAGTGATGCTCTGGGTTCCAAAGCTTCATCCTACCATTGACAATTATGTATGGTTTCACTATGTCTTTATATTCATTCTTCTTAAAAGTAACTTCCAGAGCTCTAACGAGTGAGTGTGACCTCATGCAAACAAGAGTGCAGAGATAATTCCTGGGTCTTATGACCCCTCCAGACAAGGTTGAAGGAGGAGGGTTAAACTTGGGTAATAATATGCTGTGTCTTAAACTTAAACTTCTTGGTATGCTGAAAAGGACAAACTGTTAAGGGCTCACTCCCCAAGTCCAGTCCTGGATTTATAAAGACAGAGGAAAGACATGTTGTAAAGATAAAGTAGGAAGTACCTCCTTGGAGAGCATTTCAGTGTCTCACTGAGCTATTGGATGGCAAAAAGTAGCATAAAATACCATGAGCACTTAGCAATGGGCACAGAGATGTCTGTTTGCAGCAGATGTATTATACAGATGAACCTTTGGGCTTAAAGTAATAGAAGTTAATACTGATGTACTAATATGATGGTGGCAGGAGGTAGAAGGATTTAGATAGTGCCAGACATATCTGAAGTGTTATGCTCTGTGGAAGAAATGTTAGCATGATGCAAGACTGAAAAAATGTCTTTCAGAAAGCTTTCAGATGTGGAAAGTATATAAGAGTCAATTCATGCATGAGTCTTCTTTAATGAGAATTGTTGAATTTTTCCTTAAACACATTGTATTGTATCAATACAGCCTTTGTTGCCTCACATCAGTGTGCAGTGTGTCTCTAAACACCATAAAGGTTTAAATCTAACACTTCCATCATACCATTTCACATCAGTATTGGAAGATAAGAAAATAAGGACCAGGGTAGAATAAAAGAGTCACTAATGGTATTTGATTTCATTAAAAACCCTGAAGCCCAAAGTCAGTTCAAACACCTTTTTTTCTACAAAATGTTGAGCTAGTAAATGAAGGTAATAATTCACAATCTAGCCAAAGACATTAACCCATGGCCAACATGGCCATTTGTGAAGGTGAAGTCCTCAGATTCTTTGGTGTTAAGAAATGCAGATATAAATACAGTCAATAGCAATACTGTATTAACCCATAATCTAGCCAAATGACCTACAGGGAAACTTGTAAAGGTTAGGTCCTTAAATCCTTTGGAGTTAATTAATGCAGGCTGTTCATTATTAGAAGTCATGAAGCTTAGCAAGTTTATCCCTCACTTTTCTTCTTCATAATATAAAAATAAGTGAGTTTATAATAAAGCATATGTAATTGAGTTGACTGGCTATTCTGTTCAATTTTGTCTTACACTGACTATGTTACACTCTTCTCTATGCAATTTCTATACTCTTTGATCATCTCTTTTTTATTTTTAATGTCTTAATGCTTATATAACATGCCATAACAATCTCTTCACAAGGATTTTTCTTTTCAATGAGCATGGTAAGTACTTTCAATTAGGCTCTAGTAGCCTTCTGATTTCAAAACACTGTTTATTGAAGCGGTAGGTTGAATTTATGATTCCAAAAGACTCCGTTTCTGGAGACAATTTTCCTTAAAAATATAAAAATAAAAAGGACATCACTCAAGGAGTTTCATTCTTGGCTGTTTCTGTTATGAAGTAGAATGAAAAAAATCATGGTGAGAATACTTCAGCATTGCTGTCAATTATATCAATTATATCCCATTCTACAACATTTTTAGTATAGTTGAGCTATTTCTTCAAAGTTGAGTAATCTGTTCTGGATCTATAAAGAAAGGGGGCAACACAGTCAAAATGAAAAACAAAGTAATGATTGTTCAGCACAACTCTTTCACAGAGACAGAGACAGAAACAGAGGGAAAAAATCCAGGTGCCCTTGTGGATGAGGAGCAGTCTGGATTGCATGCATGGGCACCCAAGAAAACATTACCAAGAGGACTGGAGCAGAAATGAACCATCCTTCCACAATTTGCCACACACAAAAAGTACAGAATTGTAGTAACCATAAACTTGAGGGGTTTGTGATTCACCCCCTCTCCATTACTTCATGAGACAATGGTGATGACCATTTCTATGGGTTGTTGTTTTAAGTTCAAAGCAAGAGCCATCCCCATCCCCATAATGTCATGAAAATGTCCATGCTGTATCGCAAGAGTCCTTCAGTTTTTCTGCCCGAACCAAAGATAGGAATAGATTCAGTGGCTCTTTAAGGAGTACGAGAAGGCAAATTAGGATGAAGCCACCATAATGATAAACACTTCTTTCCTTGTGATTAGTTTCACTCATTCTCACCTCAGTGTACATCTTTACTTTGGAGTTCACCCAAAATGCTCTTCTCACACACATATACATAAATCAGTTGAATACAGTCCTAACCTAAGCAATAATGAAATAACCTTCCAACAGGGGGAAACTTTTGCTACCTTCAGTCTCTGTCTGTGACAAATTTCATTCATGTAGGTTGAATTTGATGAATGCAGCACCAACAAGTGAGTTTCATCTGTCAACGTGCCATTACACATCATCATCACCATCATCATCATCATCATCATCATCATCATGTATCCTGCCTTTTTTCCAGCCCTGGGATTCAAGGGAGTTTTCCATAAATTTCCTGGAGCCAATTCACACATTATCTTGTGTGTACAACATCTTCAGTTGTGTGTTTGTTTGTTTGTTTTTTCAAGTGAGGTACATTGTGCGAATCAGCTCATTTTTAAAAAATCTACCTCTAGTCCAAAGTAGAGAACATAAGTGTAATTCAAGGAGGAAATATCTAAAGTAGGTTTAAATCAATTTAATGCCTAATGTAATTTATTGTTATATATATCCAATTATGTCTGCATATCATCATCAATATATTAAACTGCACAAAAACGTATGGCCTTTGACTGTCTATTAAGGGAACAAAATGGCTGAGATTGTTTATATTCATTTTGTCATTCTGTCTGAAATCAGTCTACAACAGGAAGGCTAAGAAAAATATCAACCATTGGGTTAAGGCTGTACTGCAGTTAATAATAGTTTTTAAAGATGGGTTTTAACAGTAATAAAAATGGAAACATGGGATTGGTACCATAAAACCCATCAAATAAATGCAAAAAGGACATAAACCTGAAAAAATAGTTTTCATATAAAACCTTCCTGCAAGATAAAATGCAGCTTTTGGACTAAAAGGGGGGGAAAAGAAAAAGAAAGTAAGTCATATCTCCTGCAACTTCCATAAATAATTCACTGCTAGCTTGTAAACAATAGAGAAGCACAGTATGAATGCCAAAGAGGGTCTTTATATGTCATAAAGCCACTCAAAAGTGCACTTGCTGCAGCAGACTGACTGTGAGCTTTGATGTGCAGGAAAAGAAACTGCTAAGCTGAGGTCATCACTTAGTAGAAAACAATTTCCCTCATATGGAGAAGCAGACTTACCGCTGTGCCTCTGACATAGACAGATTGGATTTAAGAAACAAGACTGCATAATATGGGTTTTCAAGGGGAAAGAAATCTTGGGCACACCTTAGGAATGACCTGAAGTAGACACAAAATAAATGACTCTGCTTGGAATAGCTGCAGGAAATTGACATGACACTGGGGCAGGGTTTGCAGTATGGCCTATCTACACTTTTTATATGCAATTGTCATGACTTACTTCCTCTTCTTTTAACTAAGTACTTTTCCATGGAGATGTTCTTGCTGCTCCATTTGTAAACTACTGTTAACAAAACTAAAGTAGGCTTGGATTTATTTTATTTTACTTTATTTTATCATCATTAGCTGTGAGAGAATCAAACCTGTATTTCATTAAACATTTCAAGGATGAAAACCAGGACACATGTGGTCAAGCAATGCTAAAACAAGGAAGAACACACAAGCCAGGAGAGGCTACAGAAGTTTGCCTTCACCTGAGCCTACCAGGAAGAGCAAGATTTTGTCTTTCCTCTTCCCTCCCTCTGAGTTAATTAAGTGCAAACTACTTTTGCACTTTGAACTCAGTTTGTACCAGTGGAAGTAAGCTGAGGACAAGGGGGAAAGTGGGAGGAATATATAAAAACATTTCAAAAGCAGCTCAAAAAGTGAGGTGGCAAAGGATCGGTCATCATAACTGTCCCTCCCAAACTGGGGCAATTGGGATTATGAATGTGTGTATTTTAAGAAAAACAAGCCAAAGATCAGATATTGATAGGGCCTGGCTTTGGAAAATCTCTCCAATGTTCTTCAAAATTGCTGGTAAGGTATTTTGAGCAACCAAGGTGAAATACAATTTGAATACCCTGGTTGATAGTTTCATATATATATATATATATATATATGTATAATCATTAGCTATGCAAGAATCAAACCTGTATTTCCTTAAACACTTCAAGGATGAAAACCAGGACACATGCTTTGATAATGGGACAAATATGGTATGTGCACAACATCCTGTGAAAATCTTGCTGTGATCGCACAAACATGACAAGACCATAGCAGTTTTCTCCCAGTGTGATAATCTCCAAAGTAAAAGGTAAATGTTAGGTCAGTAAAGCTGGCTTTTGGGTTATTGTTTTGTTTGTTTGTTTTTACTTCCAGGCTTTATACATGGCTTTGAATTTGCATTTATTATTGCATTTTTAATCACAAGCCTCTCTTGGGTTTGAGATTAATATTTTCACAGTGTCAAAAGAGCTTCTAAAGTAATTCTTGTCACAGCCAGCATTAAACACATTTCAGTTGTCTGCAATAGTGTTTTTACAAGTTCAAGGCTGAAAAGCAGTACACTGTCAGGTAACAAAAATATGTTTGCAAAAGGCAAGAAATACAACTACTAACATTAAACTTGCATTAAAGATTTTTTAAAATACAGCAACCAAGACAAGTTTAACGAACACAGAAAATTTCCAAACATATATTTTAATGGGTGATTTGTATTATTCATCTCAGTAAATATCCCTGTTTAAATGATTCTTTTAAAACCAAGTGCAATTATCATCATTAACTTGAGACAATGCAACAGATATGAGTACGTTTTGACTATTGTCTTAGACATATCAGACATGAGTGCTTGATGTTACTCTTAGAAGTCAACTCCATAAAAGCAGATCTCATTTAAGCCATTGACATCTATTTCAGGGTATTATATAGGAAAAGGCACAAGATTGGGAAAAAGCTTGGAGCTTTAACTATTTCAGATCAATTCAGAGCAGTCCTGGTACATCTGAAGAAGAAGCAGGCTTATCTCCAAAGATGGCAGAACCAGAGAAAGACTGCTGATGAGGAGGGCAAATGTTGTCCCCATCTCCAAAGGGGGGGGGGGGTTTCCAACAATTATAATCCAGTTAGTCTGACATCAATACTAGGAAAGATTCTAGAGCAGATAATTAGAATCATAGAATCATAGAGTTGGAAGAGACCACAAGGGCCATCCAGTCCAACCCCCTGCCATACAGGAACTCCAAATCAAAGCATCCCTGACAGATGGCCATCCAGCCTCTGCTTAAAGACCCCTAAGGAAGGAGACTCCACCACACTCCGAGGGAGTGGGTTCCACTGTCGAATAGCCCTTACTGTCAGGAAGTTCCTCCTAATGTTGAGGTGGAATCTCTTTTCCTGCAGTTTGCATCCATTGTTCCATGTTCTAGTCTCTGCAGCAGCAGAAAACAAGCTTGCTCCCTCCTCAATATGACATCCCTTCAAATATTTAAACAGGGCTATCATAATTAAACAGAGAGTCTGTGAACATTTAGAAGGCAATGCCATAATCACAAAAAGCCAACATGGGTTTCAGAGAAACAAGTCATGCCAAACAAACGTGATCTCTTTTTCTGATAAAATTACCAGATTGGTAGATGAAGGGAATGCTGTGGATATAATAATAATAATAATAATAATAATAATAAATTTTATTTCTATACCGCCCTTCCAAAAAGATCAGGGCGGTGTACAAGATAAAAAGACGTTAAAACATCAAGCATAGTTTAAAATCTAAATAACACAATAAAAACAAGTAAAACAATACAACGATAAAACAATAAAAACAATACCTCCCAGCGTAAAACTATGATGGAAAAACAATAGGCAGCATAACTAACAGAGCAAACCACAAGAGAGACCCATTCACAAATATGCCTGTTTGAATAGATGCGTTTTCAGGTCCTTTCTAAATTGGTTGAGGGTGGGAGATAAGCGGAGCTCAGTGGGTAGAGAGTTCCAGAGGTAAGGGGCAGAGATGGAGAACGCCCTTTTTGTAGTACTCATCAATCTAGCCTCTGGAACTCTCAGTGCACGCTGTCCGGTAGATCTCAGTGTGCGGGGCGGATTATATGGGGAGAGACGGTCCTTTAGGTACCCTGGGCCCAAGCCATATAGGGCTTTATAGGTGATAACCAGCACTTTGTACTGCGCCCGGAAGCGAATCGGCAGCCAATGTAGGTCTTTCAAGATAGGTGTTATATGGGCGGTCCTGGGAGCTCCAGTGACCACCCGTGCCGCCATATTTTGCACTAGTTGTAGCTTCCGAGTATGATACAAAGGCTGCCCCATGTAGAGCGCGTTGCAGAAATCCAACCGAGAGGTTACCAGAGCATGTACTACAGTTTCAAGGTCCCTCCGGTCCAGATAGGGATGCAACTGGCGTATCAGCCGAAGCTGATAACAGGTGCTCCTGACGGTCGCGTCCACCTGAGAAGTTAGATGGAGCGACGAGTCAAGGAGCACCCCCAGACTGCGTACAGTGTCCTTGACGGGGAGCGTGACCCCGTCGAGGACAGGTGGAACCACCTCCATACCCGGACCAGGGGAACCTATCACGAGTACTTCCGTTTTCTCTGGATTCAGGCTGAGTCTATTTTCCCTCATCCAGTCCATTACCGATTCCAGACAGGCCACGAGAGGAGCGACGCCATCCCTGGTCACTGCATCAGTCGGAGACATAGAGAAGACTATTTGGGTGTCATCAGCGTACTGATAACACCGCGCCCCATGCCTCCGGATGATCTCTCCCAGCGGTTTCATGTAAATGTTGAAAAGCATGGGGGACAGAATGGCTCCTTGAGGGACCCCAGATTTAAGGGCCCTCTTGTCGGAGCAGACGTCCCCCAGCTGCACCATCTGGAACCTCCCGGAGAGGTAGGATCTGAACCACTGGTGCGCAGTGCCTCCGATTCCCACCTCAGCCAGGCGTTCCAGAAGGATACCATGGTCAATGGTATCGAAAGCCGCTGAGATGTCCAAGAGCACCAACAGGGACACGCTACCCCTGTCGATGCCCAGACGGAGATCATCGACCAGAGCGACCATGGCAGTCTCAACTCCGTAGCCCGCCCGGAAACCGGTTTGAAATGGATCTAGAAAATCCGTTTCATCCAAGATCGATTGAAGCTGGATTGCAACCGCCCTCTCGATCACCTTCCCCAGAAATGGCAGCAGCGAGACTGGCCGATAATTATTATGAACCAGGGGGTCGAGGGAGGGCTTTTTTAGTAGCGGTCTTACAATGGCCAATTTAAGGTGGTCAGGAAATTGACCCTCCCTCAAAGATGTATTTATAATTTGGTGTAACAACAAGGTTACCGCCATTCCCCCCTGGGCCACTAGCCACGAGGGGCAGGGATCGAGAGAGCAGGTTGTCTTCCGAACACTTCTAAGGATCTTGTCCACATCCTCGGTACTGACAGACTCAAACTGATCCAGTACAACTGAGTCCACGGAAGCTCTGGATGCCTCTCTTCTGGTTTCTGTTATAACCCTCGCGTCCAGACCTTCGTTTATCCGAGAGATTTTATCCGCGAAGAAGTTGTTAAATTGGTCACAGCAGGCCTTAGTCGGTTCAAGGATCTGGTTCGGGGCAGGAGGGAGCTGAGTTAGCTCCCTCACTACCCTGAACAACTCTGCTGGACGCGACTCCGCGGACGCGACACGAGCAGCAACGAACGAGTTCCTAGCTGCTCGTATCGCCTCTCCATAGGCCTTCAAATGAAGGTCTAGGAGAGCCTTGTCGGATACACGCTGGTGTTTCCGCCAGGTGCGCTCTAGCCATCGCAGAACCCGCTTCCTTGCCCGGAGATCTTCCGTGTACCAGGGCTTCCTTTTGGAAGCAGGTCTGAGAGGGCGCTTGGGAGCGATACTGTGTATAGCCCTAGAGAGATCAGTATCCCAGATGTTAACTAGGGCATCAACAGTGTCGCCGTCACTTCCAACCATATACCCCTCTAGGGCTTCTTGGAACCTAGCAGGTTCCATCAGCCTTCGAGGGTGGACCATCCTAATAGGTCCGCCACCCCCGGAAGGGATCTGGGTTGATGCCTTGATGCTTGCCTCCACCAGGAAATGATCCGTCCATGACAGGGCGGAAATGTTGGTAATTTCCGCCCACGGAGCTTCCATGTCCGTACAGAAGACCAAATCGAGTGTATTCCCCGCACAATGCGTTGGACCCGAAACCAGCTGAGACAGGCCCATGGCTGTCATGGTATCCATGAATTCCCGAGCCGCACCGGATAGAACTGCGTTGGCCGCGAAGGGAATGTTGAAGTCTCCCAGGACTAAAAGCCTGGGGGACTCCAGCATCAGCTCCGAGACCAACTGTGTCAGCTCGTTAAGGGAGTCTGTTAGCGCACGGGGTGGCCGGTAGACCAACAGAATCCCTAGACTGTCTCTAGCCTTCAGGGTCAGGTAAATACACTCGATATAGGAAGTCTGACGAACATGGTTCCTGGTTAGAGGCAAGGTGTTTTTATGCACCAAGGCAACACCCCCCCCCCGCCCACCTAACCTGTTCTGGTCCTTCACCGAGTACCCGGATGGGAGGACCTGAGCCCACACAGCATCCCCCTCAGGCCCAAGCCAGGTCTCGGTTATGCAAGCCAGGTCACAGTTGTTATCCTCAATTAGATCGTGAATGATGTGGGATTTTTTCCTAATGGACCTGGCATTGCACAGGAGCAGAGACAGGGTTTGTGGTATGGTTGGAGTAACCCTCAGGCCCTGTTGGTTAGGAGAAGGACTGGAAGGAGAGATAGATATTAGGCATCGATCACTCCTTCCCCTGCAACGCCTGTCCTTTCTCCTACCGTCATACTTCCCCTTGCCCCACACAACTTGAATTGGAGCCCCGCTCACATCAGAAAGGTTACCCTCTCCCTCCCCAGATAGTTCACTCTCTCCTCCCATATTAATATTCTCCTTCTCCTCCACAACGTACCAATATAATAGAGAGGGGGATAAAAGAAGACCAAAATTCCCCACAACAGCATAGCATCCAAACAGGGTTGAATGATATTAAAGGGGATAGTGGTGACTCGGAGGGGCAGGTGTTCTTTAACTGTTCTATGCTGCCCTTGTGCGTCCGTACATCCTCCCCCTACCCTCTGGGCTCTCTGAAGGGAGCTGTTGGCAGGTAGGTCATCTAGCTGGCCCCGGGCCTCTGCACTTCCTTCTTCCGCCACTGGTGCCGCCTCTTTTATGTCACACTTCACTGTCAGCGGGTGTGTTAGCATCATTGAGGGGGGTTTGGCCGTGGAGGCCTCTCCCCCGCCCACAAGCCGCTCTCCGCCGCCCTGGATGGTGTTGCTAGGGGCTCGGCTTTGAAGCCTTGCCCGGCGCGGGTCCGTTGGCGTCGTTGGGGGTTTGGCCGTGGAGGCCTCTCCCCCGCCCACAAGCCGCTCTCCGCCGCCCTGGATGGTGTTGCTAGGGGCTCGGCTTTGAAGCCTCGCCCGGCGCGGGTCCGTTGGCGTCGTTGGGGGTTTGGCCGTGGAGGCCTCTCCCCCGCCCACAAGCCGCTCTCCGCCGCCCTGGATGGTGTTGCTAGGGGCTCGGCTTTGAAGCCTCGCCCGGCGCGGGTCCGTTGGCGTCGTTGGGGGTTTGGCCGTGGAGGCCTCTCCCCCGCCCACAAGCCGCTCTCCGCCGCCCTGGATGATGTTGCTGGGGGCTCGGCTTTGAAGCCTCGCCCGGCGCGGGTCCGTTGGCGTCGTTAGGGGTTTGGCCGTGGAGGCCTCTCCCCCGCCCACAAGCCGCTCTCCGCCGCCCTGGATGGTGTTGCTGGGGGCTCGGCTTTGAAGCCTCGCCCGGCGCGGGTCCGTTGGCGTCGTTAGGGGTTTGGCCGTGGAGGCCTCTCCCCCGCCCACAAGCCGCTCTCCGCCGCCCTGGATGGTGTTGCTAGGGGCTCGGCTTTGAAGCCTCGCCCGGCGCGGGTCCGTTGGCGTCGTTGGGGGTTTGGCCGTGGAGGCCTCTCCCCCGCCCACAAGCCGCTCTCCGCCGCCCTGGATGGTGTTGCTGGGGGCTCGGCTTTGAAGCCTCGCCCGGCGCGGGTCCGTTGGCGTCGTTGGGGGTTTGGCCGTGAAGGCCTCTCCCCCGCCCACAAGCCGCTCTCCGCCGCCCTCATATCTTGATTTCAGTAATGCCTTTTCCATGGTTCCCCATGACATTCTTGGTAACAAGCTTGTAAAATCTAGGCTAGACAAGGTAACTGGTACATAGATTTGTAACTGATTGACCGGCCAAACCCAAAAGGTGCTCAACAGTGGTTCCTTTTCATCCTGGAGAGAAGTGATAAGTTGGGTGCCACAGGGTTCTGTCCTGAGCCCAGTGCTATTCAACATCTTTATCAATGAATTGGATGACCGAATTAGGGGCATAGTTATCGAATTTGCAGATGACACCAAATTAGCAGGAGTAGCTAATATCCCAAGGACAGGATCAAAATTCAAAATGATCTGAATAGACTAGAAGGCTGGGCCAAAGCTAACAGAATGAAATTCAACAAGGAGAAATGTAAGGTACTGCACTTAAGGCAGAAAAATAAAATGCATAAATATAGGTTGGGGGACACCTGGCTTAATGAGACTGCATGTGAAATGCCTGAACTTGGTTTAAGGCAGCCTTCTGTGTTCAGTCATTTATGCTTGCACAGATATAAATGCTTAATATTTTGCACTATGAACATCTATGACTGGCAGTATAGGGGGATGTAATCATCTCATTTGTAAAACAAAAAAATATCATCCTTGTCCAACCTTCAACATCTATGTTGAAATGGCAAATAATGTTATGTGAGGATTGATTAAATTAATCCAGCTAAAAAAACTGATTTACCATAGTGATTTTTGAAAAAAAGAATATGTCATCAATGTAAAGTAAATGATTTCTTGAAGTTGTTGTGACAGAGACAATTTGCTGTGATGTTGGTTTGTTTATTATCCCACTACTAAAACTCAGCACCTGAAGAGGTGGTGATACAAGACTTGAAGTTGATGTGATAGAGACAATTATTTTCATGGACTTTTATTTAGCACTTTAGCAATACAGTTAAATACTTGTAGCACTTTAGCACTTTAGCAATACAGTTAAGTACTATTTATCAGTAAGGTTAATTTTGCAAAACACTGTTTGTATATGATTATGTAATAGTTACTTTCTCGATGGAGGTGTAATTTTAGTTCATTTCATTTTTAGTAGTTACTTTCTGTATGTTCTTTAGTTACTTTTTTATTCATTTTTAAAAGTATTATATTTGGTACATTTTATGGTTTTGTATGGTTTTCCTTGACTTCGTTCAGTATAGTTAATGAATTAAAGACAGCAGTTTATTTAACAATATACACATACAGTGAATTTAACAATATACACATAGTCCAGCATTAAAGCTGAGCCATTTGTCATTGAAGCAAACATACATTTTACCATTTATAGTAGTGACAGCATGCAAAAATATGTTGCAAATCATAGGAGGAAATTGGATATATATTGGTGAATTATTGGTCACCAGTCATTGAGCCATGATAGAAAATTATTAAACAAACATCAGTTAAAATCTTTCACACTGAACCTTTCCTTTACATTTCATATTGTCCTTATTAGTAGCTGGATGTGCCAGGTAATTGATTCTAGAGTCAGAATACTGTGGAAATGCTTACTCTGGTTTTCCTTGAGATTCCTAAGAACCTAATAACTGCAGCTTCTAAAATTTTTACCTGGTTGAAAATACTTTTACTTCAGTCTGGTGGTACCATATTTGACCATCTGACCTTTTCTCTTCACTTACAAGGCTCTATCCATTGCAGTGTCTCTGTCTTACCTTTTGTTATGGACAGTATGTGATGATATCTTGCTCTTCTTGTTATGTGTCCATTTCTACAAATAGACTGAACAGTTTTATGGACTCAGCAGAAAAGCTAAAATTTAAAAGCCACTTCTTATCCTCCAGTGTATCTATTATTGCTACATGTTCTTATTCCTCTGAATAATTTCATTTCTTCTCAGAGTTCATAAATTCCCTCCTGACGTCATGCTAATTCAGAGCGAGATACATCAGTGCAAGAGATAACTAAGCATAGCAGATGCCATTTAATAAATTTCAAGCTTTCCCATTTCCACTCCTTCAACCAAATCAGAGCAATCAGGCAGGCATCATACCATACTTATGCATCCCCTCCCTTAGTTTTGATTTCTTTGTTCAGTCTTTACCTCTGTTTGCAATTTTCACTGATATATTGTATCTGTGTACATCAATGAGTGGATAATTCTTTAAATGGTTTCCTGGATTTGGGACTCCTGTACATGCAAGCATTCATCACTCTGCCATTTACTCAAATATTTATCACACATATATGTATAAACTCTTTTAAATTATACTGTCCAACTTTCCAAAAAGAGGGTCTTTCTAATAATGTAGAGGATAATACCATCCATTAACACAGGGTATCTTCATTTCTTTAAAAATTAAATACAATTTCATTAGCAACAGAATTTTGTGTTACTTTAAAGATTTATAATTTTTATTTGTCACCAGATTTGTGGAATTATCGTCAGTATGACAAACAATGCTGATGTTTTTCCCATGAGAGACTAGTATAACTAAACTCTGGAAACAATTTTATTTATCTCAAAACTGGCTCAGATACACTGTACAAAAGAAAAAAAGTATGTCTCTTGCTTGTATGCACAATGCCAAATAATTTGTTCTATAAACAACTCTCTGCATCTGTATTGTGTATTTTTCCTTATGATTCCAGTGACAAAGCTTAGAATTCAGGAGATGGATTAGTTACATATATGTCTTGCCTCAGAAAGCCAGCCTGGTGTAGTGATATAAGTGTTGGACTATAATGCTAGAGGCCAGGGTTCAAATCCCCACTTAGCCATGGAACTGCATTGGGAGACCTTGGGCAAGTTGCAGTCTCCCAGCTTCAAAGAATGTCAATGGCAAACCTCCTCTGAACAAAATTTGATAGGTTTGCCTTAGGGTCTCCATGAGTCAGCAATGACACCACAACACTACCACAACAAGAACACATTTTGCTTCACATTTGGGCTGAATGAGAAGGCTTTTTCCTGCCCTCCAGTAGTGGGACAAACTCCCCGGTCATGGACACACAAACATTCACAAATTTAGAAAATATTCCAATTTATTTTGCTTCTAGTTTTGAACCAATGAAAACTGTGGTCTTGCTGGTGTCTTACATATACAAGTTCCACCAGTGAAATGGATGGGAATTTTTTGTCCAAGGTGGAATGGCCACATTCAGTTTTAGGTTGCAGAAGCACAGTTGAACATGCAAAGCCATTGTGCAGGGATGTGGATTCCACAGTTAGTGTGTTGCACACTGTGAAATGGTATATAGCAAATAGTGATATGGACTGCACATCACAAAATAGAAGAGTCCATGCTTATTCTTTTAGACTGTAAGCCTGAGGGCAAGGATCCATCTAACTATAAGATTGTATGTAGAGCACTGTGTAAACTTACAGTGCTATATAAATAAAATTAATAATAAAAAATTAATAATAATAATATTGGGTATTGCAGTTCACTAGTGAGCTGCCACTGTAGAGTTCCATGAGTATAAAAGTATAATTTGTTCCCTCAATACAGGATCTTGGCTCCTATTGTGCTCCCAAAGATATTGGTATGGGAGCAAGGAGCCCCAATACCTCCCTGAAAATTCTCTTGAAGGAACCTGACTCACTTCCACTGCTTACCTGTAGGTGCCACTCTGGGCTAGTGGTAGAAACAGATTGTAAAGAAGTGGATCTTTCCCGCTCTTTGCCTTGCCCTTCTCTGTTTGTGCTGCTAGTCAGACATCAAAGATGAGGGCAAGGGGACAAAGCAATACCATATTAACTTTTCAAGTGCTGGGAGAAGTTTATCAGAAAAGTAATTAGTTGTTGCTTTAGTTCCTAGGCTCCCCAAAAAATGGTTACATATTGTTATGGTTATAGTTTTTGAAAGATTTTATTTACCTTCTCACTGTCCTTCTCATTAATAATCACTACACAGAAATATATTTAACACTTGGAAAAATTATACTTAAAATGTTGCTTTTAAAATACAATTCCATACTTCCTGAGAAGAGCCAATTGCTCATAACTTCCAATTAAGTATAATGCATAGGATTGCAAGCAAACAACAAAATCATTGCACAGAAAAGGCAAGTGAACAAACCATTCCTAAAACCTCTTCTGCCCAAATCTACAATACTTAGAAGAAACAATGAAAAGTAGTACAGCAGAAAACTGATTCTTATCTGCTCAGAAGTAAACACAGGGAGCAATCTCCATTGCATGGAGTTGCAATGGTGGTGATAACAGCAATGGTAGTGATTATAATGAAGACAACAGTTTACACAGAAACACAAAAATTCTTCCTTTTAGCATTTTTCTGTTCCAGGTCCACATTTATTCCAGGTACACACAAAAACATTTATTTATTTAGAAGCATTTTTGTACATTGCTCAAAATGCTGCAAAGTCAAGTTGGAAATATCCATTAAATTTAGTTTCTCATCAGCCTTCAAATATTTCAGCACCCACTTGGCTGACAGCTTCTGCATAGCCAACTGCTCATGAATTATAAACATAATGCATTCCCTAATGCATCTCTAGTGTCTCAGCAATTGTTTTAGCTGAGATTTGCTGTTCTGCCAAAATCAAGTCATGAACATGCTCAACAATTTCAGAATTTGATTCTGTTGAAGGCCTGCCAGACCTTGCTGCATTTTCAGCCTTAAAATCTTCACAATGAAAATTGTCACACCACCTTTTCACAGCTCAGTATATGGTCACTTGTCACTCAATGTTTGCATCATACATTCATTTTCTTTCATGCTTTCTTCTGCAGGAACAGGAACTTCATGAACACTTAAAGTTCAGCACCCAAAAATTCTACAGTTTTCATTTATATGGTTCTACAATGTTCTGAAAATATACAGAAATTATAGCTACAATCCTGAGAATTGGCAATTTACAGTTCAAAGGAACACTTCTCAAACTACAATGAGAAATTTATGTTCAGATTTTGGGAAGTGGGTCAGGCTGAGAACTTTTCAGCACCCTCTTGTATGATAGGATACAGGAAGGATACAGGATGTAGGATACAGGAAGAGAAGTCTTTGACATTGATTAGGGCTTCCTCCTTCTGGGGCTGTCTATATTATCAACCCCAATGATCTACAGTAGTTTACTTTTTAAGGGAGTGTGACTTTAGGAACCACTGATAGCTGAAGGTCAGGAAAGCATGGATAAAGCTTACAATGAGATTCATGGTCATAGTTCATCTTCCCTTCTGAGAGAATTTTTTTAATTCCTAAGTGAGAATGGTTTTATGGTCTAAAAGAATAAAACTAGTGCTTGTTTTCACATTTTGAGGCCAGCAATAGCTCTTAAACTTGCAAAATAAGCTCAAGATGAGAGTTCTCTTACTCTCAGTCCTTGACACAGTGGCCTTACGGAGTCAGCAAAAGAAAATAGAGTTCTGGTTCTTTTAAACTTTTGTTAATACTTATTTTGATACAAATGAGACATTTTATTTGAGCATAAAGTTTAAAATTTATGGTTTGAGATAACTATCATATTAGAATAACTATTAGAAAATACAAGAGACATATAAAATAAACATTTATAATAACAACAATTGGAAAATGGACTAGTCACATGGACAATGAAAAAAGGGGGTCCCAAATCATAAGGACCATCCTCCAACTCAACACACACATCCTCAGATTAAAAAATAATGAAATTGCAGCACTTCAAATTATTTGTAAAGGATCTAAAATGAGCTGGGCTTTACAATTCATTTTGATGGAAAATTTGGTGATGTAAGATCTCATGAGGTGAAGAAAATTCTTTCAGAATTAACATATATAAACAATGTGAGTTTTCTGTTTTTAGAGCAGCCTTCCCCAGTTTGGTATTTTGCAGAAGTTTAGAGCTTCAGTGACCATTAGCCATACTCAACAGTATAAACAATGGTCAGGAATGTTGTTTAACCAACAAGGGCCATTTGATAGCCCCTGCAAAGATGAAATGACCAAAATCCTACATCCTGACCTGTCTCTCCAAACCTACTTTAACAGCCAGTAGGTATATAACTGAACAACAGAAATCTGTTCTGCTGGGAATTGGGGTGTTGAATGATGTTTCCAGCCCCCTCCAGTCAGCAATTTCTGGTGCAATAATCAGAACTCCTTGTCCCACCACAGATTGTTGGTAAGAAGAGGTTGGAAACATCATCCTTGTATGCCTAGTCTAGCACAAAACAATCTTGCTCACTGCCATCTATAACATCTAAATTGATCAGGCAAAAGCTGCATTTAAACAGTAGAGCTGCATTACATTGCAGTTTGACAGCTTTAACTGCCTTGGCTCCATGCTATGGAATCCTGGGATTTATAGCTTCTTGTGACACCAGAGTGCTCTGAGAAGACTAAATATATCAAAAAACTACAAATCCCAGAATTCCATAGCATTGAACCATGTCCATTACAGTACTGTCAAACTGCATTATTTCTGCAGTACAGATGCAGCCAAAGATTAAAAGGGTCAAATAAAGTGTGGAATTTTTCCTCCAAACTGCAACTCCCATCACCCCTAGCCAGCAGAGAAATGTTGGAAGGCCACAGATTGCCCATCCCTGATTTGTATATTGGGTAGAACAAGGAATGGATCTAACCTTGGGCAGAAATGGCAGCTGCTACGTTCCTGTTCATTTCAAAAGATATAATCCAGACTTTTGCTATTAAAAGCTGAATGCCTTTCTTTATATAAGAATTCAAATGTGTAATAAGAAATGCCTCATAAGATTTTTCAGTACATATTTGGGTTTAATTTAGTTTAAAAGGAAGATATAATGGTTTAATATCTGGGATGGCCTCATACCAGCAAGCTTCATAACAAGGATTTACTTTTGCATTTATTCATCAGACAGATAATAAGTGCATCCTTTTTCTCTTGTCAAGAGCATTCAGCACAGGAAAGGACATGGCATTATGGCAGATTATTTTACATTCATTTTAATAATGTAGTTTAAATAAAGATGTAAAACTCTTTATATAACACTATCTGCATCCAGCCATCCTTGAAGGTTATCAAGCCAACAGCTATAGTTTCAAGGACATTCTGCTTAGTACCTTGAGAGTTTTCATTGTTGTCCTCCCACCACTGCATGCTCTAGTTCACATATTTATCTTTTTTGGATTCCTTCCAAGCCTCTTTGGAACTAAAGTGGTTCAATGATCGAAGGCTGGCTTTAGTTCTTGAAAAGCTGAGCTGAAGTCCAAGCTTAGTTGTAGACTTGTTCTTTGCCCTGGGACAACTTGTTTTGTTCTCTCATAGCCCCTGCCTATAGAATAACATATACCGACTTCCCTAATCCAGCAAAGGTGGGAAATACATGTTTATACATTAATGTGTGATTACTGCATAAGTGAAAACATTTTTAAAGCATGTCCAGAACTCAGGATATCTATGTGTTGCCTCTACACCCTGTTCATATTGCCAGATAGTTTCTCAACATGCTCAGCATGGTGGAAATGAATGGACAACATGTAATAATAATAAATAATAAAACTTTTATTTATACCACACTTTTTGCTGGAGCAATCAAAGTGGCTTACAAACCATACAGTATATGTAAATAACTCCCCCCCCTTAAAAAGGAATTAAACAATTACGATTAAAATTACATAAAACAATTAAAATTAATAACAGTTCCAACAATAACAGTGGCAGTGTTGTTGCACCTATGTGCCTATGTGGGGAGATATTTTTGGCCGAGTGATTTATTCCAGGAAGGCCTGCCAAAAAAGATCCGTCGATGGCTTTTTAAAAGCCATCTAGGTTGATAATTTGACAGATCTCACCCGGCAGGCCATCTCCTCCACTAAAGTAAAAGTAAAGGTATTCCCCTTTGACAAGGTTGTCATGTCATGTCCAACTGTAAGGGGGCTTGCACATCTTCATTACTAAGCTGACCCAGCGTTGTCAAAGAGAACTCTGTGTTCATGTGGCCAGGATGACTGAACACAATGCTGTTACCTTCCAACCAAAGTGGTACCTATTTATCTACTTGCATTTTTACATGCTTTAAACTGCTAGGTTGGCAAAAGCTAGGACTAGTGACAGAAGCTCACTCTGTCCTGTCCTGTGGCACTTGGGCCTCAAAGTGCCAATCTGCTGATCTTTCACTTATCAGAGTCAGCGTCTTAACTGCTGAACCACAATGTCCCTTATATATATGCATACACACACGCACACACATACATACGAGGGGGTATCCAAAAGTTTAAATGATCACCTTTTTAAAAAATTGACAGAAAGTTTGTTTTGATTTGTAGTTATTAACTTATCTCTATGTAGTCACTATCTAGATTTATACATTTTTTCCAGTGTATCTTGACCCTCCGAATATCTGATATTGTAGAAGACTGCAGATTGCACCTGATGAGGATTTTACACTTTAGTCACTTCTGGCACAGCCAGTCACAAAAATAAAAGACAAAATGAGCTGAGTTTCTCAGCAACATGCATCTAGGAACCAATGATGACATTGACAAAATCTCATCAATATGCCATAATAACTTCCAGGTGATAATTATTACTTTACTATACCCCCTTGTAAGGCACAATCTGCAGGCTTCTACAATATCAGGTATTGGGAGGGTCAAGATACATTGAGAAAAATGTATAAATCTAGATAGTGACTACATAGAGATAAGTTAACAACTAGAAATCAAAACAAACTTTGGCCCGATACAGACGGGCACTAACAGGTGCCTGGGCAGCGCCATTAGGGTTCGGGAGTGCACAGCATTCACATGCTCCCAAACCCTAACCTGTAATGGTTCCAGCGCCATTATGTAACACCTCTTAGACAGTGTTCGTAATGGCACTGCCGCAGCTGCGCAGTTGCAGCAGTGGAAAGGCGCCCAATGGCACCTTTTCTCCCACTCGCGCTGCAACTGCAAAAAAGAAGCGCGGTTTCCCCACTCTTTTTGTGTGTGTGTGTGTGGCGCAACTGCACTGCAGCCTCTAGCATCTTTCTGCTCCGCAAAAAGAGGTGGCGCCAAACTGCCCCTTTTGGGTGGTCTGTATCGCCCCTTTCTGTCAATTTTTTTTAAAAGGTGACCATTAAAACTTTTGGATATCCCCTTGTATATATAACAACATATAGGAAGGAATTTAAAGTGAAAGTAGATCATATAAGGAGTAGTAGCAGCAGTAGTAGTTGTTGTTCTTACCTGCTTCTCCCTATGGATAAAAATGTGGAAAAACAATAAAATAACACATAATGTCAGTTAAAATACTGCATGCAGTGTGTCTTTGGTATCCTCTGGGGTTTGGTTCAGGACCTCCCACGGATACCAAAATCAGGGGATGTCCAAGTCCCATTAAATGCAATGGCATAGTAAAATAGTGTACCTTAATGGCAAAACCAAGACTTGCTTTTTTGAATTTATGCATTTTTAAAGATATTTTAAGCCCTGGATGCTTGAATGGCCAAAGAATCTGTGGATATGGATGGCTGACAGTAAAATGAATACATATTAAAAATTCATCAATAAACTCTTTAAAACATAATTTTAAAAAATACGCTGGAAGAGACTGGTCTTTATCACTGATTTAGATACAGACAGCCTTTCAAGCTGATGAATCTCTTTCAGAAGGTCAGTCCAGAGTCTCGTGGTAGCTGAAGAAAATGTGCTCTAGGTAATAGTCAGCCCAGTTTTGGCTAACTGAAGTAGATGTCCCCCAGAGGACCCGAGTGTATAGGGACGATTATATGGGAGAAGGTGATACTGTAAGGTAACTTGGACTCAAACCTTGTAGGGCTTTAACAGTAATAACCAACACATTATACTTTGCCCAGAAACGAACTGGCAGACAGTGGAGTGATTTTAATATTGGTGCAATATGGTCACTCCTGGATGTACCAGTAATTAATCTGGCTGTCGTGTTTTTTAACTAGATGAAGTTTCTAAACTTGCTGCAAAGGTAGCCTAATGTACAGCACATTGCAAAAGTCCAACCTTGAGGTTACTAGTTTGTGCACTACCATTCTTAGGCCCTCTAATTATAGGAAAGGGCGCAGCTGGCATATTATCCAAGGCGGATAATAAGCGCTCCAGGCCATCAAACAAAAACAAAACAAACAGCTTCATTTATATATTCATACCGCCTAAGCAGTGTCTAAGCGGTTTACAACTGTAAGCTACTTACCTGGGCTGTCATTTGGAGAGACAGATGCAGGATCATACCCCCAAGTTGCAAACACGGTTTTTCAGGGTGAATGTAACCCCATCCAGGACTGGTTGACACATAGAATCATAGACTCATATCTCCCAAACCCAGGTTAGGACCACTGACACTAAGCACCTCTAGACTGTCTGGATTCAGTTTCAATTTGTTTTTCCTCATCCAGTGCATTGCCTCCTCTAGGCATTTATTCAGAGGAGACACACTATTCTTGGCTGATGCTATTACTGAAGACAGAGAGAAATATATTTAAATTGTATGTGCATACTTATAGCACCCTTCCCCATGTCTGGTGAAGGACCAGTTCAAGGTATTCTACAATCTCAAACAAAAGACAACATGATTTCTCTCAGGTCAGTCCCTACAATTCTGCTTATTGACTGTTACAGCCAGTCAACATCCTGTCATGTGGAATTGTGCCAATCAGACTGCTGAGCCCACACAGTCAGCCCTGTTTATGGCTGCAATACATTCATCTTGGGAATGGACCAGTTATAACCCTTCCAATGTTGCTGAACTGTAACTCCAAAATTTCTTGCGTTGACTGCTAAGGCCGATGAAGGCTTTCTCTGCACTTTCTTACCTGGAAGAACTAAGTGGGACTTTATTTCTGTCATGGGCCCAGTGTATTCAACATCTTTATTAATGATTTAGATGACAGAATTGGGGGCATACTTATCAAATTTGCAGATGACACTAAACTAGGAGGAGTAGCTAATACCCCCAGAGGACAGGATCAAAATTCAAAATGACCTGAATAGACTAGAAAGCTGGGCCATTGCTAACAAGATGAAATTCAACGCAGAGAAATGTAAAGTTCTGCACTTAGGGAGGAAAAATGAAATGCACAGATATAAAATAGGAGTGAGACCACATGGGAAAGGGATCTAGGAGTCCAAGTGGACCATAAGCTGAACATGAGTCAACAGTGCGATGTGGCAGCTAAAAAGGCCAATGCAATTTTAGGCTGCATCAATAGAAGTATGTTGTCTAGATCAAGGGAAGTAATAGTGCCACTCTATTCTGCTTTGGTCAGGCCCCACCTGGAATATTGTGTCCAGTTCTGGGCACCACAATTCAAAAAAGATGTGGAGAAACTGGAGTATGTCCAAAGAAGGACAACTAAGATGGTGAAGGGTCTGGAAACCATGCCCTATGAGAAACACCTTAGGGAACTGGGGATGTTTAGCCTGGAGAAGAGAAAGTTAAGAGGTGATATGATAGTCCTGTTTAAATATTTGAAGGGATGTCATATTGAGGAGGGAGCAAGCTTGTTTTCTGCTGCTCCAGAGACTAGGATGCGGAACAATGGATACAAATTGCAGGAAAAGAGATTCCACCTCAACATTAGGAGGAACTTCCTGACAGTAAGGGCTGTTCGACAGTGGAAAACACTCCCTCGGAGTGTGGTGGAGTCTCCTTCCTTAGAGGTCTTTAAGCAGAGGCTGGATGGCCATCTGTCGGGGATGCTTTGATTTGGAGTTCCTGCATGGCAGGGGGTTGGACTGGATGGCCCTTGTGGTCTCTTCCAACTCTATGATTCTATGATTCTATTTCAGTACTCCCACAGAGTAGTAATATATGCTACTTAGTAAAGGTAGAAAGAACATTCAAGATTACTCATTTTGAGGTTGAAAAATCAGTCTCACAACAGCCAGAAAACCTCACTGGGAGGAATATTAGAGAACTCCTTATCTTTGAATGCAAAGATTCCAAAGTATTGCAGAAGAATTATTCAGGGGAGACATACCCATGGGAGCTTATCACACTGCACTCCCCTCCCAGTAAATAGTGCAGTTTTCAAAGCCACAGTGTAAGTAGGAGCACTCTTTTACCTATTGCACCTTTGGAATCTTCCTGGAATTGCAGCCTTTATTAACACTAAAAGCCTTACCACACACAGTGTTTGGCACTATCCACAAACAGGATGGCAGGACATCCTCCTTTTCCAGGACATGTCCTACATTTCAACCTTCTGTACAGAAGGAATTTCAAAATATCCTCCACACAAAGAAGTGTGGATTAATATTGATCTGACTGTTTTGAGCTTTTATTTGGTAATGCCCTACATTTTTGGGGGTGTCCTACATTTTACATTGTCCTCCTTTGTGGTTATGACACCTGGTCACCCTGTATACAGAATACTGTCCCTTTTCTAGCTTGGCACACAGAGAGAGATTCCCACACAGAGACACAGAAATACAAACCACAAACAGTCTTACCTTTTAAAAAGTATTTCCCCCCCCCCCTTACATTTCCATGTGTGCCCCTGCTCCACAAATCTCACTAATCAATGGCAGATGAAAGTCAGCAGCTACTGATCTACCTATCTGGTCTATCCCCATGCACCAATTGGCATGCCTGAAGTTACTCCTGATGAATGAAGAAAGAGCCAGAAAGACACACAACAAAATTATTATTTTTTTTATCAAACTGTAAGATTGCTTCCACTGTTTTGACTTTTCTTTACAGGGTGGGTATGGGTGGATGGGTGCGTGCATGTGTGTGAGAGGTGGGAGAGAAAATGAAGGCATCATAGCATTATAGTTTGAAAAGGGAATGTTGGGGGTATTGAGCAAAAATTTCATCTTCTGAAAAGTGTTGGGGCGGAAAGCGGTCATTTGAGAAATGTTTTTCCCCTATGGAGAAAAAAAGTTATTGTTACAATTTATTCCATATTCCATAAAAATTTGAATAAACATTTTTTAAGTTTATCAGTTTTACTATGATAATTGAAAGGAAATCAAAGTGAAATGTCCACCTCTCCTTCTCCTCCTCTGATCACATTCCTCCACCCACAGCACACCTACTAACCAACCCTGACCACCCAAAATCCTCATTAAAGTAGAAGTTCACACTGCAAATGATAGCAGGAAAGTTGCAGGAAAGGCAGTCATTGACAGATTTTATTTTATTTATTTTTTGGTCAGTAAAAAAAAAAACCCTGCTTTTTAATCTCCTATGCTACAACAGTGAAAGAGCAATGGCCTCATGTGGGAGGTATTAACCAAAGGTAATATTATCCTGCTGTTATTGTGCTTTACAGGTTTTATGCAATAAGTTTCGTGGCTTTCTGTGAAAAAGAAAATAGAAGAGAAGAAAGGTTTTTTTCTGCACAGAACACACTCTTTTGGGTGCAGGAAACATGTTTTCTGCACACACACATAAACAAATCAGTATTTCTCCACAGAATAATTCCTCAACAACACTTCCAAATTTTGAAATTGGGGGAGAATACTTCAGATAAATATTCATTTTCTTCACCAGCAGGGAGAAAACTACAGTAATTATTCATCATTGCATGCAAGGAGTAAATAATTGGGGATTTACGTTTCCTGCTACCTAGCAGTGTGGCATCTCACATTCCACTGTGCAAGGGGGTGTGTATATATTCTGTTTGTAAATAATGAGATAATCTAGTTAAATGGAAATCCCCTTAGGATATTACAAGAAAAAAAACTATGCTCCTGATAAATCAGAGGAATCTGAAGAGTTGAATCACACCATTCAGAATGCTATGTCTGTAAATCTTAGTATAGTAAATGCAGGTGCTGTTGTTTTGCTCATCTATTTAGTTTACACATGGATAACGTCCTACCTGACAGCCTGGTATTATTAAAGTACTGAATACAATCAAAGACCATTTGTTCTGTCCTTTCAAGGATAAAAAAATTCCTGCTTAAGCTGGAAATAGCTTATCAAAAGGGGAAAACAGGTCAGACATTTAAAGCACTATCCACCTGAATCAGTATAGGCTGTCCAAAAGATCAACTTAAGAAGTTCCTGTAAGAAGAAGATCCTACATCATTTATGAGCTGAATGATCATAGCTGTTGAAGAGTCTGTTACAATGTTAGTAGCAAAATATCTTGGACCAGCCATGATCAGAATTATTTTGTTATGTTGAGACACACAGAGAAAGGGACAGTGGTGCTGCACTAATGATCATGCCCCTGAAATCCAATAGCTTCCCTAATATTCATGTATTATGCATGGATGTCTGAGCTGGGAAAGCCCATGAGCATACACTGTAGACCTTTCTCTGCTTAGGGTTCCAAAGAAGCTGAAACTTTGGTCTCACAATTTTACTGCTCCCATAGAGACAGTGATACTACTGGGAGGGAGGGTGTGGAGGGTGCAGAAGTTAAGCCTTCTCAACTGCTCTATCACCAAGCTGCCTCTTTGGGGAGGGAGCCCAATGAGCAGGAGGACACATCCTGCACTGTAGCTAGTGACACCATGCATAAAGATCTATATACGTAGGCTCCACTAGCTCTGGAAGAGGGTTGGAACAAATTTTCAAAAGTATTGGAAAACACGTTCAAAATCAGTTTCTTGAGTGCCAGGAAACCCTGATGAGGAGAAGCCTAGCCATCCAAGAATCTTGGCACTTTGGGACTTACTCTGAAAGAGCATGTGAAGGGGCTTTGGTACATAAATTGCATTTTCTACTCAGAAAACAACATTTCTGTGAAGGAAATGCTCTTATGTATTAAGAAGGTTGCTTTGTAGAAAATGTCATTTTCTGTGCAAAAAAAGAAAAACCATGTGTGTGCGCGTTTCTCACAAAATAGGTCCTGAACTGCAAATAGTCTTCAAAATCTCCACAGTTTTCAACAGCTTTCTTGCAAAATGACAAAATATGATAGAAGCATTCACTCTTGCCTATGGAAATAGAATTTGTGAAGACATATCCCTACTCAGCACTGTCCAAAATTCTGGATGTTGAACAAAATAGGAGAGGCAAAAGAACTTTAGTATTGTGACCTACTTTTCCCTCCTCCCTAGCCTGAAGTTTTTAAGAACTTTGCTCACAATTTGCAACATTTTACCTGGTCCTAATAAAGGTATAACCCTGCTGGGGTGTTTTGATCTCTTCCCCATTATAGGAATTGAAATATCTTTTGGTTGCTGATGTCAAGAGACTCATGTTCATGCACCCTGCACAAGTACATTTTGTAGGAGACTTCATGGCAGGAATTTTAAGATTATAAAAATCCTTTTAAAAGGAAATGACAAATGTGACAAGCTTGCTACTTATGTGCTGTGCTAGCTTAGAGACTCTTGATGGCAAGAAAATACTGTGGCATATTAAATTGAAAGTCTCTCTTATTCTGTCACTACAGCCTGGGTGAATTATTCTGTTTATTGAACCCAACTAATGAAGTTCTACCTTGATCAACATAACAGTGCTCCTTGTGTTTAATAAAGAGCTGCCCATTGGATATAGATGGTCAAATAAAAATAATTCAGAATTTATCATATTAGTTCATCTTCTTATCTTGTATTTCACCTTTTTTTCCAAAAGTAAACCATGTTTTTCACATACATGTAAATATTTAAAAGCACATAGCAAGATGCAGTTTAATTTCTAAAACTGAAGAGTTAGTGTTCTAGACTAGCTTGAAATACCATCTTTTTAAAAATAAATAAATCTCTTTTTAGTTCCAAATGTATGGAAATTAGCATGGTTGAGGAGTGGTTGTAGTATCCATGTGCTCAGAAATTCTTTCAATGATGGCGTGAATCCTATTAGTTTCAGCTCAAGTAGATCCATTCAATCAATTGTTGAATGGTGAATTAGATACTATTGATCCAATAGGTTTATTATCTCATGGCTTACTAAATAGATTTACCTATATCTAGCTTAAAGCTGAATACAAGCAGCATCCTGATGTTATCAAAAGGTTTTTGCCTCCAAATTTGCTGCCCGAATACAGCCCAAGTCCATCCCTACAGGAGCTCTCCTGGAAGCAGGGATGGACCTGGGCTATATTCGAGCAGCAAAAACCTTCTGATAACATCAGGATAGCGGCTGAATTTAGATTTAAGCAGGATAGAGGTAAATTGATTTAGTAAGCCATGGGATAAGCTCCCTAGTCAGGATTAACAACATGATTTTTTGTGAGCATTATTTGTGAGGCTTGGAAAAGTTACTCTGCTTATTCCAGAAATGTCCCAGTTATTCTTGACTTATGTCACATCAGATCTGGTCACTGTATACAGGAATGCTTACAACTACATTCTCAGAAACTATAGGTGGTACAAAACTGCCACAATTTTGATTGGAATGAGCCACAGAGAACACAGAAATGAGCCCATTCTTGAAAACTATACTAACTCCTCTCTTTTTCTCTATTCATAGCTGTGGTTATTACCACTGAATCCCTCAATGTGGTCTGAATCTTGGTACCCAAAGGACCCTCTGAACCTACCTGGTAATTAAAATTTGTTCCAGAGGGTCTGCTTGGGGTTCCCCTGCTTTTCAAGATATTGTGAGGAGTCGCCTAGAAAAATATTTTCCCACAGTTCTGCCAAAGCTGTGGAAACAGAAAAATGTGATCTTCTTTCACACTGGTCACTGGTCTTCCAGTGCTTGCTTGCCCATTGTTGTTTTTCTAAAGGTGCACTCAGGGACCCTCTGAATTGCTGTTTTGAGGAAGTTATTTCTGCTGGAGGCTGAAAATTGTTCTTTTCATTGTTCTTTCTGTTTTGTTGTTGTTTTGCTAATATCATTGTTCTTTTTATCAGTTATAACCATCTCAAAGTGCTTTAGCACATTGTGATGCAATAAACCAAGTTAAATTAATATGTTCCAGGTGCATCCCTTGGCATTCAAAAGAGATTCCACTGAGCCCTGGCTCAAATGATGTTTTAACCACAAGGAATCTTCTTCCAATAGTTTGTCATTTGAAAATGCATAATCTTATACAGTTGAAAATCTGGGAGGATAGATAACAAAATGGTAGCATTAAAGAGATATCACAAATGATTTAATTATTTGAATCCCATGCTGAGAGAAAGACAGGATATAAATTTTAAAAATAAATAAAAAATACTCTGGAATTAAAATCTGGGGGAGCTAAAACATATTCTACAAGCACTTCAAAGAAGCACTGAGATGAAAGCCCTACACTTAACCTCAAGAGAAATGCTAGAACAGACAGCTGGAAATAGTGCCAAGGTAAAATATAGTTCAGTCAAACTTGATAGACACAATACACACTTGTTGGTGTTTCATAAACATAAATGTGGAGGGAAAACGTAGGACAAGGTCAAAATACCTAAACATCAGAGTTTTTTTTTTAAAAAAAAAATGGGACTAACAAAGCCTTAGTGAGTAAAATCATCACATAATGCGATACCTGAAAGGGCATAAAGCCAGGGTCCTAATGACCAGGGTCCCCCCAAAAAATCAGACTTGTACATATCCTTTCTTGCAAGACACAGGGGATACTGTTAATAATTTCAGTGACTGAAGAAATGAGATACACTCAGCGTTAGAGGTCTTAAAGGAAAATGCCTTTTATGATAACAAAAGCATACATAATGGCTCAAAAAGATAGAGTTTTGCTAACTGGAAAGCCCCACATGGCCTGTCCTATTTGCTCACATATAAGGGGGTTGTAATACTTACATGAAAACATGTTATGTTTGTAACATTGCTTATTCTTGTGCTGTAATTAAAATTCTATCTTTTAAACTCTGTGTTATATTTTGCTGTATATTACAAAATCTTTATACAAGTAAAGAAAATGTCTAACTTTGATCAAGAAGTTGTCTTTGATACTTACAAATTACAAGCCTATACTCAAATAGACTATTATATCATCTGCCCAGAATTGACACTTGGACTGAACCAAATATGCTATGTTCATCACCCAACTCAAAATGTGGAAAGGTGTGCTCTCAGGAGAACCCAGAGCTAAAGCAGAACATGTCACAGTATACGAAACCCCTAATACATCAATGAAACTGGGATTGGGGTGCAGGACTCCTGTAAAAGTGAGGAAACCACAATTTTTTAAAAAAAACACACTTCTTTGATCTGAGATAATACCTCTCTAGGAATCTGCCAGATGATGACCACAGAATTATGCTTGAGGACCTACACATGCCTAAAGAAGTGTTTCTTCTAGGAATCTCTAGGTCCTCCAGCACTGCTCTAGGATCAACTTTGGCAGAGATGTACTGGAGGACCTAGAAATTCCTAGAGAGAGCATTTAAATCAAATACAAAATAATCAAAACTACAAAAATCAAAGCCACACATGCAGAGTGCTGACTGTATTGACTACCAAGCTTTTATTGGCTGATTAGATCTGCTCTTGTTGGACTAATGATTGGAATTAATCCTTACTCTTTAAATATGAAATTGTTCAGTTCTCTCCACTTATTCCAAGAAATACAAAGGCCACATGGGTGCTACAGGGTTTAGTTTATTTATATTCTGTACAAGCAGAAGATACTGGAAACAAGTAGATTCTAAAAACTGGCATTAGCAATACTGAACCTGCTTCAGATTCCAAAAGATCATAATCTCCTCAAGGATGTTTCCATTTTAACCCGCTTAAGATAAGAAGTCAGTTATCTATATGGGTGTATACACAGATTAAACATTCTACAAAACATTTGTCTTCCCATCTCATTAATTCAAAGAAGTAACCTTCCAAAGGTAGAGAAAATATATATCCATCTTTAGAAGACTGTCACATACCCTTCAACATTTCACAAATGAAAACTGAGACACAGGTGGCCAAGCAACATCAGACTGTGGCCCAGATGACAAAAGTTATTAATTAGGAAGAACACACTAGCTAGGAGAGGCTGTAGCTGTTTGCTTTTGTCAGAGTCAACAGGGAAAGGGAAGATTCCACCTCCTCCTCTCCTTCTCCCTCCCCCAGCTGCATTAATTGAGTGATTTGAACTTAGTTTGCAGTAAGAAACCAGGGAAACCCAGAGGAAATGGGACATTTTAAAAGGAACTGAAAATGTGAGATGACAAAGGATGGACCATCCTGCCAAATTGGGACAACTGGACAGTATGACATTACTGTGCTTTTTTTAAGCCCTTGAGGTGATAAGATTATTCACATTAATCAAGGAAGCCAAAATCATAACACTGTGCATGTCATATGAGAATTACAAACATGCCCAGTCTGCTGACAATGTTAAGTAATTAAGTCATAAGTGAGCATTGGACTAAAACTTGATAAGTCCCAGAATTCCCAGTATGAGAATCAGAGTGATAATATTTAAGTAATTTTTTCCTGTTTCGCCGAGGCTCTGGGCTAGACTTAGCTGTGTTTGGAAAGTCTCGTGTTAACTATGCTGGGGAGTTTAAGTTGTTGTATCACTCCATGACTGGCATGACCTCTAAGCCCTTCCAGTCAGCAAGGCACTAAGCCAGTGGCCCACTTCCCCCAGTCAGTTGCCCAGCTGCCAACATTTTGAAATATTCAGAAATTTGTCTTTCCTAGGAACCTCCAAATCTATCTGTCCTGTACAACCAACTGAGAACTTGATTAGAACAATTATTTCTTATATATTCCAGTGACTTTAGTATATTTTTAAAATGTCAGAATCTATGGGGGGCAGGGGGGAAACTGATGCCACTTGCCCTGAAAGTTTATATATGCTTTGCTGCAAGTGGCCTAATTTTGCAAAGTCATGGCAATATGTAATGAAAAGAAAGTGCAGAAGATTACAAAACAACCTAATCAAGTGCAATAATGAATATTTCAACAAGCCGACATTTCAAAGTTTTAATTAAAATTACTAGTGCTATTGATATTGTAATGTCTTCGGGTAACGTAGAGGCGAGTCATCACAGGCCTCCCAAATGGACTTCATTACACATGCAATTAATTATAGATATTGCTGCTGAAACTACCTTGGGATCTCTGGGATTTAAAGCAAGTGCTCCAGCATTTTACTACAGAACATAGCTCTGCTGGCGCCACCAGCAGATTAACTGTTTTTATATGTAACCCAGATACCATATCACAGGGCTGGGTCTCATATCTTTTCTGCCAGCTGAACCTTTGCCCATCAACTTCAGTAACATGGTTGCTTCTCCTACAACCTCAAATGAAAGCTTCTTTAAAAAGCAAAAGTTGCAATGGTTTGAAATCACACCTAGCGATCAGCTCTTTTTAGCAGCTGTCTGAGCTGTAAGGCAAAGGGAAGTTTTAATCAAAGTATACTGCTGTACTTTTGCTCTGCTCTGGCTTTGACATGGCTGCCTTCCCATTCTGATGATTCCTTAGGACACACACACAAGTGTTCTGAAACAAGTTTTCTGAAGGTTATTTTTTCACTCCTAGACATTAGGCAGAAAAGAGAAACAGTGGCTTCCTTCAGAAGAATGAAGAATGTTTTAGAAGTTGCCACTTTCAAATAGCCCCTACTTGTACTTTGACATCACTGTTAGCCTCAATGCATATTTTAAGGCAAGGGTTGATGTAACTAAAAAAGAAATGAAATCATTATTTAGAGACCGTCGTTTAATGCTTCTTCCCCTTACGTGCATACACTTTGCTCCCAAAGCTTACCACTGAAGGAAAAACTTTTTTGCATATGTACATTTGTAAAGTATGACCACTCCAGAATCAAACTTATTTTAGAAAATATGAACAAGAAATACTGCCATTTTCATACAAACTTAGCTTCCTTTTCACAAATGAGCTTGCATTTCCTACATTTTGATTAAATATACTGCTTCTTTGCTAATGGATTCCCAAATTCTTTGAAAACTTTCCTTGTTCTGTCATTCCATATGAAAAATCCAGTGGTATTACCTCTCCATATTATAGACAGGAAGAGTTTCATGTTTATTCAGAAGCAAGTTTTGTTTCGTTCTATATAGCCAGCTCCCTGGTAAGTATTCCTTAGATTACAGCCTGTTATTCAACACTTCCTTGTATCTGGATTATATCTAATTTACACTCGGCATTAAAAATATAGCATATAGGTGATACATATTACTGTTCCAAGCCCACTCTCCATGCTACACCATCTTACCCAGGAGGGAGTGAAAGGACTGGAGAGGCCTACCAGCACCATCAGGCCTGCCCTCAAGTAGAGGAGCCCTCTCTCCATGCTACACCATCTTACCCAGGAGGGAGTGAAGGACAGGCCAAACTCCTTCGGGCCTGTTCTAGATTATGAAGCAGGGCCCGCCCTCCTTGCCATCTGCCTTGGTCCAGGCATCAGAGGGAGAGAACAACTGCTGGACCTGATCCCCTTCCCCACCACCATTCTCTTCTCCTTTTGTGTCATGTCTTCTTAGATTGTAAGCCTGAGGGCAGGGAACCATCTAATTAAAATAATATTTGTAAGCTGCTCTGATAGCCTTTAGGGCTGAAGAGCGGGAAATAAATAAATAAATATGTAGAGGAGAGGCAATCCGGATCTGACTAATCTAAGTAAGAATCCTCTACCATGTTCAGATAAGGGGATTTGAAATGTTCCTGGTCATTTATGTAGAGCTATCAAAAAAGAAAGAAATCTCAGTTTAGGTCACATCTTGTTCTTACTAAGCACAGAATATCCCTCTTAATTAAACTGGATCATGACCAACCTATTTGAGGGAGGGATGAATATTTCTGTTTTATTTTCATAGCCTCCAAGTTGGCAGACAATAAGCAAATATTGACATCTAACAACATAATATGTTTTCTGTTCAAGAATGATAAAGACTAGAGGGAGATGATCAAATAAAATGTCCATTTTGTTCCAGCTACCACTCTTCAAAGGTCCTGCAGTTACACCAAACTATAATGACAAGGTGCCGCCCCAGATACATCTAAAGGTAACAAATCATTTATAAAAACACACACATCAAGAAACAGTGTGATCTATTGGTTTGAGTATTGTTGTACGACTCTGGAGACCAAGGTTTGAATCCTCATTCAGTCATTGAAACCCACTGAGTGACCTTGGACAAGTCACACTCTCTCATAGAAAAGCAAATGCAAACCTCCTCTGAACAAATATTGCCAAGAAAACCCCATGATAGATTTATCTTAGTTCAGAAAGCACACAAAAACGATGTATATATTTAGGTTAATAAAACCAGATACCCATTCTCACTTTAAAAGTCTCTCATTGTTCCTCTCTTAACATCCTTTAACAATCCACACATCCCTTAACACCTGAGTAGTTTAGCAGAAGGGATGCAGACCTGATTAAATATCATGCACATTGTTATTCTAAAACAACTTAGCTATAATTCACCCTTGAATGGCTTTTCACAACACTAAAGGAAAAGGTAAAGAGGACAGTAAAGGCATTAGGAAAGTTGAATCTGCAAGCCCTCCAATTTAATGCTAAAATGAACTTGCTTATTCAGTAAAGATGAAAAGCCTACATGTTTTTCAGTGCCAAGGAAATAGCTTTCAAGAAATTGATATGAAATAGCTCAGAATGAATGTTGTCACTGCCTTCTTTAAAGTTCCTCTGACAGATAGCAATACAGAAGTAGTCAAGTCATTGCTCAATCACATTAACTCATGGGAGCTTTTGAGCAAAGAATTTAGAGAGTGTTAGTTAGTTACCTGGTATGCTTTAAGGGATATTGTTTATGCTATACAAGCGTTTGAATTTAAGCCAGAGAAATGAGTGGAAGAAAACTCAGATGAAACTTAGGAAAGAAATTCAAATAATAAACTCCAGAGTACTTAATAGGATCTTTGTTATATATATAAGAAGTGGGATTCAATGGCACTCAGAATATTTTTGTAAAAATGAGATGGTGCTACATTCATTTAAATCCCAATTAAGGCATTTTTAGCAACTGCTATGTTGCAGAGGAGTCATGGGGATTCACTTGAATAAAAAGCTCCATTATTAAAGGTCAATCTCTCTGTTATCAGAAACATAGGAAATGGCACTTGCAAAACACTCAAAATGTTTCCATTCCTGTTCATCAGTTATTTTTCTAAGCCACAAAAATCCTAGCATTTTACAATTACCCTAGCCAAATTATTCTGCCAATTCCTTTGTGACAGAATCCATCCGTGATTCTGTATGATCCATTAAACACACTAATTGATAGAAGTTTATGTGACAGAGCTATATACATTGTTGCTGAGTGTCATCAAGTAGTTTATGACCTATAGTGACCCTAAGGTGAGACTATGACAAGGTTTTCTGGGGCTGGATGTGTGTGTGTTTACCCGGTGGGTTTCCATGACTGAATGAGGAATTGAACCCTGGTATCCTGAGTCATAGTCCAATGTTCGAACCAGTACACCACGCTGGCTCTCAAAGTGATAAATGGGCCAATCAATTGGTTAAGTGTAGCTTTTTCATGTAAATGAGCATACTATACAGCCTTCACTTTGACCACATACTGTCTGTCCCAGTTTCGCAGAGACAGTCTCAACTAATGGTCATCCCACTTTTTCAGCTGTTTTTGGAACGGCCCAATTTCTCTCTTCCTTCCACTTTTTCCACATCTTACTTCAGTTCCTGCAAACTGAGTTCAAACTACAAAAGTAGTTTGCATTCAATTAACTGAGCAGGGGGGAGAGGAGGGGAAGGGCCAGAGTCTTGCCCTCCCTGTAGGCTGAAGCAAAAGCAAACTTTTGCAGCTTCTCCTGGCTTGTATGCTCATCATCATTAATAACACTCTGATTCTGATTGGCCATAGTTTCCATGTATGAAATGTTGGAGAGTACATCTCATTAAACCAAAGTACTCACCCTTACATAGCGTAAGACTAGCCAGAGTCCTAGGGATGTTTCTACTATGAGACACTTCACACTCTTTTTACCATATGATGCTTGAAGTTAGGTTTTGTTGAGAAAGGAAAGTTAATAATTACCCTATGATGCTGTGCAATTAAAGCCAGAGCTTGGGGCAGGAAAATTTTGTACTAAAACTCCCCAAATTCCTAGAATGCTGAATGGGGGATTCTGGGAACTGTTGTCCACAAATTAACTTTTCCAAACTCTGTCAAATACAGTGATGGGTAAAGTGTGACCACACATACCTTGAGACCCACCTTTGTACCCACTGAAAGCTCCCCCCATATTGTTTAAAAAGTTATTTCTTAGCCAAAAGAGGCAAATAATACTTTGCTCAAAATTGCCACCAAACACAATGAGATGTCCAGTTCAACAGCTCTGTGATGCAAGGTCCATGTCTCATAGGTTTCAAGGCAGAATAAATTATTCTTCTGCCATATTCCCTTCCCTCCATGAGACTGGATATATCTAATATCTTCCTCCTTCCTTTTCTCTTGAAGTTTCTGGTTATTTATAAGCAAACACCTCCACTGAAGTGAGTGACTAAGTACTAGGTTCTGACAGCCATGAGAAGCACAGTGGTTCATGGTGTGTGCTATGAGGCAGAAGCCTCCCAGCTTAAATCTCTGTCCAAGCATACACTCACAGAAATATGAAGGAGGATCCAAAAGTTTTAATGATCACCTTTAAAAAAAAATTGACAGAAAGTTTGTTTTGATTTGTAGTTGTTAACTTATCTCTATGTAGCCACTATCTAGACATACATTTTTCCCAGCGTATCTTGACCCTCTGAATTCCTGATATTGTAGAAGCCTGATGAGGATTTTACATTTCAGTCACTTCTGGCGGAGCCGGACACAAAAATAAAGGATGCAATGAATTGATTTTCTCAGCAAGGTGCATTTAGGGACCAATGTTGACACTGACAAAATTTAATCAATATGCCATAATAACTTCCAGGTGATAATTATTACTTTACAATACTCCCTCGTAAGGCGCAATCTGCAGACTTCTACAACATCAGGTATTTGGAGGGTCAAGATACACTAGGAAAAATGTATAAATCTAGACAGTGACTACACAGAGATAAGATAACAACCACAAATCAAAACAAACTTTCTCTCAATTTTTTTAAAAGGTGATCATTAAAACTTTTGGATACCCCCTCATATTTAGGCAAGCCACTTGCCTTCATCTGTAACATGATAATACTGATTAACTTGAAAGGATCATTTTAAAGATTACTGTCATTGTGTACCCACCCCCCAGGGTCAGCCACACATGGGACATAGGATGCACGGGGCCTGGGGTACAGTGTGCTGCCCCCTGAAGCAGAGTGACCTGTTCTTCAAACCAAGGCAAAACACCTTTCCTGTAATCTGCAGGAGAGGCAATTCTGCTACGAAAAGTTTTTTTAAAAAACAAAATAAGTGTTTTAATGGCAAAGGTAAGCAGTTTTCTTCTTTGCTCAAAAGGTGTTTTTGTGGATATTTTTAAACTAGATTTAAACACACACACACACACACACACATAAACCTTTGTTCAGAAGGGATGTGGCCTGTAGAAAAATTGATTCCTAGACCCTAGTCTGTTGCCTAGTCCTGATATTTGTTATAGACATTAGAAAGTGCTACATGAATTCAGTCTGATGTTAAGCTTACCTTGTCCTGCATCATCTAGATTGTTCAGGGTGGTGTGGCTGTCTGTCCCCATTCTGCTCTTCAAAACAACTCAACTTCAAAACAACTCAGGTATATATATATAGATATATACCACCAAAATATTAACTTTTTAATCACAGGTGGGCAACTAGGGCCCAACAATTGCTGGAATGTAATTTCCAGCAGTCCTGCCTGATATAGCCAATGGTGAAGGATTGCTGCAATTCAAACATACCCAGAGGGTATTCAAAGTTGGCTAATCCTATTTTAAATGGCTAGAAGATTCCTAAAAGATTTTGAGATTGTGATGATGGTTGTGGTGGTGGTGGTTATTATTAGATGAAAGCATAGATCTAATTGAGGAGCTTATCACTTTGGCCAATAAGACAGCTTACCTTTTCTGGTTTCAGTTCTGGATCTGGGATGTCCCTGGATGTTATCATAGCTAAATCACCACTGATCTACAAAGGATGCCACCGCCCGGATGAATCCTGGGTAGAAGCCTTGCTCAGCCAGCCAATTTTTTAAGTCGGAAGCTCCCCGACTTCAAAAAAGTGTGGGCTGAGCTAGGCTCCAACCTGGGATGCATCAGGCAGCGGCATCCTGCATAGATCAGTGACAATTTCGCTATGATAACATCTGGGGGCATCCTAGATTCAGAATTGTAGCCGGAAGAGTAAACTGGCTTATTGGCCATAGTGATAAACTCACGAGATTACAGAACAGTAACTGGACCACAGCATTTTACACTGCAGATGAGAACATGTATTACTACAGTATGACTGTATCCATACAAAAACCAAACCACTTTTACAACTAGCTGTCAAGGAGAAGGTGTCTAGCCTGGCTTTCTCCTTGGCTACTAATGCAAGTACTAACATCTTAAATACCATGATATTTGTTAATTTCTTGTTAGTGTTGGTGTTGGTGTTGTTTCTTAAAATTAAACAGTATTCTAGCCTGAGAGCCAATGTGGTTTGAGCACTGGTCTGCAACTCAAGGAGACGAGGGTTCAAATTCCCAATTACCTATAGAAACCCACTGGGTAGTCTTGGGCAAGTCACACTTTCTCAGCCTCAGAGAAGGGCAAAAACAAACCCCTTGTGAAACCCCATTATGTCGTTGCTTAGAGCTGCCATAAGTGAGAAATTAAAGTCATACAGCAACAATTCTAGCTTGCAATCTGAAATGGGATATCTGAGACTCAGATCTTTATGAGAACTAAACCCAAATCAATCTATTTTGTTGGCAAATGCTACCCATATCCACATGCTTAAATATGCCAAATTGTTTGATTGTGTCACAAAACATGCTGGGATGCCAAACATTTTACTTTCTGCCAATATTCATTGCTACAACCTGCTGCTGCTGAGCTAAAAATTCTGGCAAGTTTCAGAAAGATGAATTTCCTAAACAACATCTCACAAACACAGAGCACAGATTCAACCCATTTCTGCCAGGAGTAGCTGACAGTCTAATCCCATTACTTTCAAAGGAGCTGAATTTGTGACAGTCACTCAATAACAGTAAAAAATAGAATTGGGGAGCAGAAAACAAGTAATAAAACACAGTGCATTTTTTACAGTGAGTGTGGAGTTTGCTCTAAAGTGTAAGTGAATTTATACTGCAGTTCGTAGTTTAAAAATAATCCAAACAACATAAAGGACTTGGTGTAATCAAAATGATAGGGTAATGGACTGAGCTTGCCAGTATTAAGTCCCCATTAATTTAACATAGTGAGAAAGCATTATTGATCAGTGTCTAGATTTGCATTATGCTAGTCATTGCAATGCTACATAAAATGGCCTTCCCATTTTGTCTCACATTCTCAGTACTCTAATAGTTACATTGGGAATCGCTTGCTGCCTGGGGGCTGTCATAATCATCCATGCCAAAAGCCATTCTAAATGTGGAGGTTGGCCCTTCGGTGACACCATTTTTAGCTGCATCCCTGCAGCCCCTGAGAAGCAGCTGCGTTTTTGGGGGGGGGGGGTGTTAAAGAAAGTTCTCATTTTATTTTATCAAGTATGAGTAAAAGGAAGCTGAAACAGAAGCCGTAGGATGTTGAAGTGAAGCATGTGATATTTTTATCATAGAAACCACAACGGTTGTAGAATTGTCCAACTTCACTGGAATGGCAAGATGTTGTGTTCTGGATAATATTTCACTATTTAGTAGTTCAGTCATTGCAATTGGGTTTCTGACATGAGATATGTAAATAAGGCAGATGTTGATGGTAATGCTAATGGGTTTCTTTTGAAGGAAGGAAGGAAGGAAGGAAGGAAGGAAGAATTACTAGAAGCTAACAACCAAAACTGTGTAGCTACCTAGTTCCAGAGCTTGGTAAGTTACTTTTAAGAAGAATGAATACAATGCAGGGCAGGGTGTTGGACTAGCTGATCCTTGTGCTCTTCCAGCACTTTGAATCTGTATATGACTGTGCTATGTAGGGGTGGAGCTTTAAGCTCCAGGACATCCACCTACCATGGCACAGTCTGGAAAGGCTCCAGCATTTCATTAGATTCATTTTTCTTAAAAGTAATAGTCTAAATTTGGAAATCAAAATATCATTGATGAGTGAATCTGTTAAATTCATCCTCATCAACAGTTTCATTCTACTTCTGCCAAGCCCATTCTATCTGAGAATCATTCTGCCAAGCCCATTCTATCTGAGAATCTATCAACCTAGCATTTTTGTCCACAGTTTTCAAACTGCAGATTTGAAATTGATTTCATGTTGATTTCCATGTTCAAATCCAAGATGTGCAAAATGAGTAAATTTTTCATTAAAACTCAACAGGGTGAGTTTTTCACCCTGTTCTGAACTATTATGAAAAATTTGGTATACCATGCTAGGCTGAAATATCTAGACATAAGTCCTACAGAATTCAAAGGCAAGCATAGTTTACGTTATTGGAGTCATGTCTTTTCACATCTGTTTTTCAAACCTGAAGGTCTCTCAGTATCCACATATGCCTTGCTTATACTTTATTTCTCTTCCCAAGAGTGGCACATGTCTTCTCCTAGGCCCCAACCAATATGGATATTTTATTTCCATCATAAAGATGGGCACTGATTTTCCATGCACTATTGTTGAGTTCTGCCAGAGCTTTTTGATGGTTCCCATGGTTCCCAGCAGCACAACTGCAGCACAATCTGCACCTGCCATTTGTTATCCTTCACTGTATCAGATTCATCAGATTTTCTTTTTTAAAAAATGAATTCTAATTGGAAAGATAATGCAAATATTTGGTTGCTAATTTACTGCACACATGACATATATGAATGAAATTTTGTGTTTCCAGCAGTGGTGTAATAGAACCAGGGTTCACATGATCAAAGCTCCAAAAACATTTTGATAGTGGTGATTATGCCGTCACCTGCCACTTTCCTTGTCTCCTTTTTTTCCCTCTGAGTTTAGCAGCAAACCTACAGTAACTCAAGGAGAAATTGGTTTTCCCACCAGTGGTGTGTTATTATGAGCTGTCCCTGTTGTAGTCTCAAGAATTTGTGGATGGCTTGGCAAACAACCTGTTTCTGGTAGAGATAAATATCTATTGAAAAAGTTCCAAACTTAAGGCATATTGAAGCATGGTTTTAGAAAATAGAGAATATATTATCAACTACAATTTGCCTTCTGACCCAGTCATCATGATGTTTTATGGCATGAAATCTAATGTGTTGCACGACAGGGAAATTATTTCTTAACTGCTGCTAGAATCACTATTAGCCACAAATGGAACCAATGAGACATTCCTTCCTTAATGGATTGAATGTCAAGGGTCTGGGATTTGATTTATTTTCAAAAACTAACAAATATTATTAAGGTTAGTGAAGTAAAACAGTTCGGTAACAAAGTATTTGAGAAATGGTCAGTGTTTGTGGTATTTTGAAACAAGGTACAAGTTAATATGCAGCCATATGAAATATTGGGTAGTTTATACATTATAAAACAATATGTTATTTTATTTATCAGTGTTCATAGATCACTAAAGAAGTTAAGAATTTTATTTATTTGTGACATTAACTTTGCAAGATGCACTTGTAGAACTAAGAATTAATATATTTCTAATGTAATTTTCAATAATGTCTGTTTAAAATTTGCATAATATTATATAGGTACATTATATATTACAAATTAATCTTTTTATATTGGATTAACTTCTATAAATATCTCTGAAATGTGGAATATGAGAAACAAAATAATGGCTTTATTTTCAAACAGGTTCACTTTACTGGTCCTGACATAATGTACATTTTGCAGCAAACAAAGAGGAGACAATCTTAACGTGGTCTAAGATGGTCAACTGTTTATTTAATGTTTTAAAAGCCCAATGCATTTTGGCCACAGAAAGGCCTTCTTTAGGGCCTGAAAACAAATATAAATACACTTGTGATATAATTATAGGTTTTTTTTAAAAAAATTGTACTGTGACATAAAATTCATGTAGTACGTATCAGAGTTATACATACCCTTCAAAAGAATTCACTGAAGTTGTGAACACTCTCCAAAATAAAGGGAACAGACACTGCAGAATTTCTGTGTGTGTATGTGTGTGTGTACACACACACACACACACACACACACGTGCCAGATGACCTTGAGAGGGCAAAACCAATTATGTGTCTTGGAATCAGACACAGGAACACATGATGCAATCTCTCGAGGTGATTGCTCAGTCTATTCATGTCATTGTGTTTCGATCATATCCATACATCCAAGGATTTCAATCTTAGAATCCAATCTATCTCTTTTTTCTTTAAAATATATTCTTTATTATTATTATAAAATAATTGATAACCCAGAACTGGAAATCAGCTATATAATGTTGCAATTCTACAAAATGACCTACCCTGGGAGCTCCCACTATTCTATTCTTTAAATTAGAGAGGTGCTCCCCTATTCTACATTTAATTGATCTTGTATTTCTCCTCCTGTAAAGCTTCTTATATGTGCATTGGGTAGCCTATATGATATAACTAGTATGTGTTACTGCATATACTAAAGTGCTAAAGTGTGGGATAGTTTATATCGTTGTTGGTCGTTGCAATTTATAACGGTTGTCATTTTAGTTGTGAAAGTGCAATATGTGCAATGACCACATGGATGGTGTCCTACTGGTTTAGATAGACCCATCACAGTATTCCCAGAAGTTTGCTTTAAGACTTTGTAATCAGCATGCACTACTAAGTCCCTGATATTTTTAGTTCTTATGAATGAGATCTTTGGTTTTTGTTTACATCCTGGAATGTTCTACAACAGGTACCAGTGTTTGTGTATAATCTTCTGTATATCTTTGGTAATATGATTAAACATCAGAGTTTAGTGTAGGTGAGTAATCTGTGGTCTATGCTGTTTTTGTAACGGGGCCAGTCTTGATTTGCCAGCCACTTTTATCAAGCTTTTGGATATCACATGTTGTGGATAACCCCTGTCTCTTAGTTGTTTGAACAGTAAATCAGATTCCACCTTAAATGCCTCTTCACGAGAACAATTATGTTTCAGTCATAGGAACTGACCATATGGGAGATGGTGTCTCATAGAGCCAGAACAGATGGCCAGTATAGTCCCGCATGAGGGTGTGGCGTTTATATGCACCATGCCCCATGTCAATTACACACCACCCAGCTTCTCTCCCACTTGGGGGCGTAGTACTTACATGCCACTTTCCTCAGAGCCAGCTTTTTGGGAGAATGGGGTGGGGATTTTAGCCCCAAAAAGGAATGATCTTATCCACTGGTTTTTGGGGCAGGATCTGGCTGGATAAGGGCCAGCCATCTGTTTGCCCTGGCCACAATCCAGCCTAAAAGAGGTGGCTCTAAGATGCCCCTTTTGGGCTATCTGCATTCCCCCACCCCCACCCGCAAAAATAGTTGTTGGATAGTTGCTATCAAAGCTATGTGTTGGCAACTGGGATTTTCTTATATAAGGAGGTAGTGAGATAATCAATCTCTTTTTTTTATCCTCAGATCCAAAAAGTGAAACTCTGTCTTATTGTAGACAAAATCAAATGTAATGTTTCTGTTAATGTTATTGATTGTTGCATGAATGGAATTGTGTTAGATCTTAATTATCATCTCTTCAGATATAAAATATGTCATCTATTTTTTTTTGTGGTTTTTTTTCAGGCCATGTGGCCATGTTCTAGAAGAGTTTGTTCTTGATGTTTCACCAGCATCTGTGGCTGGCATCTTCAGATGCTGGTGAAATGTCTGGAATAAACTCTTGTAGAACGTGGCTACATAGCGTGAAAAATCCACAAAAACTATGGATGCCAGCCACGAAAGCCTTCAACTTCATATATGTCATCTAAGTTTCTAATGTACATTTTGAAAAGATGAAAAAGATGCATACAATCTGAACAGAAAGTAAAATATATACTCCAAAAAGTAATTGGCACCTGTTGAGATGATAAAGGACACAGTTCCATAAACCCGTATAAGTAGAATAATTGTGGTGTTGTTGTGTGCCTTCAAGTTGTTTCTGACTTATGGCAACCTTAAGGTCAACCATCACAATGATTTCTTGGCAAGATTTACTCAGAAAGCCTTTGCCTTCCACTGAGGCTGAGAGTGTGACTTGCCCAAGGTCACCCAGCAGGTTTCCAAAGTTTCCATGGCTGAGCAGAGATTCGAATCCTGGTCTCCAGAGTTGCAGTCCAATGCTCAGCCAGCTATACCAAACTGGCTATAATAGGATCATAGAATTTTGGAGTGGGAAGGTACCTTGGAGGTTGCCTGGTTCAATCTTGTGCTCATTGCGAACACTACAAGTCAGATGCAACATCCCAAACAAATCTCTGTCCAGCCTCTGCTCAAACATATCCTGTGAAGGAGAGCCCACCACTTTCAAAGTCACTCCGTTCCAAAGTCACTCTGGTCTTATCTTGAAGGAGAGTCTTTGAATTCTTTGTGGAAATCCACTTCCCTGGCATTTTCACCTGTTGGTTCTAATGCTGCCCTCAGGAGTAGCACAGAATAAGTCTGCTCCGTCTTCTGCATGACCACCCTTCAAATATTTGAACAGAACTCTCATTGCCTCTCTGCTCTTAATCTTGTCTTCAGGCTAAGCAAGTACAGCTCTTGCATACATGCAAACACATTGTGTAACTGTACTTTCATATATTTTGAGACAGCTGCTTGAGCTTTCAGAAGTACCTTAATAAAGAGGGTATTACTATATATCAGAGGAAAGCAATGGCAAAGCACCTCTGCTTATTCCTTGACTAAGGAAAAACTATGAAATTCATAGCATCGCCATAAGTCAGCAGGCTATCTAAAAGCACATACAAACACACTAATAAATAGAGCCGATTGGGTCATAAGCATGATGTTTGTATGTAGAATTCAGAGACATAGCCATGTTAGTCTGTAATATCTGTATAAAAGGGGATCTTGTAGCACCATTGATACTGTGGGGGATGTTATAGCATAAGCTTTCATAGGCTTGATCGGCTTCTTCAGATGCATGGAGTAAACTTGTGCTCTTTATAAGCAGGACCTATATAATCACACTGTATGAATAGCCATAGAAATGTAAAACTTGTGGGTATGGTGATGAGGTGACAAGTTCAATTTTAATGATGGTCGTTGAGGAGGAAAGTTGTCTAAGGCCAGGATAGGTGGGTATTTGTATGTGTATGCCAAAGAGCTCAAAAAGTTACATTTGGGGAATAATGGAAGTCATACTTCAAAAAGTAACTTCTCTGTGCACTGTATTTTGATATATGTGTTCTGTTAGCACCATCACTTCTGTTTGTCTTCAAAATAAGTGCTTCCACTTCATTTCCCCCCTGCATTTGGCAGCATCTGGAACAGTGTCAATGTCATCTCTTCTTTTCTTTAAAACTGTTATTATTCTCCAATAAACAGAGCTTAAAAGGCACTTTCCTTGCAAAGGCAAAGATATTGTACCTTACAATTTGTGACCTTGCATACATACCCAGTTTTCCTAGTTCTTCAATTTTCTAAGACTGAAAATCTCTCTCTCTCCCCCTCTCGCCCAATTTCTCTCTCACTCATATAATTGTATTTCAAGGACTTCACTCTGCCAGAGTTGTCAATAACTGCATCTGTCACTGTCAAGCATGCTAATTTCCATACACGTCCAGCTATTGTTCTCTCCCACTGCCACTGGGGAGGCCGATTTGGCTCACATAAAGCACATGCAGAGGTTCAACATGCAGGGGCATCCCCCACTGGCTCATTACTTATCATCCCCTGCTGCTTCTGCCATCCAGCAGAGAGAATGATTTGATCCTTGCAAATAAATTTGTCAGGGGTGGCACAGTTCAAATATTATTCTGTTTGAAAGAAAGACATCTGTGTAATGATGCGGATATCTAGGCCACCGATACAGAGAAAGCTGATCCAGCAAAAAGTCAAATAAAATAAAGGCACCCTACCACAAACTAGGCCAGGAAGCTTTTAACATGGCAATCTGACTGGGACTGTTACATGAACCACCACAGCATGGCACTAGGAATGTTAGCACAGTCCCACCTCTTATAATGGCTGACATATGATAATGATATACACAAATGTATATCTTTCTCACACTTGTGTATATATTTTTGTGATCATTGCAAAGGTGGATATTGTCATCTTTCCTGTGCAACAACTAAAGCCCCTGCAGAACTCACTGTGTCATACCCTCATAACTGTTCTTTTGCTGGTGGAGAGCAGAGGAAAGGAAAGCAGTATCTAGCAATGTACAAGATACAGAGCAATGACATCATCTGCTAAGATCTCCAGAAGATCCAGCAGACCTTAGTAGAAGGTGTCCAAAGGGAACATAGCCAAATGCTTATTTGATCCACTCTGTTCTCCACTCTTCATGGGATGGCTGAAGTGGAGTATTTCAGTGACACAATGAATATGGGGAAGTGATAGAAGAGCCGTAGCATAATTCCACAGATGGAACTTTCATACTACATATCACCATGTAGGATCTCAGCCAATATTTTCATGGAGATTTGAGTGGCTACTTCTGCTCTCCTGAACAGACTGATTCCATCTTGTAACAATATCTTTGCTTCAGCATCCCAGTACTTTCTCCACTGGACAATAAATTAGTCACTCCACCACCATCACAGGTGGACGTGGTGAGGAGCTAGATCAGTGGCTTCTTCAGACTATGAAATTCCCTCTTACAGGACAGTCATGTTGAGCCCCTCTCTAGTCTGTTTTTGCCAGCAAAGAAAGACCTTTTTTATTTATTTAAACAGGACTTAGGTTTTTAATTGGTTCTGCAGAGATTGGGTTTTTTTTTTAATGGGATGTGCTAGACTGTTATCTTTATTAGATTTAAAACATGTTTTAGGATTGCCTAGTTAATGATTTTGTAACTTTGTATTATATATTATTTTGGTAGTGTGCTGTTTTAACAAATGCTATAAGCTGTCTTAGAACCCACTGGGGAAAAGACAAGATATAAATAAAATAGATAAACATCTCTCGTTGCCCCTCCCTCTGTTCTGTTCTGCATGTGTTTGTGTATCGGTTTAAACAAAACTCTGATTATGTCTGAAAATATATCATGTAGCTTAACTGCATTTGATCTCTAATCTAATGCTTCTTGCCTTGTTATCTTTTCTTTTTCTGTATGTGCAGCATAGGTTTGTTTGTTCTTTGTTCTCTGTTCTCTGGTAGTTTCCCACTAACATGTCAAGCCCTGCCTATTCAGCCCAATGTTGACCTGGAATTATGCAGTCTTTGATTTTCGAGACCACCTATGTTTTACAAGTTTATTTTAATTTTATTATTTATTTATTTATTTATTTATTTAATATGCCACTTGGAGGGACCCAAGGTGGCTGACAGACAAGACATTTAAAATCTCAGTAAAATTCAAAACAATTCAAAACATCTACACACAATATAAAATCACATAAAAATATACAAAAGTTAAAAACGTAACTAAAACCCCACCTGCTCCATAAAAACAACCCTACTATGCATTATATACCAAATACCTGCCTGCATAAAAACATTTTTATTGGCTGGTGAAAGGCCAGTAGAGAGGAAGCCAGCCTAGCCTTCTGAAGAATGGAGTTCCAGAGGATGGAGCCACCACCAAGAAGCAGTATTCTCATTATCAGATTCCCTAGGACACCAGTAAGAATCATGAAGTCCTCCAGATATTGTTGGACTGCACTTTCCAGCATCCTCAGTGTGGCTAATCATTTTGGGTCCCATATTGGGAAGAAGGCAGGATATCAATTAAACAAACAAATGTCTAGATGACCACACAATTCCCACCCCTGTCTTCAAAAGCACATAACTGGTGCTGGAGGCCATCTGTGTTCCCTGCTGTGGCATATTCAAGCTAAATGGCAATAATTCTTTGCATTGTTTGATGTATATTGAACACTCAGATGGTGAAAATGAAAGACCGCAAGTAAGAACAGAAACAGTACACGTTTGGTGAGTTATATTATGTATTTTTAGATAAGAAATAAGGGGTAGTCTGTTTGAAAAAAGGGATACACACACATGTTCAACATTCAGCTCTGCTTTTATTCTGACACTATATCTTATCTGTGATTTCCCTCAAATAGAGTGACTACATCTTGCTTTTGTAACCACTTTTATTTGTCCTTCCAGCATTTTATTCAGCATCCAGTGAACTCTTATCAACCTCTCTGGTAGTCTGAGAGAATACATTGTTGACTTGTTCTGTATATTACTGTGTTAAAAGTTGGAGCAGGTGTACAATTTTAGTTCTGGGATTTAAAAAAACATACAAATTAAACAGGCCTTAGGTTTTAAATTTAATTTTAATAAACTTTGGACATTCCAGGGAGACTGCTTCATTATAATCATGTCCAGTGTCCAGAATAAAGAAATGAGACATGAGCTTTTGGGTGAACAATGGGCAACAATTTACTAAATAAAACAGGACATAAAAGTCAGTGTAGTGTAATGGTGTAAGTGTTGGAGTAGCAACCTGGGAGACCAAGGTTCAAATCCCCATTCAGCCATGGAAACTCACTGGGGCAAATTCCACCCTCTTTACAACCAAGGAGGGCAAGGCCAAAGCTATTCTGAATAAATCTTGTCAACAATACTCTATAAGCCAGTGTCAGCTTAAAGGAACCTTACAACAATTTAACTAACTCCCATTTCCAGTTTTTGTACACTTTTGTACACTGGGCTCTTTTCCCCCAGCCCAACCTCAGCCTCCTGTTCTGAACTTATTCTTGTTGTTGTGTGCCTTCAAGTAGTTTCTGACTTATGGCAACCTAAAGAAAAAGATAAAATGGGGGGTTTTTTTAGCAAAATTTATCGGGGGGGGGGGTGCCTTTGCCACTGAAGCTGAGTGTGTGACTTGTGCAAGGTCACCCAGTGGGCTTCCATGGCCAAGTGAGGAATCATGCCCTGATCTGATTACTGCATCACGCTGCTTCCCAAATTGATTCTGCCATCTTATTAACGCCACAGATCAGTGCTTCCACTACAGCATATAAACCAAAATAGGTAACCTTTCTGTGGGTCATGTGGCTCATATTTAATGTGCATCCATTGGGTGGTCACCTGGCCTCCTAATCAACCTTGGAAAGTAGTCTGCTAGGCTCACAGTGATATAATGGTCCCTAATGATATTTGTCACATCAAAACTAGACACTGTAAGCCATGGTGGGAATTATAGTGCCCCTCACCTCTACTTTTAAAAACAAATCCAGATGTTGGGTTACTTTATTGCCTTATAATTTTGCATGCATTTTGTTTAACCTGCAAGAAGAGGAAACAGAACAATAATTCTCTTTATTGTAACTGTTACCCTGTCTCAACTCCCCACCCACCCATGAAAGGATTTTCCATCACTTTGGGTAAAGATGGAAGACAGCACCTTTTATTAGTAACTGCATTTTTCCTTTCTTCTTTGTTTTTATCAACCCAGAAAATCCATTAAGGAAAATAGCTAAATATTGGGGCTAAACGGATAGGCAAAAAGAGGTGCTTTCAGGCTGGCTTGAAGGTGTGGTATTTAGATGACACATGCCTTGAAGCCAGCAGGGAAGTGTCCTCTAGGCGCCTTATGCTGTTTCAAAAAGTAGCAGCTTTTTTCCACTTCTTCCTGGCTTGAAGCCATGCCATGTTGTCATGACATGAGCACTCCAGCTGCCTTGAGAGCTGGTGGTGCAGTTGGTGGGGTTTCAATGTGGCTTTAGAAAAGGCAGCTTCAAGCCACTTTTTCCTGCCCATCTGTTTTGCCCCACTGTCTTTTAAATGGAACTCCAGGGGTAACTGATAGCTCCTGTTTCAGTGGCTCAGGAATCAGCTCTGGGTTTTAGCATGAACTTTAAAGGTACTATTAAAGCTATTAAGCCTGTTTTGAAGATAGATCTCAGCTCCTTGGATAGCTCTTTAGTCCAAACCTGATATTAAAATCCAAACTGGATAAACTCACATAGAAGACATCTATCCCAATTGACAAAGGGGTCAGGCAAAGCTGCATTATATCACCCTACTTGTTCAACTTGTATGCAAAGAATATCATAAGAAGAGCCAGTTAAACTCAGAAGAAGGAGGAGTGGACACTGGAGGAAACAACATCAACAATCTGTTAAATACATGGATGACACAGTACTGCTAGCACAAAACTTCTTAGATTTGTAACAGTAAGAAGGTAAAAGAAGAAAGTGCAAAAGTAGGGTTAATGCTGAACATAAAGAAAACAAAAATAATGACCAAAGAGGAACTACATAAATTCAAACTCGACAATAAGAAAATTAAAATAATTTAAGAATTTCTGTGCCTTGGATCAAACATTAACCAGAATGGAGATTGCAGTCAAAAAATCAAAAGAAGACTAGGAATAGCAAGGGCAGCTATGAAAGAACTAGAAAAGACTCTAAAGTGCCAAGATATTCAACTGAACACTAAAGTTAGAATTATCCAGTCCATTGTATTCCCCATTACCATGTACTGATTCAAGATCTGGACAGTGAAGAAAGAAAGCAAAAATTAACTCTTTTGAGAGGTGGTGCTGGAGAAAATGCTGAAGATCCTATGGACAGCCAAAAAGACAAACAAGTTGGTTCTTGAGCAGATGAAGCCAGAAATTTCCCTAGAAGCCAAGATAACCAAATTAAGGCTCTTATATGATGAGAAAGTTTGACTCATTAGAAAAGACAATAATGCTAAGAAAGATGGAGGACAGTAGAAAGAGAGGGAGACCACATGCCAGATGGGCAGACACATGCCAGGGAGGTCATGACCATGAATCTATAACGCTTAAGCAGAGAAAAGGAGGATGGGAGGCTTGGAAAGTTCTCACAGGATTGCCATGAGTTGACGACAACAACAATAATAACAACAATAACATTAGGAATCATTCATGTGGAATCATATAGTTTTTGGAGGCAAAGACTAATTTTAAAGTATTTTTGTTCCTGCGTGCCTTCAAGTTGTGTCTGACTATGCTGGCTCACTTTAAAGAAATACTTGGGCCATTTTTCACTTTATTTTTTGTATATATTTTTCATTTAAACAATAGCCAGCACTTTCTGCTTTAAAAAAAAAATTAAAAGTTTCAATTGGGAAAATGTGCCCTTTGCTGTTTCACTCAGAACTTAATAAGTGAAACAACTTTGATACAAAACAAGCCTGTGTCCATTCAAGAGAGCGCTGTAGCCACTTTCCTTATTTTAGACTTATTTCTTTGGACCTTACATTTGCCAAGCATCTGTTAGTGTTGGTATTAGAAAGGGCCAAGAGAGCATGAAAACAAGACAGCTAAATTGCTGCAGCTCACAATCCAGTTCTACAACTTTCCAGAAAGATGAAGTCTCATAGGAGTTTGTCTGAAATTGGGATCTATATTTGTACATGGTGAGAGACCAATTTTCTAGGAAAGTGCGTACAGGCAGAAGCATTATCCTATTTCAGAGCTATCGGTAGATGTCATAAAATGTGAGAACCCTGACTGAGATCAGCATTTAAGAGCACATTTCAAAGCTGCCTTCATTTAAAGCCATATATACAATTTTACACTTTGGACTTATTTGAGGATATATATTTTTGACTGGGACATGTTAACAAGCTAAAAAAAATTAAAAATTAGGAATGATCCTGGAATAATTTTAATTACTCATTTGAACATTTATCATTTATATTTTATGACTGGGTTCTAGAGATATATGAAAATGACAGCCTTATCAACAACCTTGTACTACAAAATCAAAGGTTAAAAACTTCATAAGGGCAGGCTGAGAACTGGGAAGAAGGTTTAGGATTTAAGAAACCTAAAGCAATGCTGCTCAGAATGGTAGTACACAGACTACTGCTAGTCCATCAGCTATCAACAGAGAGTCCCTGGGGAGGGTTCAGGAAAGAAATACACAACTGTAACCAAAGGGCATAAATATGGTTCCAGTCCCTGATACATTGGACAAAAAATTGTCAGTACTCCCATATCAAATAGCTTAAGAATCACTGAACTAAGGGAGAGGGAGCTCAGAACGTAAAATCATGCAAACCAGTAAAGGAACAAGAAGGAAGAACCTAAAGGAAGAATAGATAGCTATGAAATTTAAGGAACTTCATTACAGTTTATTTAATTACTTAATTACTGTAACCCAAAAATGCTTCAGGATAAAGAGCATAGGTAGGAAGAAGGGAAACAAGGATGGCAAACATCTGCCCAGATAAGTTGAGTACTGGAGCCCATGACCTCTTATCAGTGGTGTATTCAAATCCTTTAGTCCTCCTAGGACTAAGCATAACAGCAGTATGCACCAGCCTGGAGGTGACATGGGGACATGGCGTTTAGATGATGCACACCCCAATGCAACCCCAAGCCAGCATCACACAACCTGCCTGACCAGATGGCAGGCAGCATTGTGGTGCTCCAGCGGCACGACATTCAGCCACCGCATACCACAAGAGCAAACAAGAGCCACCACCGCTGCTGCCTCTGCCACAGAAAAGGCAGCTTTTTTCCACCCCAAAAAAGCAGTAGTCTTTTGTCACTTCTTTTTGGCTGGAAATATGCCGGATTGGGTGGCATTAAGCCACCCCTTTAGTGCTGTCTGTCTCAAGTCAAGTCTCAAGTTTCTACTTTCATGCCTCAACTCATGTCTCAAGTCCTTGTAAGATACTTCAAGTCAAATGTCATGATGGGTTTCAACTCTGAGAGCCACCTTTTAACAGAAAAAAACAAGATTTAGGTTGCATTTCTCAGAGGCAACAGCAAGTGGGATAGGCAGCCTGTCCCCACTGCACATCAGAGGAGTCTTCTAAAGCTTTGCAAAAGCTCTTGAATGATCCTTCTGCCTCAAATCCATTGCCTAATAATGCATTTGCTGTTCCCTTCTGAGAAATGTGTCCTGCACTTTGAGGGCAGCTCTTTCCTGCTGCCTAAAGTGAATGAACTAGCAAGTCAGTCACTAAAAATATACAAGTGTCATGTCAAGTCAAGCCAATATGTCATTTTTGCCATGGCAGATCCACTTAAGTTGGACTCAGTTGACTCAAGTCTACATCACTGCTTCTCATGTTAAAAAGTAGTTACTCGTGGGCCTACTTTCCATTAGCTAGTGACAAGATTTGTATGTACAACAGTGAGAAGGTAGTCAATAGTTATTTGTTCTTCTGCCATAGTTTTTTTTTTAAAAGCCTGCAGTCTTAAGTATAATTACTTGGAACTACCAAAATCAAAACAACTTATTTCAGGATTGATATGGTTTTGTTAAGATGAAATATAGAATTATTTTTCTTTCTGAAAAGAACAAACCCCTTTTTCTCTAGTGCAGTAACCATAAGGGAAGTAGAAATCTGTGTCAAAAAGGAATTAATCATGGAGAGAGGAGGGCTCTTTATTCCAGCACATAGTGTCAGAAAAGAGAGAGTGGTTTGCAGGAAGGGCCAGAAGAAAGCTAGAAAGACTGGTCAAGATAGTAAAATGTTGTAGAGAAAGTGGGCAGTTGCATGATTTTAATAATAGTAGTAGCAGTAGTAGCAGCAGCAGCAACAACAACTACAGAGCTTGAAAGGGGAGAAAACAATTATAGCAACAAAAGGTTTGCCTAATCATTACTGCCTATAAATAAATAGATACCAATAAGAACCAACATGATGTAGTGGTCTGAATGTTGAAGTAAGACTCTGGAAGACCAAGGTTTGAATCTCTGCTCAGCCACAGAAACCCAATAGGTTACCTCAGACGAATCACAGTTTTTCAGCCTTATGGAAGGCAAGAGCAAACCTCCTCTGAATAAATCTTGGCAATAAAACCCAATGATAGGATCACCATAACTTGGAGTTGCCTTGAAGATAAATAACAACAAAGATAGGTAAAAGATGGGGATTGGAGATGTGTGGCCCAGGGAGCCAGTAACCATAAATTTCATAGATTTAGAACAGGAATAAACATCTTCCAAGCATCAGAAGTTCTAGGCCTCGTTCCCACTTACCTCTTGATTTGATTCTTGAATTGATTCCTGAAACTGGTTCCCACTATGTTTGCAGTGGTTTCAAGAATCGGTGCAAGTAGCAACAGCAGCAGCTTCCCTGTATTCCCTGAAAGGAATACTGTCACAAAATCAGTGGTAGGCGGAGGGGGGGAGGAAGAGGAAAAACAGGTGTGTGTATACCACAGTATGTGTACTTCATATTCCTAGTCTAGAATCTATCTATCTATCTATCTATCTATCTCTAATAATAATAATAATAATAATAATAATAATAATAATAATACGTTACCAACAATCAAAGCAGCTTACATCTAAAAGTCTGTCCAATACACAATACATTGTATATATAATATCCCCGTACCCCCTCCCCAAAAAGAGAATCAAACAGTACAGCTAAAATTGATCTATTAAAAACAGTGAAAACAAAATAATCAAAATGGTGATCAAATGGCTGGATGATACACTCTACATGATGGGAAGGGGTTCATTTTTGTTTTGTATTTGGCTGAAGAGTTCTATTCAGGAAAGATCTTTTTAAAGCTGTCTGAACTGGTCATTTGATGGATCTCCTCCAACATGGCATTCCACAGCCTAGGAGCAGCAGCAGAAAAGGTCCTCCAGGATTTTATAGGTTGCAGTAAATTCCTCCCAGAGGACCTGAGTGCATGGGGTGGTTTATACGGAAGTAGGTGATCCCTTAGGTAGGTCAGACCCAGGCCACATAGGGCTTTAAAGGTAATAATCAACACTTTGCATTGTTCCCAGAAACCAATAAGCAGCCAGTGAAGTGATTTCAGGATAGGTGTTATATGGTCACTCCTGGTTTTTCTGGTAACCAGCCTGGCTACCATATTCTGTACTAATTGGAGTTTCCTGACTAGGCACAAGGGTAGCCCCATGTATAGCACATTGCAGAAATCGAGATGTGAGGTTACCAATGCATGCACTACAGTTTCCAGGTCTCCTGGTTCAAGGAAAGGGAGCAACTGGCATATCAGCTGAAAGTGATAACAGGCACTCCAGACCATCACATTCACCTGATTTGTCATCTGAAGCGACGAGTCTAGGAGCACCCCCAGACACCCCCAGACACTAACAATCTAATTTTCAATCAAAACCAAGATAATACACATTCAAAGAATACATTTAGATTTCTTTAAAAATGAAAACAACAAAATGAAAAAGGAAGAAAGGAAAGGAAAGGAAAAAAAGAAAAAGAAAATAATGCTTATGACTTACTTTCATAAGCAATGTAAGATGTTTTAATCTACATTTTCCTTGTCTCAAATGTTGAAATTTTGTTTGACACATAGATCAGGTTCGCCCAAAATTTTGAGGGTTTTTTTAAAGATCACATGGAAAGTCATAATAATATATGCTTGCAGCTCTCTTGAGATATCTATTTTTGTTTGCAGTTTTGACTAACATACACACTGTAGCAAGCACTTTTCCCCCCAATACAAAGTACTTCTATTGTTATTTTTCAAAATATGATCATTTACACACTTCTCCAAACTCTATGATATTTTAGAGAGAGAGAGAGAGATCCAAATTTGGATAAGTGAAAAGAAAGTGTAAATAATTTCTGTTTACCTATTTGTCCAAAACAGCAAAATTATATAATATAATATATATATATATATATATATATATTAATAAAATCAAACCAATTTCTTCCTTATATTTTCAAATAGTTCATTAACAACATTTGATGAATTTGGGAAGGGGAGCAATGATCACATTAAGACTTAGTAGATTTATGGGATATAATATATAAATTTAAGGTTTGACATATGATAAACTGATATGGATAAGTGATACTCTTTCTAGAACCACTACAATATGTGCCTTTGTACCACTGCATACATTTGGTGTTAGTCATGATTTCTCTCACACTACAAAACATGATGGAAAAGTAGTAGTAGTAGTAGTAGTAGTAGTAGTATCCTGCCTCTCTGTGTAACACAACCAGGGTGGCTTACACATTAAAACATACAAACCCATATCCCAATATCCCACCCAAAATACAATCAAACAATTCATTCTTTAAAACATACTTTAAAATAACAAACAAAGAGTGGCTGTGGCAGAAATCAGGGGTATAACGGGTTCGACTTTTCCGGTTGCCGGTTGTCTATTCAGGAAAAGCCTGCCAGAAGAGATCCATCTTAACAGCTTTTTTAAAGCTGTCTAAGGTGGTAATGTGATGGATCTTATCTGGTAGGCCATTCCACAATCTGGGAGCAGTAGCCGAAAAGGTCCTCTGGGCAGTTGGCAGACAATCTAGTTTTTATAGATTGCAACAAATTCCTCCCAGAGGACCTGAGTGAATGGGGTGGATTGTACAGAAGGAGGCAGTCCCAAAAATAGGTTGGACCCAAGGCATTTAGGACTTTAAAGGTCATAATCAAAACTTTGTACTGCGCCTGAAAATTGATAGGCAGCCAGTGAAGCAATCTTAAGATCAGTGTTATATGGTCTCTTCTAGTTTTACCTGAGACCAGCCTAGCTGCCATGTTCTGTACTAACTGAAGTTTCCGAACTAAGCACAAGGGTATCCCCATGTAGAGTGAATTAAATAAATTAAGATGAGAGGTTACCAGCACATGCACCACAGTTTCAAGGTCCTTAACTTTCAAGAAAAGATGCAGCTGGTGTATCAGCAGAAGCACTGCATATATTATGGGTGAATTTGTAGTGCAAATAATACACAGAGAGAAACACAGCAAACACATTTTAACATAGCTTGTAAAGTGAAAAATCATACATTTTATATAAACTCTAGAAAACTAACACTTTTGTAGGATCAGGCATGCCTTGCTAGTTCCTGTTGTTGTTTTGTTTTATTGTGGTTGTTATGTTGTTTGTTTTACAGCCTGCTTTCTTAAGGGTCATTTTATATAAAATATTCAAGGGATTTTTTCCCCTTTAGTTTCATTACTAATTACATATTCAAAATTTTACAGAGCTGGATTTCTACAGTTTATCACTGGAAGTCCAGAAAACTGAGACATAACTGTTGTACAATTGGGTATGATATGACTAGTGTACAAACAGAGAGTGCCACTTACCAGTTCATCAATAATAACCTTTTGATTCAGCAGGAAGAAGTATAGATCAGCAACATTGGTTATGTCTTCTAAGCCATTTACTGAACAACTCTCAGCTACAGCAACTTTACTGAACAAATCTAGATTTCTACCAAATGCTTCCAATATACTTCAAGAGCCTCTTGAAGTTGCCAATCAGAAATACGTACCATTGACTCACAGCAGGATGCATGTAGCTATTAAAGAGTCAACAGAGTAAGGGGACATCATACTTGCCAAATGGGATGGGAATGCCTGGTAGAAGTACTTACTAAATTGCCTTCAAACTTTAAGTAAGTATGATTTTATGTATTATTAATAAGTTCTGAAACTATCAGAAACTGTATACATCCACCAGTATAATGTGGTTTGTATGTGATGTTTTAGACATCAGTGTACCTACTGCATCCTGCACTATCTGTACACTGTTAAATCTACCAGGTAAAACCCTACTTTGAGAGATTCCAATGATTATCCCTCTCCAACATAGCTGGAAGACCAGTCAAAGGTGGCCAAAAGCACTTGGAGCCACTATTGAAAACGCACATAGTATATGCTAGCTAAACTGAGAATATTTGACACATGTGTACCCTTCCCCATGCCAGGAACAGAAAGAAGAACAACGTATTCTGAGCTGCAAACATTAGTTAAGTCCTAGTGAACTTTCATACTACACAACTCTAGCACTGTGATTCTACTTTAATTTCCATGGCTGATCCTTTGGAACTCCGGCCTTTGTGGTTTGGTGAGGACTAGAGATCTTTGACTGAAAATTCTATATGCTCCTCCCTAAACTGTAATCCCAGGATTCCAGATTTCAACCTCATCCAACACAGTCTGAATCCTTCTTCTCTGATCTGCTCTACCACTGACCAGGAGCATATCTGTTTTGTCTCAAATCTTGATTTCTTTGTCATCATTCAGTCTATTACTGACAATAGATACTAGTTAAATGGAAAAGAGAGATAGAGTTGGGTATCAGTGTACTGGTGACACTGAACTCGAGAACTCCAGCTGACTTCCCCCAGTGGTTTCATGTAGATGTTAAACAGCATGGGAGGCAAAACTAAACCCTGGGATACCCCAGAAGCCAGGACCATCTTCTGAGTTTGCCCCTCCAAAAGGACTGAAAACACTGTAAAACAGTGTCCTCAAGTTCCATCTCAGAGAGATGTCATGCCCCCTCCAGTTATCCCCCTCCGCAGCTTGAGAATTAAGCTTCTGAGGATGACCCGGACCCATTCATTAAACCCCCTGTGCCTTGAGAGTTCTGAAGAGGAAGCGGACCTATCCTAACTGTGCTCTCCTCCAGCTCAGTCTGACAGCCACCTGAGTGATCCACTGGAGGAGGAGGTAGGAGAGATAGCACTTGAAGAAAGGAGAAGGCTGCTGTACCTCCCAGCAGATCATATTTATCAGCTCCCCAACTCTGCAGAGGCTCCCAATCACTGTGAGTCTAAACCCCACCAGGTAGTGAACTGTCCAGAACTACAGAAATGTACAACATATTTTCTTTGGATGATATATTCACTGCCACATGTGTTTCAGTTATGGATTGTTTACTTTCTATTACAGTACAGTTTTAATAATATGCAAGGGGAAGTTAGCTGGTGGGATTTCATGACGAAGTTAAGGCAAGTGTTGTAATTGTGAGCAAATATTTGTTGTGTCAAGGAATGGGCTAAATATTAATGTGGAAGGAAATATTAAGGAGTTCACACACCAAGTCAGTTTTTGAAAACACTGAAGGGTACAAATGCATACTGATGACCTCCATGTGAGCACAGCAAATATTTGTGACATCATGAAAGCCTGAAACATTGTTTTCTTTATTGAATAAAAAACATAGTTTATTGAGCCAGCTTAGCCATCACAGGTGAAGCTCACAAAAAACCCACAAATATTTATCTTTCTAACTGCATTATAATGTCTCTCTGATATTAACAGAAGGAAGTAGTTTGAAAAATACTAATGCTGTCTTCTTTTTCTTTTCTTTGTTCTTGTTTTTGTATTGGTCTTTTAAATTGTGCTTAATAAGCACTAGCAAGGTAGCCTGTAAAGCAAAGGCAAAACTTGTGCATAGTAACAGTGACCTCCAGTGGTAAAAGTTAGGGAATGAAGGATGTTATCTTGGCTGTTGCCATAGTCAGGAAAACAAACTGCTCTTGTAATCTTTTTGTGCTTTAGCTGTAATTTCTTAACAACTAAAATGTAAACAAAATCTGTCACTGTGCTTAACCTAACCAATATTAGTCCATGATATGTAATATCTTGCCAGCTTGATATTAATGGCTTCAGTTTAAAAAGAAAAATGCCATCTGAGAAGAGAGTAGGCACAGGCAGTCCTATTAAGCAGGCACACAAGTTGAACATTTGAATTTGATCCTGATGTAATACACCATGAATGTCACACTATTTTCCCAAGGTAATCCCACCTCTCTTAGAAGTATTTATATGCCTTACCTAGCCATTTTTATCTTAAGAATGTCAATTTCATCCCTATATTTATCAGGCCTTACAATATAATGGGGACATTATATTTAGTTGTTACATATGATGCCATCCTGCATTCCCATCTCCAGTGTCCCAGAAAACTGATCCTGTTTCAGATCTGGATCTGGAACTGGATGTATTGGATTGGGTGAGAGTCGTTAGCCAATACAACATGCCAAATTAAAATTGCAAAACACAACAAAACAAGGGAGGAGGGATACCCAACTTTAAGACTTAAAGACCAAACAACTTAAAGACCAAACAAACTTTAAGACCAAACAACACTATAGACACAAGGACACTAAACAGACTTCTACACTTGTCATTCCTAGTCTTCAGGATCTGTTTGAAAACTTGTAATAGGGAAGGAAGATGTGGATGGATATCAGCTGGTACAGAGACGAGTTCCTAAGTTACAGGACACCTCTAAAAAGGCCATTGTGACCACCAGGCAAATTGATCCTACAGAAAGGTGAACAAGCTGAGCTTCAACTGTAAGCATGTTAGTAAAGGTGAGAATAATCCTTCAAGTAATCTAGATCCAAACCATTTAGGGCCTTAAAGGCCAATACCAGCGCTTTGAAATGGGGTCTAGAAATGCACTAGCTAGCAATACAGCTGGTGCAATACAAAATGGCACATGATCTGACTGCCAACAATGTATCACTACTTGACCTGAATTTCCAAACTGCCATATTCTAAAACCACCTAGCCACACACCAATGAGAACCTCATAAATATCCAACTTGTATGTCACCAGATCATCAATAAATGAACAAGGTCCGTTTAGATTCAATTTTGCTACCTTTTATTTCACAACTTTTATCTCAATTAAAGATATATCATTGAATGCCAAGGTCAGGATGTCCATGGCATAGAATTTTCAGTTTCTATGTATGGTTATGAAAGATGCAAGACAGCTAGCAGAATGAGAATTAACTCCTTTTGAAACATGATGCTAGAACAGGCTTTTACAGATAGACTGCCAAAAAAACAAATAAATGGATCCTAGAGCAAATCGAGTCTGAACTCTCACTAGAAATCAAAATGACTAAACTAAGACTGCCTTACTTTGGCTATATCTTGAGAAGTCATGACTCAATAAAAAAAGACTGCAGTGCTTGGAAAAGTGGAGGGCAGTAGAAAAACAGGAACACCTCATTGCAAGTGAATCATCTCAGTCAAGGAAACCACAACCCTGAGTGTGTAGGTGTTGAGCAGGACTGTTGATGAGAGGGTCTCTCTGAGGTGTCTCATTCATAGAGTCACCATAAGTCAAAGCCAACCTGACAGAAACTTCTATTTTTCTATGGAAAAAAATTAAAATTCTTAGTATCAATTTTAGCATTAAAAGCACTCCATGTACACTATCTTGTTTTGATTTCTAAGATATCTTAGATGATATAGGTATAAGATGCAGATGATATAAATATAGATAGATGTAGGTGCAGAAGCTAATAGAGATATATAGAGATACAAATAGATTATAGATAAATAAAGGGACAAACAGCTACTGGGCAGCAGCAGTAGTGGTGGGTAACACTGATGGAGGATCTCAGAGAGAGAGCACGCGCCAGTGACACCATAGCTAAGACATGTTAACACTGCACAAAGGGAGGAAAAGGTGAACCTCCTTGCAAGATCATCTTACCAAGTAAACCCTGTGATGACATAGCCCCCCCCCCCCCCAAAAAAAAGATAAGACTAAAACACAAACTGAGAGATAGGAAAGAATAACAGTGGGAAATCATAAAAGACATATAATCAAGGGCACAGAAAAATTCAAAAGATGGGAGACAAGCAGCAGACATGTTCAACAATGCAACATTGTCCATAGCAGCACTACACATATGGATCCCTGGTGGCACAGTGGTTAAAATGCCTGTACTGCAGTCATAAGGTTGTGAGTTCAGTCCCAGGCAGGGTTCCAAAGTCCACTTGGCCTTGCATCCTTCCATAGGTTGCTAAAATGAGTACCCAGCTTGTTGGGGGCAGTTAGCTTACACACTGAAAAACACTTACGGAGTGCTTGGTTCACTGATAAGTGGTATAGAAATGTATTTGCTATTTCTATTGCTATATTACAGGATCATGGAATGTGGGAAGAATGTATCAGGGAAAGCTAGACATTGGAGCTCGACAAACTGCCTAAAATAGGGCAGTCTGGAGCTGCCCCTCTTTGCTGCGGAGTGGCGCAGCAGCAACCAAATGGAGCTGCACCTCTACACAGCAAAAAGAAGCTGTCTAGAGCGGCTCCTTTTTGTGACGTCGTAAGGGCTGTGAAATACTGGGGGTGATCCCATGGTCAGGAAAACTAAAAGAGAAGGGAGTTCAAGACGCATGGGAGTTTCTCAAAAGGGAGATACTGAAGGCAAAATTTCAAACAGTTCTGATGAGGAAAAAAAATGGGAGGTGTCTCAAGAAGCCAGGATGGATGACTAAGGAACTTTCAACTGAGAAAAGCCATAAACAGAACATGTATAAGAAATGGAAAAATGGGGAAATCACCAAAGAGGAATTCAAACAAATAGCCAGCACATGTAGGGGTAAAGTCAGAAAAGCTAAAGCTCAGAATGAACTCAGGCTTGCTAGAGAGGTTAAGAACAATAAAAAGGGCTTTTTTGGGTTTGTCTGAAGCAAAAGGAAGAAGAAGGAAACGGTAGGGCCACTGCGTGCAGAAGATGGCAAAATGCTCACAGGGGACAGAGAAAAGGCAGAATTACTCAACACCTTCTTTGCTTCAGTGTTATCAGAAAAGGCAAAGGGTGCTCAACCTAAGGATAATGGGGAAGAAGACAGAATAGGAGAATTTCAGCACAGAATAAGTAAAGAGATAGTACAGGAATACTTGGTTAACCTAAATGAATATAAGTCTCCAGGACCAGATGAACTACATCCTAGGGTATTAAAAGAACTGGCAAATGTAATATCGGAACCACTGGCAATAATCTTTGAGAACTCCTGGAGAACAGGAGAAGTCCCAGCAGACTGGAGGAGGGCAAACGTTGTCCCCATCTTCAAAAAGGGGAAAAAAGAGGATCCCAACAATTATCATCCAGTTAGTCTGACATCAATTCCAGGAAAGATTCTAGAGCAGATAATTAAACAGAGAGTCTGTGAACATTTAGAGGCCAATGCCATAATCACAAAAAGCCAACATGGATTTAAGAGAAACAGGTCATGCCAGACAAATCTGATCTTTTTTTTTTCCTCGGATAAAATTACCAGTTTGGTAGATGAAGGATATACATGTGGATATAATATATCTTGATTTCAGTAAGGCCTTTGACAAGGTTTCCCGTGACATTCTTGCAAACAAGCTTGTAAAATAATGACCACAGAGAATCTACATCAATTCTACCTAGAAAATTAGAAAATAAAAATATTTTAAAATTCCCCATATCCCAGTTGGCACAGGACCTCATCAACTGGTCACCACAGTCCCGAAGACAGTCACTACCACAGCCCCAAACAGACCGCCAGCAAGGAATGGCTTTTTTCAACTCCTTTTCCTGCTAGTTTCAGGCCTCCTTAGGTGGCCTTGGTGCAGCTTCCAACTGCTCCAGCAGCTTGCATCATCTGCATGCCCCACCTCCAAAGTGACCAGAAGCTGCTCTTTCCTGGCCATTAGTTTCAGTCCTGAGAGAGCCTGAGTTAGTAACACAACATAGCAGATTGCATTGCCCCAATAAATCCAGCTTGTAGTCCATCCTAAGCTACAATGGCCAGTGATCAATATAGCAGTAGATCATGTGTACTTGGATTGCCAGGTATCAGGATTCTGGCTAAAAAAACTGGGGTTCTTTTCTGAGCTGCCACACTGGGAGACAAATATCAGAGCAAGTGGCAATGGAGTAGGAGAGAGTTTGAGAGTCAGAGTGTACTGCAGCTTTTAAGGGCACTGTTATAGTGCTATTGTTCCACTTTAACTGTTATGGCTGTCTCCTGTGGGATCCTGAGATTTGCAATTAGGGAGGGCTATTGAGAATTCACAGCCAGATGGCTTTTAGGCATCACTAAACCCCAGAATTCCACTATAACAGTGTAATATGTAGTGTTGTGTAATAGTGGGATGGAGTGGCTTAGTGGTTAAGACATTAGTTCTGATGACTGTAAGTTCAGAAGGTTCACAGTTCAAGTCCCAACTGCTGCATGATGGGGTGAGCTCTCATCACTGTCCCAGTGTCTGCCAAACTTGCAGTTTGAAAGCATGCAAATGCAAGTAGATAAATAGGTACCACTTCGGTCAGAAGATAACAGCGTTCCAAGCAGTCATGTTGACCACATGATCACAAAGTCGTCTTTGACAACATTGGCTCTTCAACTTAGTAATGGAGATGAGCACCACCCCCTACAAATTGGTTTTGACTAGGTATTCATGTCAAGGGAAAACCTTTACCTTTACTTAACAGTGTAGTGTGATATTAACCATGTTTGGGCACCCATCTCCACATATTCTTCACTGTGTCAAGGCTCTGTGGTACAGCCCAAAGATGCCTGTGCTTGTGCTGCATATGTACAATACTGGTGCACCAAAGGTAATCCAGGAGTAAGTGGGAAAGAAGTGGAGGGGAGAACAGTTGGATGCATGTAGTCAAGGCCACACCATTTGAAGCAAAGTCAGAATCTGCAGAAACTTAAAGAAAGCAGTGGAAGACAGGGGGGCTTGGAGATGTCTCATGCACACAGTTGCTGTGAATCCAGGTTGACATGAGGCAGTTAAAAACAAAATATTTCTGAAGAGGGTGACCAAGATGATACAAAATGTAGAACCCGAGTCCTATAAGGTACAGCTTAGGTAGATGAGAACATTGGAGGCAAGAAGAGTAAGAGGTGATCTGATAGTCATCTTTAAATATTTCAAGGGATGTCATGTAGGGATGTCATGAAGAAGATGGAGCAACCTCCAAAGACCAGGACACAAACCAGTGATTTACAATTACAAGAAAAGAGAACCAACTTGAACACTGGAAAAACTTTCCCCAAAATTAGAGCTATTTGATACTGCAGCAGACTGGCTCAGGGTGGTGGACTATCATTCTTTGGAGGCCTATAAATAGATACTGAATGAACATTTGTTAGGTATACTATACTTGTGTGTTCCTGCATGATGAGGTTTGGATTAGGTGGCCCTTGCTGTCCTTTCCTGCTCTGTAATTTTATGATTCTGTAATCACAAGAGCCTACCCTCTGGTCTGACACCCTCTGAAAGCTCAAAAAGTGTGACACTGATGATTTTCCAATCCTAAAGGCTGTTGGAGAAAGATGTGCCAGTCCTACAAGTCAGTATCTCTATGTTGAGCAGGAAGGGATGGAAAGACTATTTGAAAATACTTCAAAAATTATTGAAAATCATGTTTTTCAAGTATCAACAAACCCTAATAAGAAAAATTATACACCAATGATAATTTTTAAAGTTCAAGACTAATTCTGCACAAAATGTGGTTTAGTACAAAAAAGACGGGTTTGTACATAGGAAACAGCTTTTTCTGTACAGAAAATAATATGCCTACATGGAAATATTTTCTGCACAGAAAAAACTGTTTTCTGCATAGAAATGCTGCAATTGGGGACATTTCACACAAAATTTTTACATGGTAGATTTGCACTGAAAACAGCTTTTTCTGCACAGAAAATAATATTTCTATTCAAAAATATTTTCTGTGCAGAACAACCTGTTTCGTGCGCAGAAAACATCAAAGCAAACACTTGTGAATTTTGTTCAGAATAAATCCTGACGTTGCCGTCGTTGTGGTCACCCAAATGAGACGCTTCCACATGTGCTCTGCAAAAATTGTATGGTTTTCAAAGTTTTTCTTGCAGCTGGTAGAAAATTGTTAAATTACTTGTTGCTTCTTTCAAGAGGAAACATAGTAAAGTATTACATCCCTGATAGGCTCTGGAGCCACATTCAAAGCATCCTGCACCCCCAATCCAGCCTTCTAGGCTTTCCCAAATTGCCATATCCCCTGCCTCATGACACCAACATTAGATGGGTCTTTTACAGAGATTTTATTTTTATTTTTACACAACTTTTACACAGATTTTCTTCAACCATTCTAAAACACTGGCATGCTTCACCTAAGGCTTATCTACTGACAGTAAGTGCTTAATCAGCTTTTTTGGTCCCACCCTTTTACCTCTGCTCTTGCCTACTATTGGAAGGGAAGAACTTCTCTGAAAATAAATTTGGCCCCTCGGTTAACAGAGATTCTCTACTGTTGATTTAGTATATTGATTTTCAGGTTTTTACTGCAGTCCTCAAAGCACCTCACAATGTTTATAAAATGCAAATGATACATTAATGCAATGGATATAATAAAAAACAAAAAATAAAAATAAACCAAAACATACTTAGCCAAGCTAGAGCAAACACCTGGTTTTCTTTTATGGTTTCTCTACGGTGTTGTCTTCCTGGATTTTTTTTCTTTTCTTTTCTTTTACCTGTTTGAGCCTTTGGGAAGGTAATATCAAAAGAGAATGAGAGCCACATTTTCTGTATACTGAGAATTTACACTTCAAATAATGATCTTGAAATGCAGCATTATGTCTACAAGTGTTGGCATACATTTGCTGAATCTCAGTGAAATTAATAGGACTATATACAGATGGTACTTGCTGTGCATAACATGAAAATACAACTGCGTAGGTGAGCAAAAAAAAGCTTCTTGCATTCATTTAAATGCTTGACATTAAACTTAACAGGCATCATTTTATGGAATGGCTAACAAATACTGTTGGAAAGATGTCATTACAAACCATAAACTCTCAATAATGTTCTAATGACTATTTATTAAAACTGAAGTTCAGTATGTACAATTGATACACACACACACACACACACACTCCATTGCACCTACTCCAATAAAACAATCAGACCAAAACATTAGTTTGTGTGTTTCTTTGATTCATTTACTATATATTCAAAATATGATCTTTGAATAGGATTGCCTTTTCAAAGGATTTTTTGAGTGTGCACTAGCTCATATTTGTACCATAGGCACAGCATTATACACACAAATGTTGCTCATGATGACCTCAACACAGATTGCATACTATTTCCTACATACATGTCCCTACTGTCTAGCAATTTTGGCTTGAATGAAATACCCTTATGTGTGTTTGGAATTGTAAACCAAATCATGCTTTCTGTAACAATACATCATTTGTGACTGTGATCCAATTTAAACCAATTGGCAAAATGGGGAGTGGGTGTTTTTCTTAAATATGTTCAAAATATCCCCTAAATTCAGATGTTGTAAAATGTAACGCATATATAGGCTAATCTTTAAAAATTCAAGATGATTGTCAAATACCTCTAATGAGTTGCCTCTGGTTTTTAACAAGGCAGGTCCTTGCACCTACCAGATGCACAAGAAAAATATGTTAATGTCCTTTCAAGTGTGTAAATTGCAGCCAGAAATGCCCACAGTGTTTTTTATCTGAAATTTTCAAAGCACATATGGTGGTTTTTACAACACCTTCTGTAGCTACTGTTTAGATATAGCATAAAACACACGTAAAGGCAGAAAGGTCTGTCACACCTCTAACAGCTAGAACATCATGTCTTGGGAAGACCTTGTATTGACACAGAACAATATTCCTGGACACCTGGATCACCCATTTTGACTGCACTTGCAAGTGGCTCCAGGCTAACTATTAGGAAGACCCAGTGGGATTTGCATTTAGCTATAGAAACAATTGTACTCGTAGAAATATAATTTTGGGGCTACAGTACAATGAATCCCACAGCCAGCATGGCCAGTGGTCATGATGCATAGGACATTCTGTGAGTTTCTGGTTTTTGTTTTTTAACATATATTTCTAAGCTTTGCTACTAAATGGAATTTAAAATGTGTGTTTTCCTAGCTCTAATCTGGAATGTGAACCATAAATTGAGTGACACAGAATAAAATTCAAGTGAACATTTTTTTTCTCAAAGTTAATTGAGGAGGAGGTTGTTTTTTAAGATACTCATACTAAACTTTTAGGTTAAGGAATTAGAACTCATACTTTTAGGTTAGGAGATCAGAAAGAAGTAATAGCTCTGTTAAGTGGTGGGAGCCAATTATTCTTGAATGTTTGTGAGGATAAAAAGGTCTTCACCAGCCTGTGGAAAGATGGTAAGGAGAGTGCTAACCTAACATCTCTGAGAGTGGAATTTCTGAGCCAGGAGGCAGCTACTGAAAAGGTCCATTCCTGTATTCCTACCAGGTGTACCTGTAGAAGGTTAGAAAGAAGGGGCTCCCCAGGAGAACTCAGAACACAAGCATATTCATATACAGTCCTTCAAAGAATTTGGACCACAACTGGATTTCCCTCAGGTGTTATTTCCATCTGTTCCCATTTGAGGTGATTCTTTGAAAGTAAAATAGTCCCAGTGTCAGGTCATGCCTCAGGTCTTGGCACCTCACACACCATCTGTGCTTAGCTTAGAGCTTGGAAGATTACTGTTGGTAAATAATGAGTTACAGAAAGTAGTTAATTTATAAACATCATCACAATAATTGCTTAAAAATAACCTTTACTTCCTTAGCATTCAAAAGTAGTTGAAGCACAAAAATAAGTTCATTACAAGTTATTCATTTGTAGGTGGATAATTTCAGTGTATGATGTAGAACAGCCCCATCATCTAATTCTGGAATCTGAGGAAAAGTTGTCTTTGTTACTGAAATTATTTTTATAAAAGACAGAGGACAATGATTCTATTTACCTAGGGGGGAAAATGAAATTACCAGCTCTTAGCACCTCATCTCAGTTCTTTTTCTCCTTCCCCTCTCAACAATAGATTGCAAGATCAGGGTTTTGTTTTGTTTTGTTTTTGTCTTTTTAATGTTGTTTGTAAACCAAAAACTAAGTGTTATAGGTATAAAATTATTACTTTCATTTAACCTTTAAGAAAATGACAATATTTAATAACTATCAAAAACAGAGATGGGTAAAGTATGGCTTCCGGATGCTGTTTGACTACAAACCCCATACTCCTTCACCATTAGCTAGTGACTAGGACTGATGGGTGTGGTAGTCTAACATATGAAAGATTACAATGGGGCTTCACAGACAGCCCAAAAGGGGTGGTCTGTAGGCACCCAGAGAAGCCCCAGACTGGGGGCAGTCTTGTGGCCCCAATCCGCCATTTCTCCAGGCCATGGAGAAGCAGCAAATTGCCACTTCTCTGTGGCCTGAAGTGGGGTGCAGCAGGCGCTCTGGGCACCCTCTGCACTCCGCCATCCATGGTGCTTCCGAGGGGAGAAAGGGGCCACCACCACCACTTTCCGCTTGGAATTCTTGGCACGGCCGTGTGAAGGCCACGCCAAGGACAAGCGCCAAAAGGAGCTCCGTTTTGGAGCTCCTTTTAATGCCACAGAAAGGATGCCCTAGGTGCTCCTGCGGTGCCATGATGTCATGGCAGCGCGCCTTTATGGACGGTGCCATTTAAAAATGGTGCCACCCATACATGATAGGGCTGGGGTCATGCGGTTGCTGTGTGCTACCCAGCCCTAATCATGTCGTAGGGATGTCTCTTTTGGGCCGTCTGTACCACGCCATTATTCCCACCTCTCATTTATAAGCATCATGCCTATTGTCTTTTAGAGTCAATACACAATAAATAATGATCATTTATATCTGGAAAATCAGTTCATCTCATTTACATGGTTTATAAGAACTAGGAAGTAAATCACAGTAATGGAAAGTTTCCAATTTACTCTAACAGATTAATATTTAGGGGATTAAATTCAAAAAGATTGCTCTGACAATTGTTGCTATATTGATCTCAAAGACTGAGACACTCAAATGGCCTTACCTTTAATTGAATATGCTTTCCTGGATGAAAGAGGAGACATTGCTTCTCTAACACACAGGAGCTAATTTTTAAAATCCTGTAATTAATCATTTTCCTCTACTTTGCTTCTTTCTATTTGATAACTTTAATAACATCAGAATAAAAAATATTAAAATATGGTCAACCAACATCATTTCCTAGATAATTACCTTTCTTCACATAAGTTGTATCCCGACTGTAGAATTAGAGCACTTCCATGGTACCTTAACTGACATAACTTCATCCTATGGAATCCTGAGATGTGTAGTTTAGTTAGGTACTTAGAATTCTCTTTTAAAGTGCTCTTACACACACCCTTGAACTAGTACCTCGTCAAAATGCAAATCCCAAAATTCTGTAAGACAGAGTCATGCCTGTGTCATAGCTGTGTGGTTTGTATATACTATATAGTTCTGTGGTACTGAACAAGCATAATCCATCCTCTTGTCACCATAATTAAGATGATTATTAAGATCCTTGTGAAGATTATTAGCATCAAGTGTACTTATAATTAACAACAAACATCATATCATTACTTACAAGTTTACTGTGGTATCTCTACCCCTCTCCCCTGCATTTACACTCTCTTGTGAGAGCCAGCATGGCATAATGATTTGAGCACTGGACTATGACTCTGGAGACCAGGATTCAATTCCCCTTCAGGCATGGAAATTCATTGGGTAACCTTGGGCAAATCCCATTCTCTCAACCCTAGAAGAGTAAGAAATAACTTGAAGGCACACAACAACTGTTATATAAGTTCAACAATATTTAACTTTATACGCTGTTATATACTATCAACTCCAGATATTAGACACATCTATATATTTCTCTCACATACCTACAGATCTATTGCCCTGAAACAGCAGTTCCTATCTCCCCCAATGGTCTTCCTCAAAATCATGTTCCTATCTGATTTTCTCAAATTCACTTAAGCTGGATCTACACTTGCCAAAATACTCCAGGCTGCCTCCAGAGTATTCTGTCCCCAAATTCCTCCTGAATTCACCTAGTTACCTGCTCTCTTTTGCTGCAAGATTTTAAGCTCTCACAGGAAATGACAGGTGGCTGCTATCCATCTAACTGTTTGTTGCCTGGCACGGCGGTTGAGGTGAGAATGAAGCACCCTCCCATGCTACTGATGCAGCCCCTGTCATTGCTGCAGAGAGAGCCAAAAACCTACAGCAAAAGGTGAGTTATTTAAATGTGGGTTAGGGGAAGGAAGCCCCAAATCAGCTGCAAAGATCATGAAGGAAGACCTGATTTGAAGTTTTGGCATTGCATCATGTGAACAGGACATTGCAAGCCTGAGGAGTTTATCACATGAAGGGAATTGGAAGTATAATCCAATGGCAATCTGAATGCAATCATGGGGTTTCACATGATTGCATGAAAGCTGATCACACACATTTTCGGGGAAAGGGAAGTCCTTCCAAACGCAATCATGGGGTTTTGTGTGATTGCGTGAGAAACTATCACACGCAATTTCAGGCACTGGGAGGCAATTTCAGGCAGTTCTGAACGTAATGCAGTGTCAATACGCAATCAAGTAAATTCGCTGAACTAGCGAATTTACTCAATTCCGAACTGGCCTCACTTCCATTTCTTTTGAAATTGAGAGAAATTCCTCCCATGTGATAAACTCCTGAGAGAAATTCAGGGAAAGTCACCCATGTAAACAAGCCCTCAGAATTTACAGCAGTCCAGAGAGCAGCTTTCACTCTCTCAACAAATTCCCACCCATATGCAAATATCCTCTCTGCCTGATGTTCCCATCCACCTGCCAATCCACCTCATACGCACTTCTGACACACATGTTCCTGCTGTACAGAGAGAGAAATTACATTTCAACACCATATCTCCTCAAGCCAATTTAGCCCTGAGCATTACCGTTGCTTTTCCTGCACCAACAGCACAGTCGCCAAAAGTAGTAGATAGGTGATTCTGACTGCTGGCAGGTGGCAGTTTTGGTTAACAGCAATGAAAAGTAAAGTGGGGTGAGCAGCTTTTGGTCATGTTCTCACTTTCTGTGCTGCTCGAACTAGCCATTCTTCACCTTCAAACTAGACAGTTGCCCACATTCAGGTTGGGAGGAATGATAAATTTGATTTTTTTTTCCATATATGTATTTTTATTTTGTTTTGTTTTAGTGGGGGGTTTGCCTAAAACTACCATTAGTCCCATCCAATACAGTCAACAGTAAAGGGTTGTGGGAGTCGAAATCCAACTCTAACTTGGAATTTCCAGATTGTTTGAATTCTAATAAGACCTTCACCAATGAGACATTCACCAAAATGAATACGATAAGGCTCAGCAAATACAGCATATCTTTTTAAATGTGGGTTTCTGTTTTCCATTTAATTCACTGTGGTCTCTTGCTGTTTGCCTCAAAGTTTAATGCAGGCAGGAGTTTTCCTTTAGGAGCAGACTTTGACCTTGCAGTTCAGAAACTGAAAAATTGTAATTCTCTGCTTGCTTCTACTCTGAAAAGCAAAGGATCTTCATGTCTCCTGCCTCAAGACCCAATTGCTGCTGTTCTTCAGAGCCATCAATCTTCATTTGGCTTGCTATGCAAAGAAATTAACCTTCCTGTAGTGTCGCCTATTTTTTTCTCCCTTGTTTTTCAAAGTATAACAATCTCTGAATAGCCCTATGTGTTTATAGAACATACATGGGGTGTTTTAAAAAAGGAATAGTGATAATGTAAGTACTGAATCAGCGCTGAGATTCACGTGATCGATTTATTTTCTTGTCAAATAAAGTCCTTAATGGTTTGCATTTTGTATGGTTGACTATTTCAATAAAATCAATTTAATTAACTATCAAGATCTGACGGAAAACACTTAGGCACTGTCATTCATTTCAACTGAACAATAATTTCCATCAAAGACAACATGCCAACCATTTTAATGAGATATTTCAACCTTAGCAGGGTTTCATGTTAATGATCAAAAATAAATATCTCGGGGTTTCTATCAAACTATGATTACTAACCACTTCTCATTAATATTGTGATAGACTGTCACTACTTATTCACCAAACGCTCAGCACTTAGAACAAATCCTTAAGTGATTATGCAAATCTGGATAAGACGGGGAGAAATATGGCCAGTAATATTAGCCTTAATTTGTCCTTCGGTATCTTTTGATCTTTATTACCACCAATATATATATATATATATATATATATGACAGGGTCTTGAGTGTTGGACTATGACTCTGGAGACCAGGGTTCTAATATCAGCTTAGCCATGGAAATCCACTGGATGACCATTGTGGCAGGGGTTGTATTTAAGCAGTAGACCAAATGCTTTGCATGGATGAAGTTTGGGATTCAGTTTCCAACATCTCCCATTCATGGATCCCAGGCAGCTACAGGAAGATGAAACCAGATCTGAAACTAGAGAGGAGGAGGAGGGGGAGGAGGAGGAGGAGGAGGAGGAGGGTTTATTTTATTATTTATTTGTATGCCACCTTTCTCCTATCTTGGAACCACAAAAGCTTGAAAACAACATCAACCAGACTAGATAGTATTAAACAAAAGAAGTCAATGGTTTACCTGAGGAGAAGACATCTTCATAGAAAACATGACTTTCAAAATCAAAAGAAAAGGACAAGTGCATTCAGAGGCCCTTATGCACTACACCATTCCAGTACTATGATTCCAGTTTAAGTTACATGGTTACATCTTATGGATTCCTGGGATCTGCAATTTATTGTTATTGTTGCTGCTGTTGTTGTCCTTGTGTGCCTTCAAGACATTTCTGACTTATGGTAACCCTAAAGTGAACCTATCATGGAGCTTTCTTGGCAATATTTGTCCAAAGGCCTTTGCCTTCTTCTGAGGCTGAGAGAGTGTGATTTGCCCAATTGGGTTTCAGCCCCTGATCTCTAGATTTGTAGTCCCATACTCAAACCACTGGGAAACTTCTGACTCCCATTTGAAGTTTGGGCAGGAGTATTTTTAATTCTCAGCCAAAAAGCTCCTCTATTTCTTCACTCAATTAATAATCCCAGGATTCCATGGCAATTAAAGCAGATTTATAGTGCTAGAATTGTGAGGGCTGAAAGGGCCCCATATATCTTTGTTTCCATAACTTGAAAGTGTTAACCTCTAGAGTATGAAACCCAGAAACCAACACCAGAATGCCTACTGGCCAAGACTGGGGATTCTGGGATTTCTTGTCAGAAAGCAATCTTTTTTACATATCTTCCTGAAGAAAACTAAGTATCAGCAAAACTTTTCAGAGTCAGAGAGGCTGATTAAACTAATGTTGGTTTTCTCTAGGATTTTAAATTCAAAGAGTGGAAAGTGGTCAGAGGGAGAATGAGAGCAAAGCAGCTCAGCAGAGGATTATACTTCAAAAGCCTTCATAATAAAATAGTAGTAATTAGTTTGAAGAAAATCCCATAATAGATTTTTTTGCACTTTGCAGGAAATTGAATTGCAGACAGATAGAACAAATTACTTTACACCTGGCAATTAGCAATCTATTACATTGTTCTGCCTACATACCTTCCTGACTACAGATGCCATGTCCCCATTTCCCAAGAACTTTACTTTCTCCAACACCTCAGAAATTAAAAACCTATTACATCCATTATGCAAATATTACCTCCATTATGCCACTCACAGTCAGCTAGAAGTGTTATGAATGGTGACAACTATGCATTTGTTTGGGGGCAATTATTTGCCATTTTTATATTCATGGGCACAGATTAAAGTATGACGATTTCTAGACATAGAAGATATGTTTTAAACAATGAGCCACTTTTGATACCTTCTAAAAATGAATAGAACACAAGAATAAAGTTGTACTTATGGAGATGAAAGACAAACTATGTGGGGGGAGGGGGGAGGAAGCTTTTTTGAAAAAAAATAATTATTTGCTTTTTTCCCATAAATAAATGCTGCAAAACACACTTACATATTTTGTATTTTAAATTGTGATCTTGTTGAATACTCAAAATGTGGAAATACAAAGCTAAAATACCTTAAATCCAGGAGAAGTTAAAGTGTGGTCTATAAGCTGCATGTGGTCCCAGGGCCATTTGGACCCTTCCTGGTGTCAAAGGGTTTTTTTGTTTGTTTGTTTTGTGTTTTTTTGTTTGTTTGTTTTGCAAAACAGTTTGCTTCGAAGTCTCCCAAATGACCTCTAGGGATTATAGAGGACATGTTTGCCATATTTGGAGCACCCTTGAGCCCCTCAAGCAGTCAAAAATGCAAAATGAAATTTAAAATGTTTGTAAATGGCAAAAATGTTCCCATGCCCCCCTGAGGGTGTTTTTCTGCCCCTCAAAAAAAAAAAAAGAAAAAAGATTTTTGTAGGAGCAGGTACAGACCTCTAAGGTCTCTTGAAGAAGCTAACCCCCAGCTTTCAGTTGCCCACCGCTGTATCAGTCCATACTAGTGGAATTAATTCATTTATTAAGCCCACTTGCCAAGTGGGCAAGTGTCTGAGAGCTCCAGATATCGTAATCTGGTAAAATTTTACAAAAAACAGATCAAGTGTACAGAGGCTGTGCCATGAAACCATCAGATCACCAATTAAAGTCTCATTTGAATGTCTGTAGACCCCCTTCTTCTTCATTCCATCTCAGAACATCATGCAGACACTATGATTTCAATATTAAATCAATGTTTATCCTTACCACTCTGCCACCACCAACCTGGTTTTTTTTCTAATGAAGATCTGCAATCTTGAACATAGGTTTGCTTAATTTAGAAATGAGCTTAACATAAACATGTGAATTATGACCATTATTTAAATTAAGATGATCCCTAGCCACAGTATTCAGCTAAAGCAAAGCAATCTTCTTTTAAGGAATCTTGATATAGGATTGTACGTGTATTATGGATGTGCACTCCAACTGTTAAGGAGACTGACTTACCCCTAAGGGCTAGATGGATCAATATTTAGGAGGATTGCTGAACTGTGTCATTTCTACCTTTAGTGTTAGACTTGACACAAATTCATGGCACTTGCCTAGGAAACAATAATTATTTAATGCTTTCATTTTTTTTCCCTGCTCCTCTGTAGGCTCTTTATCAAGGACCAGAAATAAAATCTACAAGCTCTGCTAAGAAATGAAGAAAGACTGAACAAAAACAGAGGGAGAGAATTGAAAGAAAAGGTCAACATACAGATCAATGACATAGTCACTGATTGAATAAAAGACAGTAATTCTGTTAGAAAACACTTTCTTCATTCTTGTACTTTATGAGGAGCCGTAGAGGCTTACAATTAAACCGAAACCTCTTTTCATTGCCTTTGGGGCTATCAGGTGGTACTGTTAATCCCTGTTCCTCTGTTAATACAAAAACGTTAGCCAGATATTTTAAAAAAAAATGAAAAGATTTGGCATCATCTGAGGCACTGGATGCCTGAACATGGAGACATGGAGTATTGTATGCTTTTCAAACCCATATTTCAAATAACTGGAATCTACCAGTGTTTGATAACAGTGCCTAAACAATCTATCTAACTGCTATTTACATAGCTTTTGTCTCTGTGGAATCTCATTGCAGGGCTGTAAAAAAAGCAGCAGGACACTGGGGTAATAATCCAATCTCAAGAACTAATCTCTTAATCTGGTTTGAAATAGAGATTCGGTGCTGGCCACCTTGGGTTTTGGTTTCTATTCTAATATAATAATATCAGCAGAATAATTCACTTGAAAGAGACATGTAGATGTAACCCTTTCAGTGCTAACTCTTTGTCGCTTAAAACATCACAGATAGCCTCAAGTCATCATCCACCATCCCTCATAACCTTACTATATTTTCTAACCACTTCTTTTGTCATATTCCTTTTTTTTTTCTAGACCACAGAACATCCAGTAAGGACAGAGAGAAAACAGAGCAGAAGAGCTGAGAAACATATTCTGCTAGGAATTGCCTGCCCAGAAACACTCCTAGTAATGTCCCAGTCCAGTGGAACAATTTTGCTGATCTGTACTTTTGATGTTTTAGATATAAGTATTTACAGACACTGGGTTGGATCAAAAGGATCCCCTTCCTGGATCCAATCTATTAGTAATCCTAACAAGAGATATAATGTGACCTCTGCTACTGTATATCAGAAGGTTAATCTATACATGGTTTCTAAAGTTGTGGCTCCAGTATTGTGTATCAACTGAAAGCAGATCAAAATTTTATTTTACTTTTGTCTTCAGTAGTACAGTTCAGTAGTACAGTTGGCCCTACATATCCATGAATTCTGCATCCATAGATTAAACCAACTTCAGTTTGAAATATTCACACAAAAAATCAAAAAAGCAAATCTTGACTTTTGCCATTTCATATAAGGGACACCATGTTACTATGTCATTGTATATAATAAGACTTGAGTATCTATAGATTTTGATCTCCCCAGAGGGTCCAGTGGATACCAAGGGCCCATTGTACCTGTGGTATCTGCTTAGACCTCCCTAATAGAAGTGTGGCTTTTTATGTTCTTGAGGTGCTTCTTCCATCATCTTTAGCCACCTTCACAAGCAGTGATAAATATGAGTTGTAGCTCAATATTTAGAAGGTAACATGTTTCCCAACTTGCTCAATTAGCTGTAGTTCTCAAATTCCAATACAGTCCAATTATTCTTGGATGGTTTGCCCCTTCCTATAGTTATACAGCTACACACATATATAATGCAGAGTTAACTGTACATTCAAAACCACAAAGGGGCATCTGCAATTGATATTGATTGTACGATTGTAAAATTTAAACCAAAAGGCTCTGTACCACAATCGGACTACTAGATTTCTCTTTATTGCCTATAGGGATGTCACACATCAAGCACCGAATTAATAGGAATATACCAATATAACAAAGGTGATTACTTAAATTGCCTGTTTCCCTCCCTTTTTTCCCCTCTTCCCTTTCTGTCTCTCTCTCTTGTTTTCTTTCTTTCTTTCTTTCTTTTTTCTTTTTTTTTTAGGAAAACATCTTAGTTCTGCAGTATGAAGTTTAAGGCATAACGTCTGGACTCCTGATCATTTTTGGCAGTAGTTAATCCATCTCTGCTCTCAATGAACAATGACATATTATGACCAAATAGATTGTATTAATGAAACTGATTTGCTCCAGAGGGAAATAATATAATCTAATTTGGATCTCAGCTTTACAAGATAACTATGTGCCACAGAAGATTTTTTTCCCTCCTCTAGTCATAGATTAATTAGCTTCTTTCTATCTTATAAATTATTTTAAGCCATTCCTATATATTCTTTCTCCACACCAACAAATGTTCCTGTTAGCACTGACAAGAAATCAATAACTTTCATGACAGTTCGGTAAAAGAATGCAGTTGTCTTTGATAGCTGTAAATGAGAGGAAATTTAAGCTACAAACATTTGCCACTCAAGCATGAAAACAGCATTGGTGCTCCTGCTGGTAAGCAGCATAGTCTCTAATGGATGAACTTATCTAGTTGCAGGTCCATGCCAATATTATTTATCCTGGGAGAAAGCCATGAATACCATAACACAGAAGTGAAAACCCCAATGCATATGAGTTCAGCATGGAAAGACTAAATCATTTCAATTGCATAACTTTGGAGATTAACAATAACTTGGTCTGGAAAAGGGCAATTAAAAAGTAAAGCTGGGAAAACAAACAAATTATCACAATCATTATAATGATTCTCCTCTCCAGGAAGTTCGTTTGTTGATCACCAAAGGCCCATAGGCTGCAAATAAAGAGTAATTCTAGTAAGAATTAAACTGTTTTCCTGCATCATAAATTGTGCTGTCCACAAAATAGTCTCTCCCTTATTAAGTGAATACATCCAATAAACTCAGCAAACTTTTTCTGCTACCTTACTGTGTGTTCAGCTAGGAAAATCTTCAAGTTTATTTATTTAAAAAAACCTAATTCTTTCTATCCTGAATATGAAGAAATTTTGGGAAATTCTTCAAAATCAAACCTGAAAAGAAATTACTCCCCTTTGCCTCCTCTTCACCCCCTCTTTGCCAACTTCAATAGATAAGAGCTGTACTTACCATGGAGGAAGAACCCTGTTGTCCCTGCCAGCAAGTATGGCTGTTGAAAGATAGAAACTGGACAGAAAAATAAAGTTGTGGCATGGTATTCAACATGGTTGAATACACAAAAATTAACTGTACCCTAGGTGATAGAAAAACTGTCAGATTCTCATTTCTCTGATTTTTTTTGACCAAAAAAAACCTGTCAAGATCTTTCCCCAAACTGATGTTAAGACATCTGTCCGTAAGTTTCTTATCAATAATGAAGTAAAACAAAATTTTCTGCCATCTCTAACTTTATGATACCCTTCTGTTATTGTTATAATTATCCGTCCATCCTACTTTGTTTCACTGATTGCCATTCTACCACTAATATGCTACACAGTACATTTCAGGGTGTCTTCTTGACTATCTCTTATTTGTGGATACCACTTATTGGGAAAAACAATATTTACCTACCTAGTGCCTGCCATCCTTTCTTCTCAATCCCTGTATGATCAGAGTAGAGATACTTGTTATTTGAAAAGTATTCCAATTTGCATACTCTAGATTCATTCAGTCTGTTGATCGAACATGTGTAAGGTAGGATTAAGTACAATGGACAAGCCTCTTGCAGTCATGTTACATGGACAAGCCCTAAATGGCTCAGGTCCATCCTATCTAAGAGACTGCCTCTTCCCATATGAACCCCCTTGCACACTTCGATCCTCTGGGAGGAATCTGCTGCAGCCTAAGAAAATTAGGATGGTGCAGATATCCCAGAGGGCCTTTTCCGCTGTCGCTCCCAGGCTGTGGAATGGCCTGCCAGATGAGATGCACCTTATTACAACTTTGGACAGTTTCAAGAGATCCGTCAAGACGCATCTCTTCCGGCAGGCCTTCACCAACAATGATTAAATCTATTCCGCTATTGTCCATCTAGACTCACCCTCAAAGACATTAGTCATTTCGAGGCCGCCTATCATTTTAATGAGAGCCACATTAATGTTTTATGGTTTTATCTACTGTTTTTAATTTTACCTCAGTTTAATTCTATCTTAAGGGGTGGGAGGAGGGATTGGGTTGCTATATTTTAATTGTATCTGTATTTTATATGTTGTACCCCACCCCGATTGCTCACCCATATCCCATGAATATGCTGCAAAATTACACTTCAGTTCATGAGTGATTTCGTAAGTCTAGTCTAGATAGTATCAGACAGAGGTTGGGGTTTGGTAAACCTGTACACTGTGATATCATCCAAGGCAACCTGGCCCCTGGAACCAATCCGCTTCCCACCATGTTGTAAAGAAAAGACAGATATGTGTTAGGCTAGCAAAGGCGAATCACAAGCCAGCTGACCTTAGCCAATGAAATGCTGGCTGGGAGGAGATTAAATCTCCATCAGTGACAGTTGAAAGATTAGATAGGGTTTGGTTTTCAGAGTGATGGGGTCTTGATGTGTCCAGAGAAGGACAGAATTTTGAGGGTTCTAGGGTAGGACTCTTAGGGTTAAAGTCCAGAGGATAAGAACTTAGGTACAGTACAGACCAGTAGTTTATGGCAGCCTGACAATGTACTAGGGCTGGGCATCCACATGCCCCCAGCCCTAGTTCCGCCACCCCACCACCATCATGGTGTATGCCCATCCACATGGCACACACCATGATGATGCACGCCGGGTGCAGCGCCCAAATGGTTCTGGCCGGAAGGGGTATCATCATGGATCATGAGCACACCTGTGACATCCCTTCTAATAAGCTGCCCAGAGCAGCTTCTTTTGGGGTGCTTATAGGTGCTGCAGCATGTGGCACCCATCTGTCCTGCCCCTACATTCCTGTGTAGAAGGTAGTGAAGACGTTTTAATGAAGAGATATCCTGAGGGATATAGTTAGCCTGAGTGGCAGAAATATATTTTTTGGTTTAAGAAACTATTCTTTATAAAGATGGAGTGAGTGTCCTTAAAAATTGTAACATTGAGATTCTGTGAAGATTTGTACAAGGAAACCATTATTATAACACTCATAACTAAGAAAGAAACTTTACCATCTAAAATAGGAAACACAAGTGCCTGTAACAACAATTATTTATTTATATTCATTCAAGTAACTTTTGTTAGAAACATCTGTACAATAAAGTTCTCATCTTGTTTTGGAAGAAACATGTCTGCATTGTGAATTATATCCACGTTACCATTATAAAGCCCTTTTTGCTACCCAACCTCAGGAATAATGAGACCAGACACAAGAGATGGGATAAACCAGGGCCATTTATTGACCTAATTATTAAATTCTTAACAGAACTACAACTAATACCTAACAAAACCTAGAGTGGGAGAAGCTGCATCCGGTGTCTTATCTCAGACCACGTCTGCAGCTTATCAAGGATGATCACACTTGAGCCCTGAACAACAACCCAAAAGCTGGGTTATTTGCTGGTCGCCCACATAAGAAAGTCTAACCAGAAAGCCCCCTTCTCAACCCGCAAAGATTAAAGTCGGGTTTTTCTTTCAAGCCAGACCTAAGGGCAATTTCTTTCTGTCACCCCCCATGTCACAAGGGCTAAAGAGGTGGTTCCAGAAGTGTCCCTTCAACCCAAATGTTTTCCAAGGTGCTTGCCAAAATATAATTCCAATATTCATGCCAAAATTACATAATTAAATAAATCTAATTGGAATTAAGAGTTTTAAAGCCAAATTAAGTATTATTGTGAAACCACCCTAGCCAATTTCCCATATGTTGTTGTAAACAGTGTAGGGTAGGCGAAAAACCCATGGAAAGGGGGGGAAATTCCTACCTGGCTTTGAGACAGCCAAGTCAAACTTCACACTGTACCAGCAGTGGGTGGGTGGGTCGAGGACAAACTTCTGAATGAGACCAACTGGGGGTGACAGGCAAAACTTGCCACTGGCCATGCCCCCAGCAATCTCATGCCATGGTGTGATTTAACTGCCATGGTCTCAGCCAGTGGGAGGGCAGCAAACAGCCCATCCCAGCTCCAACTCCTCCATTGTGTGTGTGTGGGGGGTGGGATGGCCATTAACAGAGATTTTTTTAAGGGGATGTTTTATTTTGGGGACAGCAGTGGGGGGGGAGGCCCAGGGTGCTGTCATCCAGAAAGAGTATAGCAGTTATACTCCTATATGTCATAAAGGATCAGGTTTGTAATGTGAAATTTGTTGTCTAAGGCCTACACTATATGTCATTGGATTAGTTGCTTCCTTTTGGGCTGCCTTACCATCATAGAGCTTCCAATTAAATGGCTTAACTGAGGCCATCATATTTTTAAAAAGAGTATAATGACTGGTAAAGTCAGTAGGAAAAGTGGAGGACCACATTACAGATAGATTGATTTAATCAAGGAAGCCATGGTCCTGAGTTTTTAACATCTGAGCAGGATTGTTAATGACTGGGGCTCTTGAAGATCTCTCCAACATAGGTTTGCTATAAGTCAAATCTGACTTGATGGCAAATAACAGTACAGTGGTCCCCCGGGTTACGAAGGTAATCCGTTCTGGGATTACCTTCGTAACCTGGAAGCTTTCGTTTCCTGAGGGACCGCTATTCGCAACGGACCGTGCGGCTGATTTAAAGGGGCCGCGAGGTTTTTTTAATTTCGTATCCCGGGGGATCTTTCGGATCCCGGGGGATACAGTAGCGGTCCCGCCGGTTTCGGATCCCGGGGTTTTCGTAACCTGGGGGATTCGTAAGCCGGGGGACCACTGTAATAACTAGAATTCATTGCTGGTCTCTGAACAGATAAGAAACCTCACTGTTAAGTCAAGAACCCTAATTTTTTCAGAATGTCATACTGTGTATGAGGAATGCCATGATAGAGCAGGTGGAATCAGGTCACTCCCCTTCTCCTATAGTGATTTGTGTATTTGTGTGTGTGTGTGTGAGAGAGAGAGAGAGAGAGAGAGAGAGAGAGGAAAAAACACCTGAATAGAGTTATACTCATAAAATATGCATATGTTTTCAGTTAGTGACTGCTTCCCTATGGGGTTCCAACAACAAGGGTCAAGATGACATATTCAGGGATAACCAAACTCTATCTAATCCACAAAGGATCAATACGTCTATTGGCCAGCCAACATGCACAAAACACTTCATGAAAGTTTTTGAACCTCTTCTGGCTTCTTCATCAGGTAAAAGATATTAAAACAACATACGAGAGACAAAAACTTATGGTACTGGATGTTGATGTAAACAAACAGATGTGCGCAGTCCAAGCAATCTCCATTGCCTTTGGAACTACCGGTAACCTTGGAGCTGTTCGGCTTTATCGGGAATTTCTCATCCCAGTTGTTGATGAAACAGACTGGAGCCAAAACTCTCTCCTCAGAGGTTTTATTTTTAAGTTGCTGTATTTGCAAATATACACACACTCATCTGACGAATCTCTTCAACCAACCATCCACCAACTACTCCGACTACTCAACAACCCACACTGCGGTGTGCAGGCTATTTATAGACTTGTGCCACGTGGCCACAATACCCAGCCTCTGTTTTTGTTTGTTTGTTTGTTTGTTTTTGTTTTGTTTTTTGCTGTGCCACCTGCAATACTGTCCCCTCAGTAAGGAAGACTCATGATGCTTACCTTAGGCCTACGTGGCACCAAGCACATATTGACCTTGACAACTGTCTGCTGTTTTAGCCTCCAGCTGCATTGAATTTCAGGCTAGCAACCAGTAGATTACCCATAACTCCTTATGTGCACAGCTGTACATTTTGAACTCAGGCCTCAAATCCTAACACTGGAATCACAGGCCTGCATATTATATCAGATGTTGTTTTTGTTGTAGTTCAGCTGGTATGGAGAAATCTCAATGCAGACAGACGCCACTCTCCCTTTTTGCCATGTGGGGACTAGGACAAAGGGCAGTAAAATTTAAACTCTATTAGCTGCAGTTAAGAGTCTCCTCTTGATAGCCAGGGTGTCTCTGCCCTTTGTGCCCAGGCCCCTTTCTTAGCCAGAGAATACTGAATTTCTCAAAAACTCTCTGCACTGTTAATAATATGGTTCAAGATGGCCAAACATTCAGAGCTCACAAATGTATGGCACCTTAAAAAGCAACTTATTCTCTGCCGTTGTAGAGTCATGGCTGAATATTTCACAAGCTACCATCTTAGGTCTCACCACATTTCTATGTTTTATAAACAGTTCAACAAACAGCAAGTCAGATACCATCATCTCAATTCGGTAGTTTCGTGGAGCAGGGAATCATTACAAAAAAAAAAAAGAATTATAGAGTACATTCAGGAAGCAAACTGAAATTGCTGTCCCTTATCAGCATAGCATCTCAAATTTTTCCAGCCACATGGCAATTACTAATAAGATTGCATTTCAGACAACTAAATGGAGAATTTTGAATCTCTCTTATGATTTGGGACCTTAACTACTGTTGAAGTGAATAATAATTTATCACTGATTTAAATCTCCCTGAAATATGGATGAAATTCTACTATCATTAAATTTGATAGTATAGAAACACAACTTCTTCTTTTGAGAAGAAAATTTCATCTATGAATAAGCAGAGTAATACATTTCAGGAACACTGTTATAGCTAAAATGTAGTGCATACTCTGTGCATTCAGCAGCTTTTTGTGCAAACAGAGATTATTTTTCCATGCACATGTTAACAGACTTAGGTAAAGATAGCCTATGCTGGTTCAGTCAGATGCATAACCACTATGCGCCCATAAATGCACTGTGGATGCACCTGAAGAGTGAGAATTGGTGTCCAGGCAAGAAATGGAACTGAAAAAGTCACTTAAAACTTTTCTATGTAATCCTGAAGCATGCTAGATGCTTTGTTTATGTTTTTAAAGATGTGGGTGTCTTTTCATATATAGCCATAATATGCTTCCAAAACAAAAATTGAATGATCTATACATGGAGAAAAGAGTGCAGAGTGCCCCTAAGAAGTGGCCTGCAGCTGCCTCCAGCTGCAGCAGATCAGGGCCACAGCGACTGTACTCTGAGGGCCCAATTTGACAGGGTGCAAAAAGGAGGTGCAAAAAAACGGCTCCTTTTTGCGCCCTGGAAAGGGTGTGATAGCCACCGTGCCACAGTGTTAAGGCACTCCTTTAGTGCTGCATCATGTAAATGCAGCACTAGGAGAGTGCCGTAACACTGTGTGCCATGAGGAGCAGCATGGCATCACACTGCCATAGAAGCAAAGGCAGGGCATGCATCATATGAACACCACAGCCCAACTCTGCCCCGAGGCCAACCTTAATTGCTGGTCTACACAGCCTCTATGTGTGTTTTAAAGACCTTTCTTTAAGGCAGACCTTTTTACACTGGCTATGACTAGGGACTTTATCAAACGGGCAAAAAAGACAGGAGCAGAACAAGATACTCTCATCGATATAATACAACAACACAAAGATTATCACACGATGTTGTGCAATATTGTGATTATCCCGCGATTATCCCGTGAATGAAGAGGAATTCTATTACTAGTTTTTATTCACAAGAAAATCCTGTGAATAAAAAGCTGTGCTAGAATTTTACATTATTCATGGGATAATCATGAGATAATCACAATATTGTGCAATGTTGTGTGATGATCTTGTTATTGCATGATATTGACAGGAGCATCTCTTTATGCTCCCATCTTTTTTTCCTGTATAATAAAGTTCTAAGGCCCAAAACAGATGGGCAGATGGGGGTGACTTCTGGCTGCTCTGGAGGGGTGTTTTTTTACATGACGCATGCCCCCAGAGCACCCTGAGGCCATCCTGGACTGCCTAAGGTGGCCCAAAACCAATGCAAAAGGGGATCTTTTCTGCTCTGACTTGGGGCCACAGGAGGACTCACCTCCAATGTCACAGCATGTGTTCGCCATGGCCCTGGGGTGATTGGGTTCAGAGCAGCTTTTAGCTGGTTCTCTTTGCCCATCTGCTTCACACTTCAGTCCTAATAAACTGAATAAGACTTCAGAAGATTTGTCTCTAAGGTCTTAATTATATGAGTTTCATCAAGAATTGTGGTATAATGGTGTCTTTGGCCATTGCTTACCACACATCACCATGTCTGTCTTGCCGCTGGTTTACATTCCATCCATTCCTTTCTTTTCACTGACAAGTAAAACCTCTCAAAACCTCCCTATTGCACTGCTTTCTCCCTATGGAGTTCTGTTTCATAAGTGCTTCCCACTGCAGTTCTGCTCTTCTGGCAGTCATGTGTTCTGAATGGGCATGATTCTGCTCCTCTTTCCCTCTCTTCCTTACTTTTCCCAAGCCTGATGTTTTATTTTCTATTTCTATGTCTTTTTTAAAATAGTATTATCATAATATTGCAATTGTGGTTAAAAAAAATTTTTTTTAAGTTGAAAGGCTTGTATATGCAGGTATGGGCATACAGGAGTCAGAAAGCAGCATTATGGCAGTGGTGCAGAAAACAGATCATACAGCCATGGATCACCAAAGTGCTGTTGAGGAGAGAAGTGTGATAATAAATGGTGCCCAATCAGAATGCTTCAATCTTAAATTAGTGCCATTGCGGTTGGACAGCAGGCTAGTGTGATAATGTCCTAAGAATGCTTTCTGCTTTTTTGTTTGTTTGTTCTTGCTGTGTATCATAGAATCATAGAGTTGGAAGAGACCACAAGGGCCATCCAGTCCAACCCCCTGCCATACAGGAACTCCAAATCAAAGCATCCCTGACAGATGGCCATCCAGCCTCTGCTTAAAAACCTTCAAAGAAGGAGACTCCACCACACTCCAAGGGAGTGGGTTCCACTGTCGAACAGCCCTTACTGTCAGGACATTTCTCCTAATGTTGAGGTGGAATCTGTTTTCCTGTAGCTTGCATCCATTGTTCCGGGTCCTAGTCTCTGGAGCAGCAGAAAATAAGCTTTCTCCCTCCTCAATATGACAGCCCTTCAAATATTTAAACAGGGCTATAATATCTCCTCTTAACCTTCTCTTCTCCAGGCTAAACATCCCCAGTTCCCTAAGGCATTCCTCATAGGGCATGGTTTCCAGACCCTTAACCATTTTAGTCGCCCACCTTTGGACCCGCTCCAGTTTCTCCGCATCCTTTTTAAATTGTGGTGCCCAGAACTGGACGCAATATTCCAGATGGGGCCTGACCAAAGCAGTGTAGAGTGGCACTATTACTTCCCTTGATCTAGATTCTATACTTCTATTGATGCAGCCTAAAATAGCATTGGCCTTTTTAGCTGCTGCATCGCACTGTTGACTCATGTTCAACTTGTGGACTACTTGGACTCCTAGATCCCTTTGACATGTGGTCTTGTTCAGCCAGGTGTCCCCCATCTTATAACTGTGCATTTCATTTTTCCATCCTAAGTGCAGTACCTTACATTTCTCTGTGTTGAATTTCATTTTGTTAGCTTTGGCCCAGATTTCTAGTTTATTCAGGTCATTTTGAATTTTGATCCTGTCTTCTGGGGTATTAGCTACTCCTCCTAATTTGGTGTCATCTACAAATTTGATAACTAGGCCCCCAATACTGTCATCTAAGTCATTAATAAAGATATTGAATAGCACTGGGTCCATGACAGAGCCCTGTGGGACTCCACTTGTCATTTCTCTCCAGGATGAAAAGGAGCCATTGTTGAGCACCCTTTGGGTGTGGTCAGTCAACCAATTACAAATCCATGTAACAGTTACCTTGTCTAGTCCACATTTTACGAGCTTTTTTTAAAGAATATCATGGCAAACCTTGTCAAAGGCCTTACTGAAATCAAGATATACTACATCCACAGTGTTCCCTTCATCTACCAAGCTGGTAATTTTATCAAAAAAAGAGATCAGATTTGTCTGACATTTGTTTCTCTGAAACCCATGTTGACTTTTTGTGATTATGGAATCATCTTCTAGATATTCACAAACTCTCTGTTTAATGATCTGCTCCAGGATCTTTCCTAGAATTGATGTCAGACTAACTGGATGATAATTGTTGGGATCCTCTTTCTTCCCCTTTTTCAAGATGGGGACAACATTTGCCCTCCTCCAATCTGCTGGGACTTCTCTGGTTCTCCAAGAATGCTCAAAGATTATTGCCAGTGGTTCCAATATTACATTTGCCACTTCTTTTAATACTCTCAGATATAGTTCATCTGGTCCTGGAGACTTATATTCATTTACATTAACCAGGTATTCCTGTATTATGTCTTAACTTATTCTGTGCTGAAATTCTCCTATTCTGTCCCCTGCTCCACTGTTCTCAGGTTGAACACCCTTTGCCTTTTCTGAAAAGACTGAAGCAAAGAAGGTGTTGAGTAATTCTGCCTTTTCTCTGTCGCCTGTTAGCATTTTGCCATCTTCTCCACACAGCGGCCCTATCATTTCCTTCTTTTTCCTTTTGGTGTGGACATACCCATAAAAGCCCTTTTTATTGTTATTAACCTCTCTAGCAAGCCTGAGTTCATTCTGTGCTTTAGCTTTTTTGACTTTATCCCTACAGGTGCTTGCTATTTGTTTGAATTCCTCTTTGGTGATTTCCCCATTTTTCCATTTCTTATACATGTTCTGTTTAAAACTTAAATAGTATTCTTAAATGATGTGCAAACATACAAATTATAGGATTTTTCATTCATTTAAAGGGAAAAAATGACTTTTTGTGCTATCTTTTAGACTTTCTTAAAACGTAAACCTGCTGTTTCCAACTTCTGTTAATATAGTGGGCTATGCAGTTTCCATACATTTCTTAAGCATTTCCTCTGCCACTACCCCTCAGAAACATCAGTCCATTAAAAAAATACATGATAACAGTATCTTTTCCTTCTGAGAAAATAAGAGTGAGTCCACTAATAACTCAGTCTCAACAGCTGGGAACCCAAGCTTTTAGACCAATGGGAAGGTCTGGAATTTTCAGAATTAATCATGATAGCCAATATGCTCTCATCTTCTTCCAAATGCATGTGGGTCTATTTAATGAGGTAGGAGTATTGTAGTATTGCATACCAGCTGAACTGGTTCTCCATAGGTTCATTAAGACAAATGGAACTTAGGGTTGGTACAGATGGCCCTAAAGCGGTGGTTTGATACCACCCCTTTGATTACTGGATCAGGGCCATGGCAACCATATGCTGCAGCCCCAATCTGACATTTTTCCACCCCAAAAGATGCTGCAAAATGCCACTCCTTTGGGGGACAGAAAAAGGGTGGCTTTTCTGCCACAGTGCTGGCTTTTTAGTGCTCCTGTGGCATGTGGCGTATAAACACCATGCTGCCAAAGCACCACAACACTGCCCGCTGTCTGGGTGGGTGGGCAGTGTGACACCAGCTTGGGGGCATCATTGGAGTGTTTATCATCTAAATGCCACACCCCCACGCCACCCCCAAGCCAGCATATTTTACCAGTCTGTTTTGTCCCAGCTGAAAGAAAGAAGTTGGCAGCATGAGCTTTCATAGACTAACATCTACTTCCTCAGATGCATATGTCTCAAAGGTGCTACAAGATCTCTCTACGTACTGATTCTATGGACTAACACAGCTATATCTTTGAATTAAGACAAATGAATAGTGAGATCTCTTTATTTAAACCAGACTCTCTGAACTAATATACAAGCTAAATATCTGCATTCATGACTGTGATATGTGTGTGTGTGTGTGTGTGTGTGTGCAAGTATAGGGAGAGAGAGAAAGAAAGAATGTATTAGCCAAACACATCATAATGTATCAAGGAAAAAACAATGTATTAGTATTCTAATGCTAATATTTTCATTTGCTTACCTATAAACATACTGATGGATATAATATATGGATCATGCATTAACAGTGGCAGTTGATGGCTTCCATGTCAGTGGGACTGTGAGTCAACTCCAGGTTTTAGTCTGAACAAAAGACTGAAGAAAGGCAAAGGCGGGTTAACAGTTGAACATTAAGAAAACAAAAATAACAAACAACATAACTTTCAAGTAAATGATGATGACATTGAAATAGTTCAAGATTGTCCATACCTTGACTGAATCATTAATCAGAATGGAAAATGCAGTCAAGAAATCAGAATAAAATTGGGACTTAGAATGGCAGCTATGAAGGAACCAGACAAGTTCCTGAAATATAAGATACATCACTGAACACTAAAGATAAGATGGTCCATGCCAGGGTATTTCCCATTTCTAAGTCTGGTTGTGAAAGCTGGGCAGTGCAGAAAGCTGATAGGAAAAGAACTCATTTGAAATGTGGTGCTGGAGAAGAGATCCATGAATAGCAAAGATTGCTAAACAGAGAAATAAATGGGTCCTAGAGCAAATCAAGCCTAAACTCTCCCTAGAAGCCAAGAGGACTAAATTGAGATTGTCATACTTGGGCCATATCAAGAAAAGACAGGACTTACTAGAAAAGACAACAGCAGCAACAACAACAAAGTTTTATTTATACCCCGCTCTTCAGCCAAGGTTATCAGAGCAGCTTACAATTTGTTAAATAAACAAGCTTCATTTATATACCGCTTCATACCACCTAAGCAGTGTCTAAGCAGTTTACAACTATAAGCTAATTTGCCCCCAACCATCTGGGTACTCATTTTAGCGACCTTGGAAGGATGCAAGCCTGAGTGAAGCTTGAGCCCTTTCACTGGTCTTGAACTCGCAACCTTATGGTTTTGAGTGAGTGGCTGCAGTACAGGCATTTAACCACTGCACCACCAGGGCTCCTGGTAATGCTTGATAAGGTAGACATCACTGGGAAAGAGGAAGACAATATTCCAGATGTACAGACTCAATCAAGGAGACCACAGCCCTGAGTCTGCAAGACCTGAACATGATTATTGAGGATAGGGTAACTAGGAAGTCTCTCATTCATAGAGTCACCATAAGTCAAAGTAAACTTAAAGGCAGCTAACAACAAAAGACTGAAGATATTTAAAGGAGCTCACCAAGATACTTTGACATTTTGTCCCCAAAATAGGTTTAGCTGGATTCTCCTCTCTGCTTACCTGTGAATCACCAACTGCCCCTACATATCTGAATACCAATGTACTAAAATTGTATATTTCCTTCTATAAGGTGTGTCCCATTTCAAGGAAAAGCACAGAATTAGATAATGACAATTCAAAATAATTGAATCCACTGTTTTGACATTCTTCAAACCAAAATAGTAAAAGCATGCCTTGATAATAAATATAAATGGAGATGGGAAAAGAGTAGAACAACAAGGAATATAATGGAAGATCTCTGAAGTTATTTTGACAGTTTCCCTAAACAATACAGTTTTTGTATGTTTATAAATGGGAAGGAATTTATTTCTGAGATGTAGGAAAACAAGAAAAATGTTTAAAGAGCAGCTATTTAAGCAGCAATCCAGGAACCAAAAACATAAATCCAATGATTAATCCTATCTAGATAAGACCTAAGTCAATACTTAAGTAAGTTCCATTGACTCATTAGATTTATTCTAGTTGAGCCAAACAATTGGATTTAGGCCACAGGTAAAGACTGGAAATTATTGCCTAAGGATGAATGTATCACTCCATTCATTAAGGTTATACCATCAAATCAAGTATATGTAAACCTGTTCAGACATTAAAAGGGATGAGGGAAATAATGATACATGTTCCTTTTGTAAGATATGTGAATAACCATGCCTTGCTTAGATAATTATTGCCTTCTTGATGATCTAAAGCTGCATAGATACTATAAAGTACAAAACAGGTCTATGTGACCTTACAGACCTTAACTGTCTCTTCTCTCATCTCTCATTGCGGGCCATATTACCTGGACTGGATGGAGGTGAAGTCCAAAATGTAGAGGAAAATGCTTTCCTTGGCCATGGTATATTGTAAAAATACAATGAAAATAATTCCAGACTTTGTGTTCCCCAAACTACCTTACTCCTTACCCATTTCCCACATGCATACACAGAGTTACCATGTTCATTATTTCCAAGCTCTTGTAAAAACCATAAAGATCCATAAAGATTCATGCTCCAGGCATTTGGGGTGGGGGTGGGGTGTTTATGTTGTTGAGGCAACTGAAAACACAGGGTGCATGATTTCTATTGTCTAAGTCATGCTGAACAAATTATCATATAATCTCATGATGGCCTGAGATATATTTCATGTAAAATTTCACTGCATTGCTTAAATATCTATAATGTAATTGCCAGGGGCAATGATAGCAAAAGAACCAGACTTGGACAACTCTGTCAATGGATCTTGCTGTCCCATTCTTGGCTGCACTCCACTCCATCTTAGCAGTCCAAATGGGCGCAGCTGATACCGGAAAAGAGTATGCTTATTCAATAGCTAGAGATAAGGATGTGTTTCATTTTACTGTAACCTCCATATTTTAGTTTCACATCAATAATATGTGGTCAGTGGAGAAGCTGGATATTATATGTTCTTGTCTAGCAAACTAATTAGCTGATTAAGATCTGGACCTGGATTTGAATCCTTTCACTCAACCCCCCCCTCCAAATTTGCATTTCCAAGGAACAGAGTACAGTTGCTAGACTCTCTTCTTCAACAGAAGAAAGTAGAGGATAATGGGGAGACTGGGTGTGGGATATTAAATAGAGAAGAGGGAGAAGAGGATTCATTGTAAACAAAAGGAAGTAATATGAAGAAGTGAAGGAAAAAGATGCAGAAGTTGAAGAAAAGCTCTACAGCTTTTCTCTGAACAAAGGCTCCCAATGTAGGATGAAGGAAACTTTGAAATTCAACCAACAGAGATTCAATTATGTCACAGTTACCTTTTCACAAGATTGCTGTGGAACATCTGAATTAGGGACATGGTGTTTAGGTCTTGTTGGACTGAAACTTTCCTCATCCCTCACCATGGATATTCTCTGCAACAACTTCCCAAGAAGTATAAGTTTCTTATACCTGAAGCATAAAATATATTAGAATACAACCAGGATGAACATCCAGGTTTGCTTGAAAAGGGAAAAAATTATAATTTTAAGAGTGCTAAGCATCCAGCTGCTCCAAAATGAATATACACTTTCTTGTATGCCATTTTATGAGAGTGAAGCAGTTCAGTCACTGGAGCCACCAGAATATGCTCAACTGTTCCTAGAACACTCAATGCCTTATCCATAAATCGAAACATTGGCAAGAAATTAAAGTGACACTGATTTCAAAAAATGGCCTCCAACAACTTCCTTCACCAAGTGGAGACAACAAAGTGAAGGCTCAAGAAAGTCTCAGAGGATTTATAGAAGCAGCAATTAATTAACCAGCAGGTGTGTTTATTGGAAGAAACCTATGCATTCTCTTTCCCCTCATTATATAGATAGGGTTTTCTATTTAGGTCCCTATCTGTTTAAGACTATCTCAAGATTCTAAACTTTTAATCTTACAGTTGGTATGTGTCTCTAGCCTGACTACTAGTCTTACCTGACAGCCTAAGTCTTGTCATCTTGGCTTCTAGGGATATTTCTGGCTTGATCTGCTGTAGGATCCATTTGTTTTTCCTTTTGGCTGTCCATGGAATCCTCAGCACTCTTCTCCAGCACCATATCTCTAATGAGATTATTTTCTTCTTATCTTCTTTCTTGACTGTCCAGCTCTCACATCCATACGTGGTAATAGGGAATACAATGGCTTGTATGATTCTGACTTTTGTGCTGAGTTGTATGTCTTTGCATGTTATGATATTTTCTAGTTATTTCTTAGCCATCCTCCCCAGTCTTAGGGACTCGACAGACCGTCCTTTTCCTAGCCAAATCAGGGCTGTGGCAACCTCATGCCGTGGCCTTAGTCTGGCCTTTCAAGTGCACAAAAAAGGAGCTGCAAAAAGCGGCTCCTTTTGTGGCCTTGAAAGGGTACCATAGCCACGTCAGCATCGCCAGAGGCACACCATGAAGCCGGGCCCTTTCTGGAATGGAGTGCAGCATCATGGTACCCTGGAGGGTGGAGTTGGACATGCACCATCAGGACACTATGCCCCAACTCTGCCCCCAGGCCGCCCTTTCAGGCAGGTCTGTAAAGGGCCTGAGTTTTCTTCTGATTTCCTGGCTGCAGTCTCCATTCCAATCAATGTTTGATCCCAGATATGAGAACTATTTTACTATTTCTATTTCCTCATTGTCTAGTTTGAATGTGTGTAAGTTCTCTGTGGTCATTTTTTTTTTCCTTTATGTTCAACAGTAAGCCTTCCTTTGCAATTTCTTCTTTGATCTTCTTTAGTAGTTGTTCCAGGTCTGTTAGGTTCTCTGCTAGTATTAAGATGTCGTCAGCATATCTCAGATTGTTGATATTTCTCCCTCCTATTTCCACTCCTCCCTCTTCCATATCCAAGCCTGCTTTCCTTACAATATGTTCTGCATGTAAGTTGAATAGATAGAGTGATAGGCTGCAGCCTTCTCTTACGCCTTTGTGAACTGGAAACCATTCTGTTCCTCTGTGTTCTGTCCTGACAGTAGCTTCTTGTCCTGAGTACAGATTCCTCATTAGGACTATCAGATGTGTTGGCACTCCCATGACTTTAAGGGTGTTCCATAGTCTTTCATAACCCATACAGTCAAAGGCTTTGCTATAGTCTATAAAGCATGTGCTGATTTTCTTTTGGAACTCCCTGCTATGCTCCATTAGCCATTGTATATATGTGATCCCTAGTGCCTCTTCTTTTCCTGAACCCTGCTTGGACCTCTCGGATTTCTCTCTCCATGTTTCAGGGAGCTTTTGTTTCAGATTTTTGAGCATGATTTTGCTTGCATGGGAGATGAGTGCTATGGTTCTATAGTCGCTGCAGACTCTTGTGTCTCCTTTTTTATGGATGGGGATTTATATTGATCACTTCCAATCTGTTGGCCATCATTTTGTTTTCCATATCTGTTGGCATATGTTGGCTATCACTAGAGTTTACACTGTCTATGTGGATTGCAACAGTCTATTGGAATATCATCTGTTCCTGGAGTCTTGTTTTTGCCATTTCCTTTATTGCAGCTTCCACCTCAGTTTTTAGAATTGGGAGTTCATCTCCATATGGTTCTTTGTTCCATGTGTCCTTCATGTTGTCATCTCTTTTTTATAATTTTTCTGTGTATTGCATACATCGTCTTTTTATTCCTTCCTGGTCTTGAATTATGTTATTTTTTTGTCATAGAGTGTCCCAATCATTGGTTTGAAATTTCCCTTGATTTCTCAACTCTTGTGGTATAGGTCTGTCATTCTTCTCTTTTTTGTTGTTGTCTTCTATTTCTCTACAGTGGTCGTTTAAGTAATTTTCCTTGTCTTTGAGCACCAGCCATTGTACTGTTGCATTCATGGTTCTTAGTTTATTCCTATCTCCTTTTGCATAGAATCCTAGAGTTAGAAGAGACCACAAGGGCCATCCAGTCCAAGCCCCTGCCATGCAGGAACCCTCCATCAAAGCATCCCTGACAGATGGCCATCCAGCCTCTGTTTAAAGACCTCCAATGAAGAAGACTCCACCACTCTCCAAGGGAACGTGTTCCACTGCCGAACAGCCCTTACTGTCAGGAAGTTCCTCATAATGTTGAGGTGGAATATCTTTTCCTGGAGCTTACATCCATTGTTCCAGGTCCTGTTCTCTGGAGCAGCAGAAAACAAGCTTGCTCTCTCCTCAATATGACATCTCTTCAAAAATTTAAACAGGGCTATCATATCTCCTTTTAACCTTCTCTTCTCCATGCTAAACATCCCCAGCTCCCTAAGTCTTTCCTCATAAGGCATGGTTTCCAAACCCTTCACCATTTTAGTCGCCTTCTTTTGGACACGCTCCATTTTCTCCACATCCTTTTTTGAATTGTGGTGCCCAGAACTGGACACAATATTCCAGATGGAGCCTGACCAAAATAGGGAATAGAGTGGCACTATTACTTCCCTTGATCTAGACTCTATACTTCTATTGATGCAGCCCAAAATTGCATTGGCCTTTTTAGCTGCTGCATCACCCTGTTGACTCATGTTCAACTTGTGGACTACTTGGACTCCTTGATCTCTTTCACATGTACTCTCGTTCAACCAGGTGTCTGTGAATTTCATTTTTCCACCTTAAGTGCAGTACCTTACATTTCTCTGTGTTGAATTTCATTTTGTTAGCTTTGGCCCAGCTTTCTAGTCTATTCAAGTCATTTTGAATTTTGATCCTGTCTTCTAGAGTATTAGCTACTCCTACTAATTTGCTGTCATCTGCAAATTTGATAACTATGCCCCCAATACTGTCATCCAAGTCATTAATAAAGATATTGAATAGCACTGGGTCCAGGACAGAACCCTGTGGCACCCCACTTGTCACTTCTCTCCAGGATGAAAAGAAACCATTGTTGAGCACTCTTTGTTTCTCTTCTTTTCTTTCTTGCTTATCCATCATTCCTTCACTTTCTTTTTGTCTGTTGGAAGAGTCTTTATGCATTCTTCTTTTATTATGTCCCTGGATTTAGGTCAAAGCTCTTCCGGTTCACGATCTATTGTTCTTAGTATTGCAAATCTGTTGTTTATATTGTCAATTAATTCTGTGGAAATGTTGTTTAAATTGTATTTTGGTATGATGATTGGTTTTGTTCTCTTCTTGAGTTTTACTTTTATTTTTGAAATGAGTAGTTCGTGATCTGTGCAACAGTCAGCACCTGGTCTTGTGGTCACCAGTAGCTTGGCCATCTTTTACTTCCATTTGTAATCTGTCTGGTTTTTGTGTTGGCCATCTAGTAATGTCCATTGGCCACCAGTATGGAGCTTGGCCATATTGGTCACCAGATGGAGCTTGGCCATCTTTCACTTCCAATTGTAATCTGTCTCGTTTTTGTGTTGGCCATCAAGTGATGTCCATGTGTATAAACTTTTCTCTGGTTGTATAAAAAATGTGTTTCCAATGAATAGGCTGTTGGCTTCACAAAAATCTACCAGACACTCACCTGCTTCATTCCTTTTCCCTACTCCAAATCTGCCTACTGTTTTTTTTTTTTTATTATTCTTTATTTCCAAACTTTGGGTTCCAGTCTCCAATGTTCAGCTTGACATCCTGTGATGATGTGTTGCCAATTTCTTCCGGTATTCCTTCGTAAACTCTATCAATTTTTTCTTGTTCTGTCTCAGTGGTTGGTGCATATACTTGACTTATGGTGATATTTATAGGTTTCCCATGGAGCCTTATTGAGATGATTCAGTCTGATTGTGCATTGTATCCTCTGACTGCTTTTGTAATATATTTTCGTAGTATGAAAGCCACCCCATTTCTTCTTGTCTTTTCATTCCCTGAGTAGAACACTGTGTGATTGTCTGATTCAAAGTGGCCCATTCCTGTCCATTTTAATTAACTCACAAAATCCAGTACTGCTATGTTCATGTGTTGTATTTCAATAGTCACTATGTCTAGCCTCCTTTGGCTCATGCTTCTCAAATTCCATGTTCCTATTTTATGTGTGGTGCTGTTTCTGATGGGGTTTGTCTTTCTGAGAATGTTTACTGCTTGCTTCATCATTTTTGACTGCCCTTAGCTGCTCTTGCAAGTGTGTTTTCCTTTAGTTCCTATCTATCTCTCTGTTAGTGCTCTTCTCCTGCCTGTGTGACGCTTTTGATGTCTCCTCATAGAGTTTTCTAGGGGGACCACCTACACCTCCCAGTGCACAGTGCTAACAAGTGTGAGCTATGATGTCACTGCTGTTCTTTACTTTAGTGACACCCGCCACTACTGCTGCTACCCAGTAGTTGTTTTCTTATGTTATTCTCCCACCCTCCATTATTGTTGAATTGATCATTTTCCTACCCTTCTCCTCCCTCCTTTTCCCTTCCTTCCTCATATTCGTCTTTATTTTAGTCTCTCATCTGTCTTCAGGCCCTTGTTTGACTTTCCTTGTCACTCCTCTGTTTTCTCCTTTCCTCCCATTGGAAGGTGGGCGGGGGGAGGCTGCGATGGTCTGTGCCAGGTCTGAGATGGACTCACATGGATGGCTTTTCCCTTCCTCTTCCTCCCAGCTGTTTCTCCTCTCCTTTCTCTGGAAGGCAGCAGGGGGACTGAGATGTTCTGTGCCGGGACTGACATGGGATTAGACGGAGTCTTTTCCCCCCCTTCCCCTGATGCTTCCTGCGGCTCCTTCAGAATGGGAGAGGGGACAACTTCTGTTGTACTGCTAGTGGAAGCTAGACAGGTTTGACTTTTATACTTGCTCATTTTTCCCCCCTTTAAAAGGGTTAACACCCTGGGAAACTCAAATTACACCCCACAGTGTTAAGCTGCTAGTCTATACATTTCCAGCCCTGCCCTCCAGGAGTTGTCAGAGATTATCTGACCTACCTGGCTCTCTGTTGTCTTCCTGAACTCTGGGCTTGATCTGGACTGTGTTTATTGACTCTAGATACTATGGAAGTTGCTGAAGGCTCTTGCCAGACTTGAAGCTCGTGAATTAACTTTGGGATTTCAGGCTTTTGTTTGCTAGCAAAGTAAGTGCTGAACTGTAACCTATCTGTTACTTTGCTTGCTCATTGCCTGGTGCAATGTCTCTGCTACCAGATGTGTAGCAACAAGCTCTTGGCTGGTTGCTCAGACTGTGTTTGAACAGTATCCTTTTGGTGAAAGTAAGGTCTTTTTAGGTCCTGCAACTAGATGGCAGGGAGAGAGACTTTCCTTGGGGCTGGCCTAAGGTTTAAACCCTCACTACAAGTCCTGTTACTTGAGGGGAGGGAACCTCAGATTGGCCTTTCATCTGCAGACCAGCTGGGGAGTAACCCAGAATTTGGGTTCTTCTTTGGGCTCGGGCATTTTTGACCAGGGGACACTGAGGAGGAGGTCTGAGGGAAGACCACTTGCCTCCCACTAGGTTGCTCCCTCCCCAAGATATAGGGTGCAATAAATAGGATAAAAATAAACAAACTGGCCCATTTTACAACCCATGTTTCTGTGTTTGGTCTCATTATATGCCAGATTGGTCAGCAAAAAACTGATTACAGAAATGTTTGAATGGTCCACTGTAAATATCATACCACAAACAGAACTTTCAGAACATAGAAAGCTCTTCTTTTATACTAAGTCACATCACTGGTTCCCTCTAGGTTTTTATTATTATTAAACTCTGTGCTGAATAGCAGAGACTCTCTGGAGTTTCATAAATTATTCTTTCCCAGCCTTATGCAGAAACTGTAGAGAAGGTGTGATTTTTTGCACACAAAACATGTGATTTTTTTAAAAAAAAATTCTAGTGGAGTCTGTTCATGAGTGCAGCTGCTCATCATTGTGTGTAAACTGTCTTGAATCATTGGGGAAAAGGTGGTGTATGAATAAAGTGATTGACTGATTGGTTGAATGAATGAACTGAAGTATACCCATGGTTCTTGGAGGCTTCCATGTGAAGAATGCAGTGAATCCATGCTTGGATTTATGCCAGACTTGATTTGGAACCATTCAAAGTGCTGAACCTATTTATAGGATGTGATTCAGTACCATAGAGAGCTCCTTTAAAATCTGAAATATTATCCCAAGGGGATTTACCACACCCATGACACAGAAAGCACCAGCCTTCAGTGATTGTGTAAGTTAAGTACCAGCCAGATTACAAAGTACCATAGCAGTTTTCCCTAGAAATTTTAGTACTTTAGGTCCCTTTGCATATAAAGAAAGACAACATCTGAAAAGAGAATAGTCCCTACAGAGATGTATAAAGAAATGCAATCCAAGTGCATCATGTTTGGAAGCATGATGAATAGTAAGAGATCTTGTTGAATGTGCTAAGGCATTCCTCCAACTTCCAGCTGTTCTAAAAATGTTCTACCAAATCTCACAGTTATTTCAGAAGAGGGCACTGTGGGACATCGTGCTGTTAAAAATGAAACAAATCAGACCAAGTCTCTACACCACTTGCCAATACCATGTAATTTGCAATTAATTACTTTTGTTTTTGTTTAGAGAACTGTGCATGTAATTATTTTTGCACAAATAAATCATCATGCTTGCTTACTCTCAGCTGAGCAAGAATTGTTTTATAGTATAAAGAGTGAAAATATTTCAAACCTGGTGAGGAGATGTTTCTCTTTTTCCCGAATAAGTCATATCCTTCAGAAAGATTTTCCAGCACCTTGCCAAGTTCATCAGAATTGTATCTTTTTTTTATTAAAAGTATACAATTATGAGGAAATGTTTCTTTTTTCAGAGGGAAAACCAAATGTCAGATTCAGAAGGAAAAAATGAAGTCCACAAAAATAGAACTTATAGAAATACATGTGTATTATGAAATTACAATTAAGCAAAGTAAGTGCCACAACTAAAAACAGTGAATCAACAACAGACCAATGGGTTTATTCTTTTGGATCTGCTAGAGAACTGAAGCCACAACAGATCTTTGTCTGTTCTTCAGATGTAATATTACCACCATTCCCATATATTAAAAATTACAGGGTCTATTTATATGAAGAAGAGTAGGCCCTCTGTCCAGGGAGGTTCCTTTCCACTCTTAACATGTTAGCATGTTTCTGCTAAACATTTCAGCACTTGGCTGAAGCCAAATCCTGGGTTTCATGTTGGCAAACAGCTTGCCAACAAAGCATATGTATTAAAGAGCCAAGGAGAGACATATTCAGAATCACTTTTAAATTTCTTCTTAAATGAACAAACAAATCCTTCAATAACTACAAGTGGGCCCTTGGTTTCAGCTGGAGTTTTGATACCAAAATATATGGATGCTCAAGTCATTAAATACAATTCCATTAAATACAATGATATAGTAAAATTGTATCCCTTGTGTAAAATGGCAATATCAATTTGTGTTTTAGATTTTTTAAAAAAATATTTTAAAGCTGTGGATGATTTAATCCATGAATAAAACATCCATGGATATAGAGGGTCAACTGTAATTTATCAAAACCCTATGAGTAAATTCACCAAAGCCAGACTCAAGATTTCATGGGTAGAGGAGGAACCAGAAGGAACAGTTATTTTGAATTTCATCCTAGCCAACAGAGGTGAAAAGGTCAATGGAATGGAAATATTGGGATACTTGGGTGGGAATGATGGTGTGCTCTTGGGATTCATTATACAGAGGAAAGAGGAAACCCAACATGATTAGATACACACTGAAATTAAAGAAATCTGATTTCAGTAGACTTAAGGGAAACCCTGAGTGAGATCCCATGGTGAAAAATGCTAAAAAACAATGGAGTTTATTAAAGGTGAAATACTGAAGACACCATTACAAACAATTCCAATGAGGAGCAAAATGCCAGGTGTACAAAAAACAACAACAGCAACAAGAGAGAGGTTAAGAACAATAAAAAGGGCTTTTATGGGTATGTCCGCAGCAAAAGGAAGAAGAAGGAAATGATAGGGCCACTGTGTGGAGAAGATGGCAAAATGCTAACAGGACAGTGAAAAAGCAGAATTACTCAACTCCTTCTTTGCTTCAGACTTTTCAGAAAAGGCAAAGGGTGTTCAACCTGAGTACAGTGGAGTAGGGGACAGAATAGGAGAATTTTAGCACAGAATAAGTAAACAGATAGTACAGGAATACCTGGTTAATCTAAATGAATATAAGTCTCCAGGACAAGATGAACTACATCCAAGGGTACTAAAAGAACTGGAAAATGTAATATTGGAACCATTGGCAATAATATTTGAGAATTCCTGGAGAACAGGAGAAGTCCCAGCAGACTGGAGGAGGGCAAACGTTGTCCCCATCTTCAAAAAGGAGGAAAAAAGAGGATCCCAACAATTATCATCCAGTTAGTCTGACATCAATTCCAGGAAAGATTCTGGAGCAGATCATTAAACAGAGAGTCTGTGAATATCTAGAAGATAATTCCATAATCACAAAAAGTCAACATGGGTTTCAGGGAAACAAGTCATGTCAGACAAATCTGATCTCTCTCTCTCTCTCTCTCTCTCTTTTTTTTTTTTTTTTAATAAAATTACCAGCTTGGTAGATGAAGGAAATGCTGTGGATATAGTATATCTTGATTTCAGTAAGGCCTTTGACAAGGTTCATCTACAAGCCAGCAGTAGGTAAATCCGTTCTTTATAGCTTTATATAATGATACAAAAATCATGAAAAGTGTATCCTATACAGCTATACAGCCACTCTATACTGCTTTGGTCAGGCCCCACCTAAAATATTGCATACAGTTCTGGGCACCACAATTTAGAAGGGGTGCGGAGAAACTGGAGCAGGTCCAAAGGAGGGCGACTAAAATGGTTAAGGGTCTGGAAACCATGCCATATGAGGAACAACTTAAGGAGCTGGGGATGTTTAGCCTGAAGAAGAGAAGGTTAAGAGGTGATATGATAGCCTTGTTTAAATATTTGAAGGGCTGTCATATTGAGGAGCGAGCAAGCTTGTTTTTTGCTGCTCCAGAGACTAGGACCCAGAACAATGGATGCAAGCTCCAGGAAAAGAGATTCCACTTCAACCTTAGGAGAAACTTCCTGACAGTAAGGGCTGTTCGACAGTGGAACACACTCCCTCGGAGAGTGGTGGAATCTTCTTCTTTGGAGGTCTTTAAGCAGAGGCTGGATGGCCATATGTCAGGGATGTTTTGATGGAGAGTTCCTGCATGGCTGGGGGTCGGACTGGATGGCCCTTGTGGTCTCTTCCAACTCTATGATTCTATGAAAACAGGATGGATCTACCATGAACTTTCAAATGAGCTGAGATTTAAAGTAATAGGTATATGTATAAGAAATCAAAGAAGGGAGAAGTCACCAAAGGAAAGAGCCAGTGTTTGTTGGAGGAAAGTCAGAAAAGCTATCACTCAAAAAAAAGGGGGGGGGGGACAGTTGTCTATGTTTTGAAAAACAATAACAAGGAAATGCTAGTAGATATGCTCTCTTTGCTACCAAGAGAAACTATCCAAGGTGCTGAGACTTTTGTGCTATCCACGGTGCTAAATCTATTATTTAGCACCTTTCAAGTTGGTACTAAAACCCAGGATGTGCCCACATGCTCAAAAGCATCAGAGCTACCAGTCATCATCACTGACCCATACATAAAAATACATATAATGTGGGTATTCTACAATTGTACTATATTTGTTTGTATTTCAAACTCAGCCAGAGGCATATATTTTTCATAGTTACATTTGCTGGAGATAGAAAGTAGGAGGTCAACAATCACTAATGTATCTATTGAGGATGCAGCAAGAAAACAGCGCAATTGATTCCATCATCCGAATTACAATATTTTCTTGCCCCCTCTGTTCAACCACGCACATTGGGTACACCGTTTGCATTACCAAACTGACAATTTCCTTTTACAGGATCTTCATTTTTGCAAATGACTACACTTAACTCCAGCCCACCAAGCCTCCCCTCCCCCAGCAAGAAATTACAAAAAGCCTTCTGGCATTTTAAATGCAAGCATTTGCATCTATAATTTAACATAGCTACAAAATTGCATCTGCAAACATGGAGGGGTTTTTTGAAAGCCTATTATGCTATGCTTTTTACCTCTTATTATATATAGTTTGCCTACCCTTTTTTTCTCTTTTGCTCCCCAAGGAATTATGCAAACAAAATGCTAACTGCTTTTTATAAAAGAAATTATTCCCCTTTCTTCTTTTTGGTGTTTAATATGACTAAATCCAATAGTGCTTTCACTCCCAACATGCTTGTTCATTATAAGTGTGGGAAGTTATGGCATGCTAGCACAAAAATAGTCAGGAACAAGCATGCCTTTAGGTTTTATTAATACATGTAAAAATGACACTCAGAAATCAAGTGTAGCCTTTTTATTATGAAAATTCTGTAATGTACTGTCTTCCTCCCCCTTGCAATAACAACAATAGGGAACAAGGTTGCTTAGTCAAACAACATTTTGATATTCTAAAGCACAAAATGAGTGTGTGAATTATACTAATACACTCAGTAATCACTATTCAAGTACTTCTTCTTGAATGAAGAATTGTGGCAAAGAAAATCATTCCAGGAATAGCATGGTGTTATATTCTTCAAATGAATTAGCGTTTATTTGTTCAGGCATGAAAATGTTGGTCAACGAGAATCTGTGCCTCTCCCCTTGCCAATGCCATCAAAGCTAGTCACTATCATCTGTCAAACACAGAGATCCTGAAGTTCATCTTCAAACTGTGGCAACCTCTTCCACCTCCACCCTCCTTACAGCATGGAGAATCGCACCATGCAAGTTTTCCCTTCCTCTGTACCTGTGAGTGATTTTGCAGAGGCAAAACAGGCCCCTTTTTGCTCAAAGAAGCTGAGAGGTAGTGGAAGCATGCCCAGTTGCTGCTGTTGACTCCAATGTTAGTGCTATGATGAATCCACTCCTGATGCTGAAAGTATTGGGTGGGATGGGATTTAGCAAGTTGCAATTAAAATAGGCAACAGAATCATCAGGGGGACTCATCAAGACAAGGCATGTCTGACCTTATTTTCAGAGCTTAGAAAGGTTACTTTTTCTCATGTTCTGGAAGAGGCCTTCTCAGATGAGGAAGAAGAAAAGGATAACCCAGATAGCAGGTTCTAGTAAGAAACAGAGGAGGCTGGCAGTGCTGTCATGGTACTAGCAGAAACAGAGCTTGATTTGTCCCATAGAGCTCCTGAAGATCATGGAGAAGATGTGGAGACATTCATCCTGTAAAACATACTACCAATGCGAAGGGCAGAAAATGCCTTGATCCACTTTAAAGGGAAAATGCTGTGCTAATTCAGCCAGTTGGGCTGATTTATAGCTGGCTATAAATTAGGTCACCAAGACTATTCAAGTGCTGCAAACTATCAGTTCTAATCCTAATTTTGTGACTTTGCCTGATTTGTGGAATTTTGAAGCGTGAAGGCCACCATGGGAGAAGACAGGAGAGGGCAGAACAACCAAGGAGGGGGAGTACAAAAGAGGAGAGATGTAGCATCAGGAGGAGGAGAGATGGAGGCGAGGTGATCAGGCTGAGAAATGAGGAAGAGGGTCGGCAGAAGACAGAGGTGGATGTGGTGAGGGGCATAATAAGAAAGTGGAGCCCAGGAGAAAGCATGAACAGCTAGCTCAGGATATCCAGCCCTAAGACAGAGGAGGGTGTTTGGGGAGATAGAAAGTAGTGCTTCAGTTCATTACCCCCACTAGCAAGGCCAGGAAGCATGGAAGGAGACACTGCCCTAAGCCCAAGGTCTAGACAGTGCACAGAAAGGCAGTGCCAACTTCCCAGGAGGGGCTCAGCACTGGGTGCTTAGCATGATTAACTGCCCAAACCTTCCAGGGATGAGAAGGCAGAGTGAGAGCCCCTAGAGAAGGGCTATGGGGGCAAGGCTTGAGGGTGGGGCATTTGACAAATGGGAAGGTCCTTTTGTGACCCTGAGGTTCTACTTTGTTTTCAATATTAGACCAGGAAGAAGTTCGGTTGTTAAGTGAAGAAAACTAACATGTCACTTGTGGTGGGGAAGACACTATTGAATCGCAATAAATGTGTGCAGTTAAAAGTCCTCAGAATTTATATTTTGTTAATGACCTCATGGCATGTGGTAGCCCTGGCCTCCCGTATACAGGAGGTGGGGCTACAACATGTTATTTAATATTTCTAAATCTAAGGTCTATATTAGCTTTTACAATTGCATGAGTAGTGTTACAATTACAAGCCACAAAAAGCATGTGCTCTTAAACAATAAGAATAGCAGGAATTCATTCTCAGTAATTGAACACTTGTTTTCCAGAGCAAGGAACTGTCAAAACCACCTCTGAATATTCCTTGCCTAAGAAAACCCTAAGAAATTAATGGTGTTGCCATTAGTCAACAGGCAGCCTGAAGGCACATACACACAGAGGGAGACTGTCCAAATCTGCCAGCTTGTCAACCACTGGATCAATAATTTAATTAAAAACAATGATTAAGAATCAAAGCTATTTTGCTGTAAATGATGATAACTTGCATTGCTATCTCAAAAAACACAGCATACTTTCTTAAACCTGGGCTTAATATGTTTGTATTTACATTTTCACAAGCAGCTCTTACACTTATCACTGTAATGGGATTTCCAATGCACACAAATCAGGTAACCGTGTATTTAACAAGCTACAGGGTATAATATATGCATCCATGTCAAAATTAAGAAAACGTTGTCCTACAGCTGAATATGAGCTGAATTTTTTCAAACTGTTCATTTCAATTATACTGCACTGCCATTTGGAAACATGAAAGTCACTATAGTAAGATTTTCATCTCTCCACTGCTTTCTCTCTCTGTCAGAATTTAGAGTTAATTACCTTGTTCTACTAAAGTCTTTATATGTAATTATCAAAGCAAAAGGTAAAGTTTTGTGGCAAGTTTTTAAAATACTAGAAACACATGTGTGTTAAAAATGGGCTATCTTCAGATTTAGAGCCATTAAAGGCTTGCTGTTTTTATATCCATCAGATAATTGCTTTTACACACAAATTAAAGGAAATAGGACCATGTAGATCACTTACCTTATTTGAGGAATGATGTCTTCCCCCTTTCAAAAGCACCAAAGGACTAACATCCTCAATCTACAACTGTTTCATTGACCACGCTTACCAAAATGGATTTGAATCTTTCAATTCCCATTTCAAAATGGACAATAGTTTGATCTTCCACCTCTTTTAAATCCGTATCAGCATTGATTAGAGAAAACACCTTGAAAATTATACAAAAGTGGTATTTGACTCCAGTGAAGCTAGCCAGAATAGTTAAAAAAATGTTTCCTCCAAATGTTGGTATGATTGTAATGATAATGGCACATTTCTACACATGTGGCTAAACTGCCCCAAAATAAACACATTTTGGCAATTGGTACTTGAAAAAATTTCATTGCTTACCAATCAAGAAGTAAAATTATGTCCAGAAATGCTTTTGTTATCAATATATGTAAATGCAAACTCAAATTTGAAACATAAAAACCTCATAGATTTCTTCATTACAGCAGCCTGTGTAGGAATTGCCAGATGTTGGAAAACAGGGGAGGTATCTTCAGATATGTGGTGGAAAAAGGCATGGGACCTATGGTTACTTGAAAAACTGTCTGACAGAATGGCAAGTTACCAAAAATCAGGGCGACCAAAATCAGGATCTTTCATAGGTTCAAATGGTTCCCACTCATTGATTTTGTAAACAAAGACAGAAACAAGAGAAGACAACCTCCATCTCATCTGAATCTTTGGTCGGACATTCTGGACTAGATTTACACAAAGACAGCACTGGAGTTTAAAATAACCACTTACACTGAACAGAACTCAAAAAGGAGACCCACAAAAGAGACCAACAACATAATTCAAATTTGTGAGATGAATTGTTGTATTTTGCTGTATTGTTGTGATATGTCTTTTACATAGTTGTTTACTTATAATTAAAAAAATTAAAAAGGGCTATCTTCCTTCATATGTTCACTTACCATATATGCAAACTCTGCTCTCATTTCTGGATGTGAACAGGACATTGTCTTTCTGTTTGATCGTTCCCTGCATTTCATAACCCTTTTTTTTAAAAAAAAATGCCATGCAAAATTGCAGTTTCTCAATTAAAGTTTGGGCACAGCAACTTCTTGTGATGATGCCCTGTAGAAATATGGATTACGGATGTATATGTTGCTCTTAACTGTGACCTATCAAAGTGCGAGAGTCGTGTTCAATACAGTGCAACATTTCTATTCATTTTTACTCAAAAGTAAGCCCCACTTTGTTTTAGGGAGCTTACTCCCTGGTAAGCATGTTTAGGTAGGGGTGTAGTTTGCAAAAGTGTGGAGAAGCTTCTATTTGTGCAGTCAAAGGCTTTCATGACCAGCATCCATACTTTTTTGTGGGGCTTTTGGGCTATGTGGCCATGTTCTAGAAGAATTCCTTTCTGACGTTTCGCCAGCACCTGTGGCTGGCATCTTCAAGATGCTGGTGAAACGTCAGAAAGGAACTCTTCTAGAACATGGCCACATAGCCCAAAAGCCCCACAAAAAAACTAAGCTTCTTTTTGTTTCAATAAACGATCTCTCCATTATATAAACTTCAAATACCAAGGGCTAATGTGCAAGAAGAAAACAATAGAAGGGAAAGGTTCAAGCCTACTACTCCCCATGCTAGGATCCCAATTCAGCTCATGTATCCTACACTTACTTCTCGGTATGAAAAAAGAACCAAGTGAGATGCATACTACAAGTTGAAAATAATGTGTATTGTATTATGGTTATGCAGCTACAGCAGCAATGATAACTTTGCCTTGCATTGCATTTTCACAAAGATTTTGATTACTAGGTGCATTCAGTTGTACCTGTTCTTATGCAGATCAAATCTGTCACCTAGTTTTGAGCCACCTTGAATCCCTACATTACAAGAAAGGTGATGTATAAATAAAATAACAACAAGAAGAACTTACTTTAATGCAGGCCTGCACAGCATACGACCCGGGGGGCACATGAGGCCCACCAAAGGATTTTTCATAGTCCACAAGGATGTGGAACAGCTCCTCCGCTGCTTGCTAGCAGTAGAGGAGGAGGAGGATGGGCATATACTTACCCTTCAAGGCTCCTCTGCTGCTTGGCTTTCTCCTGAGGAGATGGCAGGGTGGAGGATGAGGATGGGTGAACATTTGCAATGCTACTCTGCTACTCAGCTTTCTCTTGAGGAAAGGGCCAGGCAGAGGAGGAGGAGGATGGAATATTAATTAATTAATTAATTAATAATTTTTATTTATATCCCGCCCCTCTGAACAGGCAATCGGGGCGGGTTACAACATATTTAAAACAGCAACACAATTAAATTAACAATGAATTAAAACATAGGACATACAACAATGCAAAAATCTAAAATTTCTGGAGCTAAATAGGAAGAGCAGGAATCACAGGGAATAAAAAGCTGGGAGGGTTGTAGATCTCAGGTTTGGAGCCAGGAGATGTTAATTACTGTCTGGGAAGCCTGCCTGAAGAGATGCGTCTTTAATGCTTTCTTAAAGCCATCGATAGATACCATGAGACGCATCTCATGCAGCAGGCCATTCCACAGCTTGGGGTAAGCAGATGAAAAGGTCCTCTGGGAGGTCTGCACCAGCCTGGTCTTCATAGGCTGTAGCAGGTTCCTCCCAGAGGACTGGAGTGTGCAGGGAGGGGGGTCATATGGGAAAAGGCGATCCCAAAGATAGGATGGACCCAAGCCATGTAGGGCTTTAAAGGTTAAAACCAACACCTTGTACTGTACCCAGAAACTAATTGGTAGCCAGTGAAGAGCTTTAAGCACAGGTGTAATGTGCTCTTTCCTAGATGTTCCCGTCACAATCCTGGCTGCCATATTTTGGACCAGTTGCAGTTTCTGGGTTAAGCACAAGGGTAGCCCCATGTAGAGCACATTACAGTAGTCCAGACGTGAGGTTACCAGAGCGTGTAACATGGTTTCCAGATCCCTCACATCCAGGAAAGGGCGCAGCTGGCATATTAGCCGAAGCTGATAACAAGCACTTCTGACTGTCTCATTCACCTGACTAGTCATGTGAAGCAACGGGTCAAGAAGTACCCCCAGGCTGCAAACAGAGTCCTTCGAGGAGAGTATGACTCCATCGAGGACTGGAGATTGTATTCCCAAACCGGGTTTCAGGCCTGTAACTGTGAATACCTCCGTTTTGTCTGGATTAAGCTTCAATCTGTTTTCCCTCATCCAATCTATTACAGTCATTGAGAGGAGAGACACTATCTGAGGTCTGAGCAGACAATCTGGTCATGGAGAAATATATCTGAGTGTCATCAGCGTACTGATGACACTGAGCACCATGCCTCCGAATGATCTCACCCAGCAGCTTCATATAAATGTTAAATAGCATCGGGGAAAGGATGGCTCCCTGAGGGACGCCACAATTGAGCTCGATTTTAGAGGAGCAACTGTCCCCAAGCCTCACCCTTTGGGATCTGCTGGAGAAGAAGGACCATCACCACCGGAGTGCGGTGCCACCGATCCCTAACTCTCTCAGCCGAACCAAAAGGATGGAGTGATCTATGGTGTCAAAAGCCACTGAGAGGTCCAAGAGCACCAACAGAGTCACACTAGCCCTGTCAATACTCAGGCAGACGTCATCTGTCAGAGCGGCCATGGCGGTCTCAACTCCATATCCTGTACTGAAGCTGGTTTGAAATAGATCGAGATAATCGGTTTCATCCAAGACAGCTTGGAGTTGGGAGGCGACAGCTCTCTTGATCACCTTGCTTAAGAAAGGCAGCAAGGAAACTGGTCTGTAGTTATTCCTCTCCAGGGGGTCGAGGGAAGGTTTCTTCAGGAGGGGTCTCACAGCCACCTCCTTCAGACAAGATGGAATAATGTCTTCCCTAAGGGATGCATTGATCACATCTCGAAGGAATGTTCTCAGTGAGTCCCCTCCCTGGACGACCAGCCAAGATGGACCTGGATCAAAGGAGCAAGTCGTCTTCCTAGTACTACCAAGAAGCTTGTCCACATCATCGGTACTCACCGATTGAAACTCATCCAGTAAACTGACCACAATGGACACCTCATTTACGGACCCTGGAAGAATATTGGCATCCAAGTCGGCCCTAATCTGAGAGATTTTATCTGCAAAGTAGGTGTTAATTAATATTTTAATATTAATATTTCATTAAAAACTATTTGTGGCCTGAAGAAGTTAACCTGTTCTAATTTTGGCCCCTTCCTGCTGCCAAGTTGTGCAGGTCTGCTTTAATGCAACAGGAATGACAACCTTACTCAAGAAAATGTACCCAAGAATATATACAAATATACCATCCTATACAGGCCCAGTTTCATTTAATTTTTAAAGCTAAGCAGGATAGCCCTTTTTAGTATTTGGATGGGAAACCAATAGCTAATTCCAGCAATTTCCAAGTAGAGGAAATTTCCAGATAGAGGAAAAGATGCTGTCTAAAACCTTGGAGAGCCATTCCAAAACTAGCAAAAGGCTAGTTCATTATAAGTCAGATTCCTATGTTCCTAATAAACTGTTGTTTAAGTGTCACTTGCCAACATATTTTTGACATATATGCTTCACGGCACATAAACCTTATTGTCACATTCTTAGCAAGCTGAGCACATTTTGAGCATCGTTATAGAAGAGAACATGTAGGTATACCCAGAACTAAACTTGCATTCTGGTCCTATTCCATTTTCCTGTTGTACTGTCAACTCTATTTTTTTTTTTTAATTTATTGCTGAATCCTGAATTTGTTCAAGTGAACTCTAGTGAATTTGATGAACTGTGCAAAAATAATGGAGGCCATGAGCTACTAAAAAGCCTGTCTTTCAGGATTAAATTGGTTTTTGTACAGCGCCATGTACATTTATGGTGCTTTATAAATAAAGCTAATAATAATAATAATAATAATAATAATAATAATAATAATAATATACCAATCAAACTTTTTTGTCCCCCAAGTGCAAGAATGGATAGCCATTGTTAATCTGTGGGCTGCACTTGCTTCATTTTCCACCCATCCATCCACTCCTGCAGAGTACATGCCAATTCTGACATGCAAGGGACATACTTTGTTTTAGGACAAAAGTGCAGCCCTGAGGGAATAAGAGGTGGAATTCTCTTGTTTTGCTCCCAAAAAGGTAAGCAATGAAGAGTTCAGAAACTCCATGGTCTCTCAGATTATTATTTTTTATTATTTTTTTTATTTACTAATCAGAACATACACATGTTCTAAACAGTATAATTTTTATGTGCAGAAGGTATTGTACAAAACCAACAGTAAAACATAAAACTATCCATTAAACATAAAACTATCCATCCAAGCATACATTGTTCTTTTCAATCTGTAGTTCATAATTAAGTGATGAGTAGATGTCACTTAATGAGTACAGAAAATGCGAAGCTTGTCATAAATAATATTACTTTGGCTGACACTTTGTTAGAGATAAACACACACATAGGTTTATCTTATGTATTTGTATGTCCTTTGGGGGGCACTGCAGAGATTAATACTTCATTATTCTGTAGCACTCAAGCCCCCACCCCCTTACTGAACAGCCTCTGAAACCCTGACCACACACACCCATTCCCTGCTTCATGGGGAGGTTTGCAGAAGCATCTACCTGTGGCGAGATGCAAAATGATGGCATTAGTACTGAAAACCACCATGGTGCCAGGATCATCTTTTGGTGCCAGGATCATCTTTTGGTGTCAGGATCATCTTTTGGTGCCAGGATCATCTTTGCGACTGTAGTGTAGGCAGCAGCTTGTGATCTGGAGAAGTACCTCTCCTCTTCCAGAATAACTGAAGAGACGCTGTAGACAAAGGTCTCTCAGATGAGGCTTTTATTCTTAGAAGAAGTTACAATATGTCCAGAGCTATCTACAAACATCTACACAGTCCACCACCTATCAATAGAAGCAGCCACACAGTCAACTGACTCCAACAGAATCCACAGCCGACTGCCAAATCCAACTGTCAAGACCAACTGTCAACAGAATGTTCAAATTACCCCAGCCAGCACCTGATTGGCCAATGTTCCTGGCAGGTCTTTGGTCATTACACGTTGTATATTTTCCTTGGGACTCTTTATCCCAACATATTCTCATTGGTTATTCACATTGCTGACTATGTTGCAAATCTTTTTTAAAAACTCAGGGGAAAAACCTAGTATAAATTATCCCAAATTAAGTGGGTTTTTGGCAACCCCCCACAAAACTGAATTGGGTGCATTCCAGTCACATGTGAACAATGGAGATTCAACCTGGATTCATCCTGAATTGTTTTCACCATCTGAATAACCAATAGGTCACAGGGGTGGTATATGGCTCACTGCACCATGGCTCACTGCACCATAAAGAATTGCAGATTCTGTATCCTTCAGCAGGTATCAAAGTGAAAGTGAAGTAGCAGGCTCATATCAATGTGATGTGCTCTGCTGACAATCCCATAGTTTGCATTTTGTTCTTCACATACTCCAAAAAAGTAAATTATCTCCATAAAGTGTTCAGATACGTCTGTTTCAATTATTATATTCCTTTCACTGGAGATTTACGCCATTCCATTTATTGCATTCCTTTCGACATCTGGAGATCTCCAGCTGAACTGCCATTAATAATATAGTAAATAAGATCCTATGCACAAGTGTTAGTTATTACCTATAAATAGAGTATGATATGGAAGGGTTGTAAGAATGGCCTTCGTGGTCTTCATAGAGCCCAGGAAGAGAATAATTCCCACTCTGTCCTAGACCAATGGCCCCTAGCCATCAAATCATAGAATCGTAGAGTTAGAAGAGACTACAAGAGCCATCTAGTCCAACCCCCTGCCATGCAAGAATGGTAATTGATCCTTTTTAATTGAAAATGCCAAGAATTTAGTCTACAATTTTCTAAACAGAAAGCACACTGTGGCTCTAGCTTATGTAAACCGATCCTCCAAGAAAAGGGCCTGTCCCTTAGATTTTCACTGTAAGAAGTCCATGGGAGTGTATAAAATAGTGAAGGTTTAAATTCACCATACGTGTTTAAAAATAATTATGTCATTAGTCTCTACAGCAACTTTGTATGTCCTTCTCTCTAACCTTTCTACTGGTACTCTTCCTCTACAGTGGTGGGATCCTTTTGCATCAAATCTGTTTTGGTATGTAGTGATATATATGTACACATTCGGGATGGATTAATTAAAAGCTATAATCTAACCACCTGTGAGAATTCCTTCCCTAAGAAAATCCTATGAAATTCATGGTATCGACATAATTCAACAGGGAACTTGAAGGCACGCACACACACACAAAGCATATAGTTCTCAAAGAGAGAAAGTTTCATAAAGTGGAAATTCACAAAGATCAAGATCAAAACTTTCTGATACATCCCTTATGCCGTAATTGCCCAGAACCTCTTGTCTGGTTGCCTTGCAGAACTTCCAATAATGTATTGCCAGGTAGGAGAAATTACAGTCTGAAGATTAATAACACTGTAGTGAAATTATACAGAGTTCCGCATTTCATCTCTTCTCAAAGAATCGATTTAGACATGACACCTCCAGTATGCAGTGCCTCAGGAAAAAAAAATAACTATACCTATAGCTAGATGCAGCCACAAGAACATGTAAAAGATCTCATTTTGAGCACAAGTGTCTATGCACATAGCATCTGCACCTCAGTACAGCTGCTACCTGGTAATATATTACTGATGTTCAGGTATCACATGCAAAGAAATAAGTACACAAGGAACAAAAGCTTTAAATGTTGTGAAGGTGTTTCATTTGGCACATTGCTATACATGGGAAGCAAAAAGTTCTGTCCAGTGGCATCCTGTAGTTATTGTCCCTTCCAATGCTGTGCTTTGTGCTTGCCTGCCCCTACTCCAATTGGCCCTGCTTCTTGTTAAGAGCACGGTTGTTGGGGCTAGCTGCAGCCTCAGGATGGCCATTTGGGATCTCATGCAGCTGCTGGGCAATCAAGAAAGGGAGGTGACAATTTTTTGTTCTGACACTTTCTCCCTTACCCAGCAACTCTGCCAGGTACCCCTCCCCCATTGTATCACCTAACTGGGTGTACACCCTCCCTCTTGGGTTTCACCCAGTGTGGTCCACACCCACACCCGCACACCCTTAGTGACATCACAGGTTCTGTCACCAAATTAAAGACAACATAATCCATTCATAAAAAAAAATCTGTAAAGTTACATTATGGAAGGAGAGGCAAATCAAAGTATAGTTCATTTACTTCTTAGATTGTTTGTGTGTGCAGGCATAATCTTAGAAAGACATTCCATTATGAGTAAAGAGAGACTACCGTACCTCTTCTGGCTTTTTACAGTAATGTAGTCTGATACATGTTTGTATTGAATGGGAAACATCCAACTAGTGTCCTCCACCACAAGAAGGTTTCCATCAACACAGTAAAGAGAGAAATAGCTCTCCCTTCCATCACAGTATCCTGCCCTCCCCCAGTCTGTTCAGGAGGGTTGTGGGGGAACCTCTGAAGCAGATTTAGGGGGTGCTGCAAAGGGGATGAGAGAAAAATGAAGTCCCAGTGCATCAACTGAAACAATACTACAGTTTACAATGTGGAATTTTAGTCAACCAAAAATGAAATCTGTCAAGCAATGCAAAGCTATTTCTAAATCTGCCATGAGTTTCTTGCTTTCATGAAGCTCAGCACAATTTTCATGAATCTGACTTTTACTCTCTATAACATTTCATTTTTCCAAGATACAGCATTGTTTTCTCTCATTTTTGCATAAGTTTGTGATTTTCAAAAAGTCTGCCATGCAAAAAAAGAGTTCATATTTTTGTCTGTGCAAATGAAAATTCTGATACTCTTTTGTATGCCATTTCCACTAATGCATTTATTTTTTGCAAACACTTTTTATTAATATATGCCTTTTTGTGATCAGTTTTTTCCTAATATATGAATAAGTGTATGAAATTTCCTTAGTTTACATAATTTATTATTGGAGAACAGCTCTACAAGATTCAGAGACATGTTAAAACCAAGGTATAAATGTGTTCTGATTCATTTATTAGTGCAAGGAATGTTAATTGGAGAGCTGGTAGTATAATGGTTTGAGTGTTGGGCCAGGATTCCAGGGAACCAGGATTCAAATCTCTGCTCATCCACTAAAACCAGCTGGGAGACCTTGGGCAAGTCACACTCTCTCAACCTCAGAGGAAAGTAATGACAAACCTTCTCTAAATAAAGCTTGCAAAGAAAATCCTAGGATAAAGTTGTCATAAGTGATAGTTAGCAACAACAGCCATATGAATTTGGTCAATTCATATTTAAAAAGCAAACCAAAGTTCACCCCCATCCCTGGGAAAATCTGGAAAGACTGTAAGGTTTTGTACTAATTGATAGTTTCTCTACCACATGACATAACAATGAGAAACTTATTTCAGATGGATCATAAAGAATCATTGAAAAGAAAATGAACAAAAGAGCTTACAGAATGTGTTGTTACCTTTTGTTTGGTAACTTGGAATTAACAGTGATGCACCCAGTCCTTCACATCCAATCACCACATGCTCGACATATGTACCTTTCCAACTCAACAGAATTCTAACAGTGTTTAGCAGAAAATGAGAATAGCCCTTTTCCCCAGTGTTCCGAAAGATTCTGTAACATTATAATGTTACATTATAATGTTACATTTAATTATCTGGTTTCAGACTGAAGAGATACATTGCAATTGTCTACAAAAAAAGGTCAGAGGTTCATGCATTGTCTGGCAGACTACTCAGAAAGACCATTTCCAGCAGACTTTTTAAATTTACTTTTCCCAGCTATACCGAATGTTAATGCTATTTTCCTGACTTATATACTGTTTTAAGAATATGTGATTAACTGATGTTATAAAAAGAGAGAGTTCCAAATGTCACACTAGATCTGGCAAAATATTTTTGGATATTCTTTTTTATTTCCGATGAGCAGATGTAGAAAAGGATTCAAAAAGTTGAGCTTGTCTCCATAAAGTTGGCTAAGAGATCTCTTTAGAAGGCAAATAACCCACTTTCTTCCTTTAACACAGATAATGATCCATTTATATGAATAGTAACCATTAGCGAAGAAGAAGAAGAAGTCAGAAACTGCCATTTATATAATAATTTAAGCATTATGTAGAATCCTGTTAAATTACTTGCCAAGCCATCCGTCTATGCTTTGGACTATTTGGTTTTTGCTTAGTTTCTGAACAGAGTTTAGAAGTCCTTCAAAGAAACAATAGGCAAATGATACTTTTACATAACAGTGAATACAATATCTTTGGGTGATTCCTTTCATTTTTATGCTAAGAGTTTGTATACCCGATTTTTTAAAATTCCAGTCATTAACTTTGTTTTCAAGCCCTTCTTTTTCTGCTCAGATAACATTTCATCTTGAATGGCCCACAGTAACCTTTTTACTACAATCCAAGTGGTGTTTCAGCCCATACTACTTCCAACATCTCTGAACTGCATACATTTATCTGTTGCTGATGGAAATACTGTGATCCCCCAGACTACTGAAGCATGTAAAATCAGAATCATCTTTGACTCATCCTTCTCTGTCTTCTCTCATGTCCAATCAGGACCTCTTATCACTTCTTTTTGAACATCTCCATGATTTGCCCTTTCCTTTCCATACCTACTGTTAAAATAATTGTCCATACCCTTATTCTCTCTCATCTAGGCTATGGCAGCTTCCCCGCTGGCATTCCTACTTGCTATATTTCCCCATTAATCAATACACAACTGTTTTGCTATACTTGTCTTCCTATCCCATTGTTATTCATATGTCACCTCTCTTCTTAAGTCCCACTCTGCCTCACAGTGTGCTTTTGTATTGATTTTAGGGTTCTAATCTTCACATCTAAAGCTATCTGCTTCTTTCTTACTGAATATGCCCCCTCCATTTCTCTCCTTGTGCTCCTTGTAGCTACCTTCATTTTGCACAAGCTCATTTATCATCTGATCCCATGATATGCTTTTCCCATTCCATTTTATGCCTCTTGCTGTGGTACTTCCTACTCTGGAAAAGTTCTCTGTCACACTCTCATTCACCAGGCTTTCTTTCTTTCTTTCTTTCTTTCTTTCTTTCTTTCTTGTTGAAAATCAAAATCTTATTCTATAGTAAAGCCTATGCTAAACCACTTGCACAGCCAGCATTCTCTACTACCCCTATTACCTCATCAGTAATTATGTATTTCAATGGGTGGAAATGCAGGGATACCCATATTGATCATAAAACAATATCTGAAGTCCAGCTCAGATTGATACTTTTATTATGTCAACCAATGCTGCATCCGCACTGCAGATATACTCTAGTTTGACATCACTTTAACTGCTATGGCTCAGTGCTATGGAATTCTAGTTACTGTAGTTTTGTGAAACATTTAATCTTCCCTGTCAGATAGCTCTGGTGCCACAACAAACTCCCAGAATTCAATAGCACTGAGCTGTGGCAGTTAATGTGGTGTCAAACTGGATTATTTCTGAAGCACAGATGCAGCTCAAAAGATGCAGCTCATCCCCTTCCCACCACCTTCCCCTTTTCCTTTTGTGTTGTCTCTTTTAGACTGTAAGCCTGAGGGCGGGGATCAGTCTAATTATAAGATTGTATGTACAGCACTGTGTAAATTTACAGCTCTATATGATGATGATGATGATGATGATGATGATGATGATGATGATGATGATGATGTTAAAAAAACAAGCAAACACATAACCCACCATCACACTGGCTTACAGCTTCTTTAGCAGGAAAATATGTTTTTAAAAGTATATAGGGAAAGGAAGGTAATGGAACTAGAGTCATGCCATCTACATTTTTGTTTTAAGAGGTTATGGATAAAGTGTAAGTAAGCACATGTGAGCTGGCTGGGAACAAAAGCAGTAAAAAGAAGGCAATAAAGTTTGAATTATCTATCTGAAGTTGCTAAATATTTTTATTTTTTATCTATCTGTTTTATTTCATTTCATTTGTATGCCACCTTTCTCCCAGAGTAGGACCCAAGGTAACTCCCACAGAGTGTCAATTTTAAAACTTTAAAACTTTCACAATAAAATTTAAAAACAATTAAAATCACATCATAGTGTAAAATCATTTTTAAAACATACAAAAGTTTTAAATGATAAATAAAAGATACCAATAAGAAGCTTCTCTGCTTACTTATTAAAAGTCTGCTTAAACAAAAAGGTCCCTGCCTGCCAACAAAGGAAAAGTAGCGAAGGAGCGAGCCTAGCCTAGCCTAGCCTCCCACAGAAGAGAATTCCAGAGGGTGAGAGCAGCCACAAAGAAGGGTCTCCCCCATATCATCACCAAGCAAGCCTAAAATGGTGGGCAGGACTGAGAGAACACCTTCCCCGGTAGGTCTTAGAACTCTAGCAGATTTCAGGAAACGGACGCAACTGGCACACAACTTTCAACTGTGAGAATGCACTCCTGGCCAAAATGTGGATGTTTTGTATGCATACTCCTCTCTCTCATTCTCTCTCTCCATATATATACTTTTTAAAATGCAAAAAGTGTGTGTGTGTGTGTGTGTGTGTGTGTGCCTGCATGTAAAAGATTTAGAGAGACAGAGAGACTTTTAAAAATATGCAAAAAATATCTACATATTCCAAAATGTCTGGAAAAGTTATAGAGACAGAAACAGAGAGGCAGAGACAGAAAGAGAGAATGAATGTATATTGCAAGTGAGTTTTCCTTCTTTGACTTTTTAAAGTCAATATGCAATATATAAAAACTGTATATATTTCTCTAATTGCATATTGCATAGTTTGCATACTTTTTAAAAATTTTGGATTACAAAATTCAGGAAAGCACAAATATTAATGCATTGTTACATTCTGGCTCATGTACAGGGTTGTGAAACTAGAATGTAGTCAACTCACACTAAAATTTAGGCTAAATGAATTTCTTCCCCATCCTTGTTCCAGGCTGCCTTGAGTTCTGTTGCTGTCTGGTCTCCCTCCTATAGAAAGAAAATCCTCTTGATAGGGACAACAAGACACCTGTGTTCTGTTGACCAGCAAGTGTACCGTGTGAAATATATAAACAATGAAGAGTAGCAGAAGCAGTAGAAATCAAGCAGCTGATGTTAAACAATTTCAAGGCATAAGAGCTACGTTTTAAGAGTATCTTTACCTAATCTAGGGTCTTTACCTAATCTTATAGGGTGCTATCTACACTAAGGAGATTACTCTGGCAGCATCCCTGAATATCGTGGTCCCAGACTTCCCCAACCTCCCTCTATTACCTTAACCTTCTGTTCTGATTCTGGGCAGTATTATCCAAAGTGCATTTTACTCAATTTTAGTGTGTGTGTGATATTCCACATGTCCCCAGATGGACCCTGCCCAGCAGTCCGCCATAATTCCCAAAGCGATGGGACATGTACACACTACACCCAGGTGAGGTCAGTCTAATGGGACCTTTTGGGAACAGTACCCCTAGGACTAGCCCTCCAGGCAGTTTGGAAGTCACTAATGGGATCATCATCACCTCCATAATCAAAATAATAGGCAATGATTGCCTAGATGTCTCACCTGAGCTGGCTAACGACTTAACTCCCCTCCCATTTCCCTTGGACACTGATGGACCAGATTACCTCACCTCATACAATCTAACACCTTTACCCTGTGGCTAGTTTTAGCCCTTAAAAAACCCTGAAAATCTCCCCTCAGTGTGCTAGATTAGAGTTCATGGGGACACTATGTCACTGTGATCTCTCGCACTTCCATTCAACCAACACTCTCAGAACAGCTGTGTCTCATCCTACTTCACCCAATTGGACTCCAGTAGCAAACCCCATCTATAGTAAGTATCGGCCACAGTTCTGACTCAAACGTGTTCCAAGCTAACCCCTGATTTTCTGAGCCTTGAATGAATGAGTGTGTGATAGTGAATTGCTGTATGATTTTCCCCATTTAAATAGAAACATACTTTGAGACTTCTCTGTATCATTTCTTGGTTCCACCGGCCCCTCAGTATGCAGGTGGGAGATGGTTTCATAGGGTCCTTGAAGCCAACCTCCTCTCAATTTGAGCTAAGTAAAAATTCTCTTACATAGATTTTGGCTACAACAGCTATTTACATAGTTGTCCTGTTGGCTGCTTGTCATGGCAACTACTGTGGCAAAGTGTTCACTTCTGATATTAGAACAAGGCACCCAGCTTCAATCACATTGGGTAAGAGGGGCATATCCCAAGTTTCACTCTGAATGGGCTGAATGTCATCTGGTCTGTTCATGCAGACTCAGGGTTTGGACTATATGTTATCCACTCTCCACAGTGAAAAGACAAGGGAAGAGTGGTTTATTTCAGCCATGAAGACAGTATTTACTCATTCTTACCTATATTTCTTTTGGTCAGAAATATTCCTATATAGTTTGGTCATTGGAACTGTTTGAAATTGCACCTTCAGTATCTCCTTTTTGAGAAACTCCCATCCGTCTTGAACTCCCTTCTCTTTTAGTATTCCTGACCATGGGATCACCCCCAGTATTTCTCTAAGTTTATTGAACTCAGCTCTCCTAAAGTCTAGAGTGCATGTCTGACTATGCCTAGCTTCTCCCTTCCACTGTATAACAAACTCCAGGAGAACATGGTCACTTCCACCTAAGGATCCCACCACTTGCACCCCATCAACTAGGTCTTCCCTGTTGGTTAGGATCAGATCTCATAGAATCATAGAATCATAGAGTTGGAAGAGACCACAAGGGCCATCTAGTCCAACCCCCTGCCATGCAGGAACTCCAAATCAAAGCATCCCTGACAGATGGCCATCCAGCCTCTGCTTAAAGACCTCCAAGGAAGGAGACTCCACTACACTCCGAGGGAGTGTGTTCCACTGTCGAACAGCCCTTACTGTCAGGAAGTTCCTCCTAATGTTGAGGTGGAATCTCTTTTCCTGCAATTTATATCCATTGTTCCGTGTCCTAGTCTCTGGAGCAGCAGAAAACAAGCTTGCTCCCTCCTCAATATGACATCCTTTCAAATATTTAAACAGGGCTATCATATCACCTCTTAACCTTCTCTTCTCCAGGCTAAACATCCCCAGTTCCCTAAGGCGTTCCTCATAGGGCATGGATTCCAGTCCCTTCACCATCTTAGTTGCCCTCCTTTGGACCCGCTCCAGTTTCTCTACATCCGTTTTGAATTGTGCCGCCCAGAACTGGACACAGTATTCCAGGTGGGGCCTGAACAAGGCAGAATAGAGTGGCACTATTATTTCCCTTGATCTAGACACTATACTTCTATTGATGCAGCCTAAAATTGCATTGGCCTTTTTAGCTGCCACATCGCACTGTTGACTCATGTTCAGCTTATGGTCCACTTGGACTCCTAGATCCCTTTCACATGTGGTCTCATTCAGCCAGATGTCCCCCATTTTATATCTGTGCATTTCATTTTTCCTCCCTAAGTGCAGAACCTTACATTTCTCTGCGTTGAATTTCATCTTGTTAGCATTGGCCCAACTTTCTAGTATATTCAGGTCATTTTGAATTTTGATCCTGTCCTCTAGGATATTAGCTACTCCTCCTAGTTTAGTGTCATCTGCAAATTTGATAAGTATGCCCCCAATTCTGTCATCCAAATCATTAATAAAGATGTTGAACAGCACTGGGCCCAGGACAGAACCCTGTGGGACCCCACTGGTCACTTCTCTCCAGGATGAAAAGGAGCCATTGTTGAGCACCCTTTAAGTTCGGCCAGTCAACCAATTACAAATCCATGTAACAGTTAACTTGTCTATCCCACATTTTGCAAGCTTGTTTGCAAGAATGTCATGGGGAACCTTGTCAAAGGCCTTACTGAAATCGAGGTATACTATATCCACAGCATTCCCTTCATCTACCAAGATGGTAATTTTATCAAAAAAAGAGATCAGGTTCGTTTGGCATGACTTGTTTCTCTGAAACCCATGTTGACTTTTTGTGATTATGGCATTGGCCTCTAAATGTTCACAGACTCTCTGCTTAATGATCTGCTCTAGAATCTTTCCTGGAATTGATGTCAGACTAACTGGACGATAATTGTTGGGATCCTCTTTTTTTTTCCTTTTTGAAGATGGGGACAACGTTTGCCCTCCTCCAGTCTGCTGGGACTTCTCCTGTTCTCCAGGAGTTCTCAAAGATTATTGCCAATGGCTCCGATATCACATTTGCCAGTTCTTTTAATACCCTTGGATGTAGTTCATCTGGTCTTGGAGATTTGTATTCATTTAGATTAACCAGGTATTCCTGTACTGTCTCTTTACTTATTCTGTGCTGAAATTCCCCCACTCTGTCCCCTTCTTCACTGTCCTCAGGTTGAGCACCTTTTGCCTTTTCTGAGAAGACTGAAGCAAAGAAGGTGTTGAGTAATTCTGCCTTTTCTCTGTCCTCTGTTAGCATTTTGCCATCTTCTGCACGCAGTGGTCCTACCATTTCCTTCTTCTTCCTTTTGCTGCGGACATATCCAAAAAAGCCCTTTTTATTGTTCTTAACCTCTCTAGCAAACCTGAGTTCATTATGCGCTTTAGCTTTTCTGACTTTATCCCTACACATGCTTGCTATTTGTTTGAATTCATCTTTGGTGATTTCCCCATTTTTCCATTTCTTATACATGTTCCATTTAAAACTTAGCTCAGTTGAAAGTTCCTTAGTCATCCATCCTGGCTTCTTGAGACATCTTCCATTTTTCTTCCTCATTGGAACTGTTTGAAATTGCGCCTTCAGTATCTCCTTTTTGAGAAAATCCCATCCGTCTTGAACTCCCTTCTCTTTTAGTATTCCTGACCATGGGATCACCCCCAGTATTTCTCTAAGTTTATTGAAATCAGCTCTCCTAAAGTCTAGAGTGCGTGTCTGACTATGCCTGACTTCTCCCGTCCGCTGTATAACAAACTCCAGGAGAACATGGTCACTTCCACCTAAGGATCCCACCACTTGCACCCCATCAACGAGGTCTTCCCTGTTGGTTAAGATAAGATCTAAGATGGCTGATCCCCTTGTTGCTTCTTCCACCTGTTGGACAATGAAATTGTCTTCCAGGCAAGTGAGGAATTTGCTAGACCTTGAGGATTTGGCTGAGTTTGACATCCAGCAAATATCAGGATAGTTGAAGTCCCCCATCACTACTACATCTCTCCTTTCTGAGTGTGTGATTATCTGTTCTAGAAAGGCATCATCCAATTCCTCTGCCTGAGTTGGGGGTCTGTAGTAGACTCCCACAGTAACATCCCTGTTATTTCCCTCTCCTTTAATTTTTATCCAGATGCTCTCCACCTGGCTTCCAGTATTGACTTCCTGGATCTCTTCACTGGTGTAAATATCCCTGACATATAATGCTATTCCTCCTCCTTTCCTGTTTGGCCTGTTTCTCTTAAAAAGGTTATATCCCTCTATTTCTACATTCCAATCATGAGACTCATCCCACCAGGTTTCAGTGATGCCTATTATATCATATTTCCCTTGTTGTGCTAGGAGTTCAAGTTCATCCTGCTTATTTCCCATACTTTGTGCATTAGTGTAGAGACATTTAAGACCATGTGTCCTCTTTACTTGCTGTTTTTGCATGGTTTTTTGCCTCCTACTGTTGGTTCCTTGCACTGTTTGCTTTGTTCCCTCTATTTCAGTTTGACTATTGTTTCCAGCCCTTTTGCCTTCCAGAATGCTGTCTCCCTTCCCCACAACATTCAGTTTAAAGCCCTCTTGATCAGATTCTTCAGACTGTTGGCAAAAATGTTTTTGCCAACTGGCGTGAGATGAAGCCCATCCCTTGCCAGAAGTCCCTCCTCATGGAACCGCAGCCCATGATCCAAGAATCCAAACTGTTCTTGGCGGCACCATCTACGGAGCCAGTTATTTACCTCTGCTATTTTCCTCTCCCTTCCTGGACCATGCCCTTCCACTGGGAGAAGAGATGAGATGACAACCTGTGCATCCATCTCTTTCAGCTTCCTTCCCAGAGCCTCATAATCCCTTTTGATATTCTGAAGGCTGTGCCTTGCAGAATCATTGGTTCCCACATGAACCAAAAGAAGGGGGTATTGATCAGTAGGCTTGACAAGTCTTGTCAGCCTCTCCATCACATGATGGCTCTTTGCCCCAGGGAGACAGCACACCTCCCGAGACATCTTGTCCGGCCCACAAACCACTGCTTCGGTACCCCTCAGCAAGGAGTCCCCCACCACCACCACACGCCTCCTCCGAGGCTTAGCAGTGGCTGTTCCCTTTGGTGCTATTCTCAGGCTCCCCTGCTCTGTCCCTGACATCTGTCCCTGCTGCTTTTCCTCATCATCTCCGACAACAGAGAGAGATTCAAAGCGATTCTGCAGCTGCAAGCAGCTCACAGAACGTTCCCTGGTTTCCTTACTTCTGTGTGTGACCTTCCTCCAAGCATCTACCTCTGTTGTGTGTGGAGTGACCTCCTCCACCCCAGCAACTTCCTCTGTGTGTTTCCCACCGAAGACATTCTGGTCTGTTCTGTTCAGGAGAATCTCCTGCTCTCTATGTTGCTGGAGTGCAGATACCTGCTCCTCTAGCTGCTGTACTTTCTTCTCCAAGAGGGCTACCAACTTGCACTTGGGGCAGGTGTAGTTCCCCACATCTGTAGGCAAGAAGACAAACATCCCACAAGTGTTGCAGGTGACTGCTGCAGGACCTTCAGTGTCCATACTGATAAGTCTTAAAGAGGCACTGAAACAAGACTGTGGGCTTCCCTTGCTAGACTTGGCCTTTGTTCCCAAGCTCTGTCACTGAGTTCAAGTTCCAGGGCCTATAGGTATGTAGTGAGCTCCTGGCTACTAGCTCCCTCCAGAGGCAAGTCTCTGACTCACTTCCTCAGATGCTTCAGGGCAGCTTCCCTTCTATTCTCTAAAAACCTCCTTGACTAGATAAGAAAAATCAAAATTCGCACGTGGTTAGGCGCGCGCCTCTCCAAGCCTTGTGTAGCTTAAGAGGTCTGGCTTCTCCAAGCAATGGCTCCCAGTAATGCAATGGGCTCAAGTGTAAATTAGATTAGATCTCACCCAAGCACATGGACTAGAGTCTCCTCCTCCTCCTCCTCCTCCTTCTTTCTCCTCTCTTAAAGGAAAATGCATCCTCTCCAAGCCTTGGGTAGCTTAAGAGGTCTGGCTTCTCCAAGCAATGGCTCCCAGTAATGCAATGGGCTCAAGTGTAAATTAGATTAGATCTCACCCAAGCACATGGACTAGAGTCTCCTCCTCCTCCTCCTCCTCCTCCTCCTCCTCTCTCCTCTCTTAAAGGAAAATCTAAAATGGCTGATCCCCTTGTTGCCTCTTCCACCTTTTGGACAATGAAACTGTCTTCCAGGCAAGTGAGGAATTTGCTAGACCTTGAGGATTTGGCTGAGTTTGACTTCCAGCAAATATCAGGATAGTTGAAGTCCCCCATGACTACATCTCTCCTTTCTGAGTGTATGATTATCTGTTCTAGAAAGGCATCATCCAATTCCTCTGCCTGAGGCAGGGGTCTGTAGTAGACGTCCACAGTAACATCCCTGTTATTTCCCTCTCCTTTAATTTTTATCCAGATGCTCTCCACCTGGCTTCCAGTATTGACTTCCTGGATCTCTTCACTGGTGTAAATATCCCTAACATATAATGCTATTCCTCCTCCTTTCCTGTTTGGCCTGTTTCTCTTAAAAAGGTTATATCCCTCTATTTCTACATTCCAGTTGTGAGACTCATCCCACCAGGTTTCAGTGATGCCTATTATATCATATTTCCCTTGTTGTGCTAGGAGTTCAAGTTCATCCTGCTTATTTCCCATACTCTGTGCATTAGTGTAGAAACATCTAAGACCATGTGTCCTCTTTACTTGCTGCTTTTGCACGTTTTGGTTTTTTTTTTTTGCCTCCTACTGTTGGGTCCTTGCACTGTTTGCCTTGTTCCCTCTATGCCACTTTGACTATTCTCTCCAGCCCTTTTGCCTTCCAGAATGCTGTCTCCCTTCCCCACATAACTCAGTTTAAAGCCCCCCTGATCAGATTATTCAGACTGTTGGCAAAAACCTTTTGCTCCTTGCTTGTCCAACAGTGGTAGAGGGCTGGATGAGAAAGAAATCTCAATTCCACCTTCATATCCAATGCCTGGTAAACTGATACAATAATTGAATGCCAGCCTTCAAGTGCACTGGGAAAATTTCATTTCGCCTTGCTCATGGCACATGGCTGCATGTTAAACACAGAAGATGGACTAAGAGACTTCCCACCTTTCATCTACTCCAACCCCATGAAACCAGCAGAGTAAGTTTTAAAACAAGGATTGAAAGGGATGGAGCAGGTGTGGGATGAAGTAGCAGCAGCAAGGGAATTAAAACTCTCTTGCCTGAAATAAAATCCCAGCTGCAGTATTCTCAAGGCAGTATGTTCACTTCTAAGGAAAGCATTGCAAGCCCCTGCCATTTTTATATCTGAGCCAGAAAACAAAAATTCAGGAGACATCACTGATATTATGTATTGATCCCAATATGCAGCAATAGACAGAACTGTTCTGAGGATTAGGCCATTGTACTAATTCTCCATTTAGTAACAAATATTTTCATATTAGCAACAGTAACTTTGTTTTAAGCAGTAGATTTTCTAACTTACATGGAAGTATTGCTTCCTGAGAGCAATCGTTTTATCAGTCTGGAATTAGTTTATGAGTCACCATTTGTTCAGAAAAAATGATCATGCATGTAATTTTGATACTGTACCTCAGTAGGATGCTAAAGCAGGGGGGGGGGGACAAGAACATAAATCTCTTTGCAATCTTTGGCAGAAGCAAAACTTCACATGACTAATTTTCTCAAATTGCATTAAACCAACGTTTAAAACGTGCTACAAAAAGCATCTGATCACTGCAGAGAGAGGCACTGTTCATTCTGGGATTTTTTTTATTTATTTAAAAGAATGGATCTTTTATATTGTAATATTAATACCTCTCCCCTCTATTTCTTATCCCCAGCACAACATGTGCTCATTTCTTCAGGGGAGGGGGAAATTCTGTATTTCATTCGTCTTCCTGAATTGCAAGGGGAGATGTAAAATGAAAGCCTAACAACAGAATGCTTCATGCAGGGTCTCAGAAGAAAGGGGAGAGGTAAAGCAGAGCAACATTGTGCTAAGTCTGGGCCTCGGCCAAACCTCTCCATTCCTTACCATTTTCAAAGCCTCAGGGAGTTTGTTTTGGGGCCTTTCTATTGCCTAAATCAACTTGTAAAATGATCTCAAATTTAATATTTACCCTGCCGTTCTCTTCCATTTATGCATATTCTTACTGATGGTTTGGGGGGTTGATGTGTTGTTGTTTTTTACATGAAGGCTGCTGCAAAATAACAAACTGAATATTTAAAAAGAAAGAAGGGAAGAAAGAAATGAATCATTTCTTAAATAACCACCAATAGCTGTAAAGATCCTACCAGCTCAGCTTTGGAGGGAAGAGAAGATGATTTTATTCTCTCCTTCTCTCCCAATCTGCAATCTAATAAAGCCCACTCTATCCTGCTGTGCACATTTGGAAGTAAAAGAAATGATATAGAATGTATTATTGATCATTCCTAGTGGAGCATCAAGAATGGTAAATCATATGGAACTACACAGTTCATTAGACATTGACAGAAGGCGATACTGCAGCTCTGAAACCTGTAGAGATGACAGCAAGTTCTTGCATTAGAAATGTCAAATTTTACCCTCTAGAGAACTTCTTAAAACTAAGGCATAATTCTGTTCTCCAAACTTTCTCCCCTCTTTAGGCAGATTATTTACTTGGGCCAAAATACATTAGACCTGATACATTTTCTCCACAGCTTCAGGAGAAGAGTTTTCTCAAGTTTCCCCCCATTAGTATGGATAAGTGTTTGTTTATTTGTTTGTTCATTTATTGTATTTATATATCACCTCCCAGCTCACAAGGACACACATGTAGAGATATTTCTGATAATCATAGTATCAGCCATGATGACTATGCAGTCTTTACAATATTCCCTTACCTATGCCTGTCACTGTTCATAATATAAAAAACAAAGAATTAATCAGAGCTCTATCCACCACTTCAAAGTCATTAACCACACTGCTGATTTCAAATCCTATATGCAAAATGTGAGGCCATCATGCTATCTGCCATAGAAAGCAAATGCATCACATTTATGGCAATTTACTCATATCTACAAGGTTCAATGCTTTTTAACTCAGAAATCATCTAAAGAGCATTCACCATAAAGTGAAGAAGCATAGCTTATAAATGCACAGTCTCAGGTTAACATTATAAATGGAAAGTCACACTTCCCCCATGATTATTTATACAACTAATGATGCCATCGCTATGCATATGTATGCAACGTCTTTCAGCTAGTAATTGTTACTTGCCTTTTCCTGCTACTACACAAATAGTAGAACCCAGCACAGAATCACACAAATCAGTGTGATATGTGTCACACCCACGAAAGGATTAATCAGCTCTCATTAGTTGCTAGGAAACAGTGTCCTGACCTTGGAGTATGTTCAGCCACTGAGGGCACTCAAATGAGGTAATGCTTCCAATGTGAGCTTTGTCAGTGCTGAGTATTGTGTCCTGCTAAGGAAAATTGTGGGAACAGCATTTATCACAATCTTGAAACTTGAAGCATGGCCATGGCTAACACTCTAGAAATAGATTAATTAGATAATAATAATCTTCCACTGTTGAGCTTCTTGTGCATTCCTCTGACCTATCTGATGCTAGACACGTTCATGTATAATTGGTTTAACTCAAAGTTGCTTGTTGTCTCATGTAGACAGATCTTATCCCACATTTCGTCATCAGTAAGAGAGCCAGCAGAGTGTCATAGTTTCCATGTTGGATTAGGATCTGGGAGACCAGAGTTGAATCCCAATTTAGCCATGGAAACCCTCTGGGTGATCTTGAGCAATTCACACTCTTTCATCCTGTGGCAAGAAAGCCCCATGATTAGTTCACCTTAGGGTCACTATAATGCTGAAAAAACTTGAAGGCACACAACAACAACATCAATAAACCCTGAATGGCAGTCATAACAAGAGAAGATAGTCAGATTAAAGGGATTTATCTTCATGTTGATCCACAATTCAACAGTTGTGTCAGTGAGTCTACTTTAGCTAGAGCTACCTCTAGGAGTCAGATCTAAATGTTACACAGTGCACTGTATTTACACCAGGCTTATTACAGCCAATTAAAACAGTCACATGCTGGCTGGCAGAGGTTTATTCTGGAACATGTTCTTTAAAAAATTATGCATATTGCAAAGAAGCTCCAGGTTTATTGGATGTGTGAATATCAGGTTTCAATTATCAAATTTATAGTAATTGTTCCACAGTCTTTATTTTGGAGGTGATTCCCATGTACCATTCCTGCATACATTTGGAGATTGGTTTTGTTTATTCCATGCATATTTTTGAAAACAATCCTGAATATATGGTACAGCTAGAATTTTATTGATCCATTAAATTTTTTACAGTAAAAAATAAAAACAATCATACAAAATTTAAAAAAAAAAACACAAACACTCACCCTGTATAAAAGCCTCCTTGACAAAGATTATATATTAAAAGCTTGCTTGAATAAAAATGTATTTGACTGCTGGTGAATGGAAAGCAGGGCCAGTCTTGTCCCCAGGAGAAAGGCATTTCAAAGGGTGGGAGCAGCCACTGAGAAGGCTGTCTTTTGTGAGCCTGTGTGGCAGCAGGACCAAGAGAAAGCCTTCCCTTGAAGATCCTTAGACTTCTTGTATGTTTGCATAAGAAGATAAAAATTCCTTCAGATAGTCTGCACCCAAACTAGGTCATGACCAGCACTTTGAATTGTCCCAGTAAAAGGAAATATGAATAAAAGAGGAAGAGAGGAAGAGAAAATGGCTATACTTACAAAGAAACAAGTATATCTGACAGGTATCAGAATCTGATTCCATGATCTTTCTTCTCTTGGGAACAGCCTGGGAACAATTATCAGGGAATAGCTTAATGCTTTCAAAATTACTTCTCACTGAAAACTTTGGCTGTGTTTTTGCCAGGTGGCAGATTTATCCATCCAGCAGGGCTGGCTCAAGAACTATTGCATTTGCTGAATTAACAGATGTTGGTGTGCATAATTCAGGAACCTCAGCACCTGAATGCTACCAAAACATTTCTGGAAAGGACAGTCAGAACTGAGTCTCGAGAACTTTGGGATTTAGAAAAAAGGGTTCATTAACATCAACTTATTAGTATTTTCTTAGTAGCCAAGTGTTTGGAGACTATCCCAGATACAGTGATTTAAAAACAGGAGAGGAGGGGTGAGTGCAAGATAAAAGAAAGAGAATGGAAAGAAGGAGATAAGTAAAGGGTTATTTTACTTGTTCTTAATCTTCAAGAAAAACAAAAGAATAAATAATCCTCGGCAGTAGAAGAAATCTAAATTCAAGATATAATATGGTATCCACCAAGCAAAGCACTTGCAGTTCAAGATACACAGTTAGCTGAGAAGACTCAGTAAGACCCCCAATCCCCAGTCCACAGCTGGGTTTCCAGAGGACAGGAATTCAGGATGATGGAACACTAAAATGAACCCCTAGCCAAGTGATTAAAGGGAAATCTAGACAAAGTGGTCTCAAGCAGGTCTCAAGTCTTAAAATCATACTAAACCTGAGGACACTGAGCTTGATTATAAGAAAACAAAAGACACCTTGTTTCATGGGCTACCAAAAAGTCAAGGGGAGTTCCTAAAAAAAGAGCCATAATTAGACTCAGGGCCATTGAGAGGAGTTTTGGACCCTGGTGAAAAGAAAATATTGTGCCAGTGTTCACCAGCAACAGAACTACATGACAAGTTGAGCTAGCAGTTGGAGACTGTGGGCTGACCGGGCAAGTACCACCGCACCAGGGTAGTGGCTTTAGGATGTTCAGGGAATGAGCTACAAGCTATACATGAAGAAGTGGAGTCCTCTCTCACTCCCTTCCATCCCTGACATCTTTTGGGTCAGGAAGACACTCCAAAGAGCCTAGGAGGCTTCCCAGTGTTGGGGAAGGGAGGCAAGCAAAAGAGGACAAAAGGAGAGTACAGCAGTTGTTTGGTGTGTGGTGGCTAAGCAGGAAATAAGAGCATCTGGAAGAAATAAGAGCATCTGGAAGCATATTTTGCATCTGGAAGTTTGAAGAGCCTAGAGCCTGGCTTAGCTGGAGACTGGAGTTTTTCTTCCTTTGCTCCCAGAATCAGGCCACTTCATTTGATGATCACAGGAGCAACTCTTGAAAAGTCTGCCTTCCTTTCCTGGTCTATTTGGTGGCTGTTTTGAGAATCTGGCAGAATGATTAAAATATTTATGTGGGATTTCAAATTGTGGATGTTATTGTAATTTTTTTAAAAAAAAATCACCTGTTTTATAATGGATGTCAAAACTAATACACATAATATTGATAATAGCAAAAGGACAAAAAATGTTACTTTGTTGGGCCCTGAGCTCCACTAATATGTACTGATTTCCTCCCTGCCCCACCTCCTTGGCTATGACCAAACTAAAAGCTTATGAAAACACAAAGGGCTCTTAGTATTGTCCATTAATGAATGGCAGGATATTGCCCTGTTTGCATTTGAATAACGAAAAGCTTAGCCCCTTGCATACCCAGGAGCATAACTGCCTTGCTTTTGAAATCCAACAGTGATACCTTTTTTGGACAACCAAAATGTCCAATACAGCTACCCCACCTCCACCCCAATGTTTTCTGCCTTGCTTCAGAGACTTTCAAGTGCTAGAGAACACACTCTTCTTAAGGCAAACAACAACAGCACCAACAACAGCTGACAACTAGAGGACTTCACAATCACTGTCAAACTTTCCTTTTAGGCATTTTGCACTTTGCTGAACACCCTAGCACGAAGTGTTTTTAAACATCAAGTCTGGGTTAACATATATATTATGTTAGTTACAACAAAAATGTTGTAATACATTTTTAACGTACTTAATATTTTCATACTGTCCCAATTGCGGGGACAGTCCCAATTAATCTTCCCACTTTTTCAATTTCTTCTTTTGTGTCCTAGGAGTTTATCACATGGGAGGAATTTCTCTCAATTTCAAAAGAAATGGAAGTGAGGCCAGTTCGGAATTGAGTAAATTCGCTAGTTCAGTGAATTTACTTGATTGCGTATTGACACTGCATTGTGTTCAGAACTGCCCGAAATTGCCTCCCAGTGCCCGAAATTGCATGTGATAGTTTCTCATGCAAACACGCGACACCCTATGATTGTGTTCGGAAGGACTTCCCTTTGCCTGAAAATGTATGTGATCAGCTTTCACGCAATCACGCGAAACCCCATGATTGCATGCAGATTGCCATTGGATTATACTTCCAATTCACTTCGTGCGATAAACTCCCTAGTTTCTCTCTCTTGCTCCTATTTTCCCCCTTCACCCTTGGTTACTTTAATTGCTACAAACTGAGTTTAAAGTTTTTAAAAATAGATTGCACTCATTTATCTCAGGAGAAGAGATGAAGGGGAAGAGTCTTGCCCTGCCCAGTAGCTTCAGGCAAAAGCAAGCTGTTGCTTGCTCTTCTTCATCAATAACATCTGCTACCTTGATCACACTCTGATGTTACTGGGTCACAGACATCCTACTTTTCATCTGTCAAATGTTTGGGGGTCTGTAATTAAATTAAAATCCAATACTAACTTAATTGAAAGCTTGTTTTACCTTGGCATGTTCAAAACAATCCAACAGCAGAAAGATGGGTTTGTAGATGGAGCTTATACCATGGCTTAATAAATCTATTTACCTCTCCCCAGCTTAAATCTTAATTCAGGCAGCATCCTGATACTATCACAAGGTTTTTGCTGCTTAATTTGCCCCCCGAATACAGCCTGGGTTCATCCCCACTTCCAGAAGCACTCTGGCGGCCATTTTCTTAACTCAGATCCAAAAAGAGCCAAGAGGAGTGATCCATGAAGAGGCAATGGACCCGTGCTGTATTTGGGGGGTAAATTAGGTGGCAAAAACCTTGTAATAATATCAAGATGCCACCTAAATTAAGATTTAAGCCAGGTAGAGGTAAATCAATTTATTAAGCCATGGGTTACGCTATGATGACAAACCTAAAAAAAGTGTTGATTGCTAATCTTCAGAATGCTGGCAGAAGAGTAGTATATAAGAATTGGAAATAATGACCTTAAGATATGGGACATGCATTGAAGAGGGGGAGTCAACTGTTTAGGGGTTTTAGGCTAAAAGAGCCTTAATTCTAACTGATTCACTACTGTCCTTTTTGCGACTTGTACCACAAGGTATTTCTGTCCAGTATCTATCAGTAAACCTACTGTTGTATCCTAAACTAGTTGCTGTATCCAAACAGTCTTCAAAGGCAGTCCAAGGTCAAATGTAATGATCCAATCTAGAGATTACATAATATGATATTCCATGGATCTTCCATGGAGATATGTATATAATTAGCATACTAAGGAGAGAATGTACTTGGCATTTTAAAAGAAAAAAAAGTATTCCCAACCACAAATACCACCTGAATCAGTTCTAGTTGCAGTAAAATGAGATAACATATGTCCCCAAACTTTTTGAAATGAATGCTACAAACAGGTTGCCTACATGTAACTGTGGCACCTTGTGTAGTCATCCATCTTGCCAAAATAAAAAAAATCACAATAGACCACTGCATTGCTCATAAAAAGTGTATGAAAGCAGCAAACCTCAACAGCTGTCTGTCCTTAGATTACATTTCAGGCAGTCTTTGTGTAATCACAAAATAATTCTTAAATTAACAATGCAAAAAATGTTTACTATAGTCCGTTTTTCTTTCTTTTTTAAAATTTATTTTCAGATTATTTTCCAAAGTTAACACATTTCATATAGTCTTTTTTAATTCTTGTACTATGCTAATATTATGCAAGTACAAATAAATAAAATTAAATTTTATATATCATAAATTATGTAAATTTGTCATATTTAGTCAATAAAGTGATTATGTCTTACTTCCCTTAGTTCACCTATATTGTGTGGTTCTCCCTATTTCTTATTTTAAAGTTAGTAACTTGTCCATTAGGAGTACTTAAACTCTTTACCATCTCAGTCAATGAAATCTGTTGTGCATACAGCTAAGATTGAGACCTATAAGTGGTTCAAACATTTATATGCATGTCCTGGACCAGCTTGAAGGGCAGTAGTGAAGGTTTGTTCTCACTGCCATAATATTCTAGGTTTCCTGTTTTATTAACCAAAATTGCTAATTGAAAATAGACAGGAAGAACTTTTTGAGATTAGTATAAGGAAGATGGAGAAAGTAAACAATAGACATTTAAAAACCATCCTTTCTATATTTACTGTGAAACAAGTAAGTTGTTTCCTATTGAGTTAAATGAAACTTTCTCTCAAGTGACTGAGCATAGGATTGCATCTTAAATCAATTAAACACAGATGATAAGCACCAGTACATGTTAATTAGAGGGAAATTTGTGGGTTTTTAAAAAAAATCACAAAGTATAGTCAAAGGAATATGGCAGAAATAAAATTAATTCTGTTGATGGGGTTATGAATGTTTCAAGAAGGTTAAGATGTTTCCTGTGCCTGCTTTAAAGGAAGGATAAAAGTCCATTTTAGAATCTTTTGAGAACAGACAGAAAACAGGCTTCTATCCTGAGGAAACAAAACCCAGCCAGCATTTTGTTGTTGTTGTTTTTTAAGATGCCCTAACAATAATGCAGCAGGGTGAAAAGATCGGGAACACTTTATACACATTGTGCTAATTACTGCAAGTACTTAAAGTTGTAATTAGCTTATTATACTGCAGAGAACCTAACATGGCATGTCTTTCAAAAGAATTTCTCTCCAGATCATTAGTGGGAAAGCTAACAACATCTGCTTCAAATAAAATCAACCAATTAGCACAGGCAACTTCACATAGTTTGCAATCAGAGAATTATATTGTGCCAAGTGCTAATTTCAATGTGAATACTATCTCCTTCTTATATCCCACGCTTATCTGCCAGCACAGCTGGTGTTTAACACTACAGTACTAGCTTCAGTCAAGTCCCCAAAATTGTATATTAATCTGAAATAACCTAATCAGAGTTTGCAACACAAAGTGAGGTTGTTCTTTGCTTAATTAAAAATGACCTTGTCATTTCATTGCCTATAAAGAACTATTATCCCATCATTAAGAGTTCATTTACTATAAATATTCAGGTTTGTGTGAGGATGCTTGAAGACAGCCTTTCAACTACTTTCAGGTAGCAAAGTTGGAAGCTGACAAGCTGGTAAAGTCAAATTCAGTGCTGGGTGCCAGCAGTTCCCAACAGTTGGGACTCAGCTCTTGAAGCATGCAATTAGCTTCATAGAGATCCTTCCTGTGCCAGGACCTTGGTGGGAGAAGAAAGCAAAAGTTTGCTATTCTCAGTTCTTACTTCCTTGATCTTTCTGCTCTCTGAAAATGTATACTTCCTGAGATAGACAGGGTTATCTAACCTTGATCCTTCCCACTTCACTGAATTTCCTCTGCTGAGCCAACTGAGGACAAGAACAAATAAATACCTGAGATCAATTTATCTTACTACACATACAATGGCCCCATGTATTTCTAGGATTTGTAACCATTAGCTAAGAAGGACATGGGACCCTGTTATATGCAGTAAGATAACAGGCTCTCCAATATTTCACAACTGAAAACCAGGATATATGTGGCCAAGTAGCATCAGACCATGGTCAAAGATTATTAATCAGGGAGAAATGAGAACCTAGGAGAGGCTACACCAGATGCCTTTGCCTGAGCCTACTGGGAAGCGTAATATTCCACCCACTGTTCTTCTGTCGTTTCCCATCCTCCCCCCACTGAATTGATTGCAAACTACTTTTGCACATTAGACTCAGTTTGCAACAATTGAAATAAGATAAAGACAAGGGGTGAGTGGAAGGAGAAACTGGGACATTTTAAAAAACAGCTGAAAAAGTGGGATGTCCCTGTCAAACTAAGACACTTGGAAGGCATAAGATAAATATATCCCAATTGTTTTATTTATTTGTTGTAGAATCAGTTTTTTCAGGATTGCAGCTTATTTCCCATTTCTTTTGGCTAGGATTACTAGCAATTGTGTGTATATGTGCCTTCGAGTCACATTTATGACTCAATGAATTTTTCATATGGTTTTCTTAGGAAATGACTACTCAGTCCTCTGGAATATAACCTCCAGCATTTGATATACATTAGCAGTGTACCATTTAAGTACTAACCAGAACTGACTCTGCTTAGCTTCCAAGATCATACTGCATGTGGTCCCTTTAAGGGTATTTAGGCCCCTTATTTCTAGCAATAAGAAATGGAAAATAAGATGTAATCCTTGAAAAGGTACCTGTACAAAGCATCATGGTTGAGCCTAAAGGCAAACAATTCAACCTATTTGCTGAAGTTAAGCAGGTCAGATTAGTGCTGGAAAGAAGACTTCCTGGGAACCTTGCAGAAGTTGTTTTGAGGTCCAGCAAAGATCAACAGCAGGCCATGAATGCAATAGTATCTGGGATTTTGTTTTGTTTTTGTTTTTTAAAAAGCAAGATCCACACAATCTCATATGGCAGATGAACTAAGAAATACTTATCGCCTGCTTATATGAAACCTTTCCTTGTGAAAAGCAATAGCACATATTTCAGCAAATGCGCAGAAAGTCATCACAGCACTGTGGTCACAATGAAGATGAGGCAACTATGAGACTGCATGGGCTGCCCCACTACAGAATTGATGTGGTTTAGCACTACTTTAATTGTCATGGTTCTGTCTTATGGAATCCTGGGATTTGAGGTTTGTTGAGGAACCAGACCTCTTTGACAGAGATGGCTAAAAAACATACAAAACTACAAATCACAGAATTCCAAAAAATTGAGTCATGGCAATTAAAGCAGTATCAAACTGGTTTAATTCTGCATTGTAGCTGCAACCACAGAGAGATGTACTACAGAACATGATTTTTAGAGAATGAATGTTTAGAGAATAAATAGTTTTGCAGAAGGGGGTTAATAAGTATGTTTTTTCCCGATAAACTGTTGGTAGGATTTGAGCCAATCATGTTCAGTTAACAGAAGCAACATATGAAAGCTGCCCCCTCCCACTCCCCAGAAGAAGGGAAGTAATACTATTTTGTTTGATTTTGGCAATATTTCATTTGATGTATTTATGATGTACATCTTATATTTTACTAAATTATGTAGAATTATAATATATTTATTTTGCCATTTTATATAAGGGACACTATTTTAATGGGACCTGATCATTCACAGATTTTGGTATCCACAGGGGATCCAGATACAAAAGGCCCATTGTCCCTAATCTTGCTGCCTCTGCATAAAAATGAGATTTTGCAAAAGTCAGTCTATCTTTGCCTTAACATCATTACCTGCTCTGTAGTTTCCTGAACTTCAGTTTGTTCTTTGAAGCTGAACTCATCTTCAGTTACTTCCTGACTGGCATTTGACCCTATTTGGAGCTTTTCATGCAAAGACATTGGAATGCTTTAACCAGTCTTCTGCTCTTTTGGAGCTTCGGTCTCTAATCCTGGACTGGCTTGCCTTCTCCAATGTTTGTTTCTTCAAGTAGAGGTGTATTCTCCTGAGGACTTGTCACACTTAACAGGGCAGATTTGCAGAATAAAGGCATGGGGGGGGGGTTAAAGGCACTAGATTTATTGGGATATTCTTTTTCACCCTAACTATATTCTGTATGAAAAAACAAATAAGCATTCATTTGTCATTTGTCATACATGACAAATGGCTAAAATATGGAGAAATAATTTACAATGGTTCAGATGGTAATGCCACAAAATGCCCATGTTGTAGAACTATGTGGGTTCTGCAACAAAACGTGACTCTAGAAGGCTAGAATCCTTCATCCTGGTAACTGGGGATTGCCCAAAATAAAATAAAATCAAGCACATCACTGAAACTTAGAAGGCACAAAGCTCTCTGCCATGACCTATTGGGTATCTTTCAAGAATTCTGTTTTTAAATAAGAAATGGACTGAAGTTATAGCACAGCTGTGGAAGGTGTTTGGCTAACAATTTTCATTCCATATTAAAATAGTTGGGAAGACAACAGAGGGAAACAAAATCAAAAACTTAACTGGTCTGGGACAGAGATAATGGTATACACAGACTTTTATCTTTGGGATATATCAATTCAAGTACAGCCAAGGTCATTGTAGAGCAGCAAACCATTACCTTCAAATAGGTGTTCATTGGCATACCTGAAATGAACTACTCTCAGGCTGTTTTCTGCAAAAAATTAGCTCAAATGATACGGACAATGTAGATCAGCAAAATACTAATACATATTGACAAAGTACATGCATAACACTGAAGTCATGGATGAGAAGAGAGTGCATCCACTTGGATGTTCAGTTTTTGATATGGACTTTACTGACTGGCTTACTTACCAAAATTGATCTCACCAACCATGTGTGAAGCCCAAGGAAGTTTCATTCTAGAGTTCTACATTATTCCATTTACCAGATTCGTCAATACTCTTCAGTATGTTTTTAAGATGACAAAAGTATCTAATTTTCCCAGTTCAAACCCTTTGGTAATAACAGATTAAAGAATGTAATTTAAAGGAAGACTGACCTTTAAAAAAAAGAATTGCTTTTTGAACTAAAACAAAAGTGCAGTCCTTTAAAAAGTTTTGAACAGCCAAAAATTCATTATAAAATACTAAAATTCTCTAAGGAGAAGATGCTGTTGGTGACACATACCATACCAGTGTAACCCAAGCAGTGGTAGCACCAAACAGGAGCAGAAAGGGGGGTCTTTATGTGATTTTGGTGTTATTATTTGGCTCACCCTGATATTTTGAAGTGAACAGGCATCCTCTGAGACTGAGAGAGTGTGACTTACCCAAATTCACCCAGTGGGTTTACATGGCCAAGCTGGTCTCCAGAGACATAGTCCAATGCTCAAACCACTAGACAACACTATCTCACTGAAATAAAAATTATTCTTCTACAAATCAATTATAGCTTTTCAGATTAACCGACTTCACAGAGTTGTTCTTAGAACAAATAATGAACCACCTTGAGTCCCTTGATGGCATAAAATTGGGATATAAATTATAAAACGAATTGAATAAAGAGAATACTTTTAGCACCCATGATTGTCGTAAAGAAATATATGCATTCAAACAATCTTTGAAGTTGATCCAAAATCCACTGCAGAAATAATCCAGTTTGAGACTACTTTAACTGCCCTGGCTCAGTGCTAGGGAATCCTGGGCAGTTAAAGCAGTCTCACATTCAATTATTTCTGCAGTGTGTTTTGGACCAAAGTCTCAGGTTACAATCTTATACCCATTTTGTTCCTCTAATATGAATTCATTGAAACTTATAAGTTTATCGCACAGGCTCTAGGGAAAGGGGAACGGGGCAGAACGGAAGGAGCAGAAATAGGGCAGAATGGGGAAATCATGCATATTCTCACACGAGAGAACGCCGCCGATGCCACCAAGAGTTCCCAATCCATTCCCCATCTATCCCATAGCAGCCGATTTCTGAGAACTATTCAGAATCGTTCTCGAAAATCAGCTGCTGTGGGACGGATGGGGAATGGATTGGGGACTCCCGGCAGCATCGGTGGTGTTCTCCAGTATGATAATATGCACAATTTTCCCATTCCACCCCGTTCCCGTTCCCCAGGGCCCGTGCAATAAACTTATTAGTTCTGTACATACATATGCTTGATTTCATATTTCATGTAAATAGAACATTGTTCTGCAGAGAAAAAAAATGTCTTTAAGTAAGAAGATAGTAAAAACTCTGTCGGAAACTTCTACAAGTTGCAGGTTCTTTTCTGTACTAATATGCAGCCCTGGCATCCATATAAGAGTAATAAATCAAAAAGAAGTATGGGGGAGGAGGAAAGTAAAAACATAACTAAGCCTTCAAATATAATGATTAATCAAATATTTTGTTTGATAGGTGTTTTGTTTTGTTTGCAGGAGTGAACACATGTCTTCCTCAAAAATATTTTTTTTATTTTCTCCACTGGTGTCTTTGGGTAGCTCAGAAGAGGTTTTCATAGTGCAACCAGGTTCTTTCCATGGTTTATATTTGTTCATAACCTTCTTTGGGCATTTTCCTGAATTCATTGAAAGTTAAAAAGAGGCTTGGGGCATATGTACGCCCCATTCCCAGAATACATTAGTACACTGAGTCTGAAAGTCTGAAGAGGACTTTCTAAGTACATTTGGCTGAATATGCTTACAGAATGTCCATGCGCAGGACTTCTGAACCTTTAAAAACACATGGCTCTCAGGCATGGAAGCTCTGCACACATATTCAGTTTACTGTAGTTAGAAGTGCCTTAGACTATTGTGCCCAACCTGTGGAGGCCTACCTTACTCTCAGGTGCTTGGGGACATTTGAAGACAGTTCTGCATATGTATCACATCCTTGTTTCCCAGTTTTACCCATCCTTGTGTTCAAATGAATGCTTGAATAGGGGTGAAATGTCTCCTTATAAAAAAACTCCATTCTGTCCCACCCACCACCTACCCCCACTCTACAGTCTGCATTGTTGTTTTTCATGATATTGAGTGATAATGAGACCACCTAGACAGGGAGAGTTAGCACTTTTTGATGATCTTTGTTTGAAATCATGTTTTGTGTACATGTGCAAACTCCAAGATTAAGTCAAATCTGTTGAAGTCCCTGTCTTGGATGGGGATGGTCTGATTTTGATTCCATCTCTGGTAGACAACAGACAATTCATATAGGTAGGACTTCATATAGGGTGGGCAACTATGGAAGGTTCAGGTGCTAATTTTTAATCTCTGATATTCTTCAAGGGCTGCATCCAGTGAAAATTTTTAAAACTTTAAAAAAAATGACTTTTTATTTACTTTCAGGATTAGTTGGATTAGGGCTTTGTGTTAATTGTAAGCTTGCCAACACCCAAAATTGCAAAACAGCTACTCCCAGAATACTCCATAAACAACAATATAACAATTTTAAGTGGAAAAGCATATTCCAGATGAAGATATCACAGTGGAAAGGGCGAGGGTTACAGGCCAAAAGACCTTGAACTGGATATAGTATTCCAAGTGCATTTGTGCCACAATTGGTATAAGAGCGTTATGTTATTGGTAGTTTCAATATATATTTTCCCTCTTTCTTAATGTGGAACTCACTTTTATCACAGCAACTGCCCACTGGATCAGCATTTTCCATGCAATATTACAAAGATTTAATCTCTCTTCATCAATGTCCTAATTGCCCAAAGTAAAAAATAGTTACGATTAGGCTCACACACATTTCGGATGACAGCTGTATTTAAGCCAAAGAAAGTGATCTGGTTTGAGCATGAAGATCATGTAAGACAAAGGTTCAATGGCTTTCCCCATGATGCAAAGACAACATACAGTAGTTGAGTGGAAATGGGATTTTGTAGCATAATAGATTACTGTTTGGGATGGATGAGAAGAATGCATTGATCCCTACATACCACTGGGTTCTCCTCAATGACTTAACAGCATGGTGTCTGGCACCTACTGGTTAATAGACACACTTTCAATATGATCAATATCGGCTCATCACAGAGCCAGCAACGTTGAGCATCAGTTTTCATGGTTCACTATGCAGCGTTTACATTTTTCTTAGTTGCCTAATTCTCACCTTATGGTTTTTGATGAAAAGATAATAATAGATATTTTAAAGAGATGGTGAATACCAATGGATGGCACTAGAAATTTGGAGCGATAACCCTTAACACTGCAAAGTTTTCCAGAAGTTTGATTCTCCCTCTGCTATAGTTATGAAACATGTTGTCAATAAGATGACAAAGAGGAATTTAAAAAAAATCAAGACCACATAGGACCTTATCAGACATAGGAAATTGGAAGTATAATCTAATGGCAACCCGAGAGCGATCATGGGGTTTCACGTTATTGCGAATTAACATATCTCACGCAATTTTGGGCAAAAGGGAAGTCATTCCGAATGCAATCATGAGTTTTACTTTATTGCGAATTAAAGCATCTCACACAATTTCGGGCAATGGGGGGGTCATTTTCAGGTAATGGGAAGTCATTCTGAACGCATTCCGTACACAATTGAAATTCACGTAAATTCACTAAACTAGCGAATTCACATGAATTTGAATTGGCTCCAATTGGTTCCATTTGCAATAAAGAGAAATTCCTCCCGTCTGATAAGGTCTATAGTGTACCCCATGCCAAATATGTGTAGTGTAATGAAATTAAACAATCCTATTATGTTTTATCTTGTTTTACTGTTCTTAGCAAATAACAAATATAAGCAATTTCACAAAAGTGGCTAGCTTTAGCTTTTTTAAAAAATTAGAAGCAAAGTCTTATGTTTCCCTGACATCTCCAGGAATGCTTCAGCAAAAAACCATTCATGAGGACGTCCCAGGAATGATTTAGTTGCAGAAGCATTCCTGGACCTTCATGGGATAAATCCTGGATGAATGTGATGCGTCTGAAAATCTTCAGCACGATTGTGCGATTATGCCAGGAGTATGCCTTTTACTCCCGGCTTTTTTCCCCAGCTGATAATCTCTTTACTCACTGCTAAAGTCTCCTGGACATCCATGCTCAGATCTGACTCCAAGAGAATGCACAAGTTACAAACCTGAAATTTCAAAGGGAGTATAACCCAGGAGCCCCTCTGTCTTGCCTAGATTAAGTTTCATCCAGCCCTTTACTCACAGGAGAAACTGGTTAGGACTGAAACAGCTTCCTTTGAATTAGGTGGACAAGCAAGGTAGAGTTTATTGTTATGTGCCTTGAAGTCATTCCTGACATATGACTAACCTAAGGTAAACCTATCACAGGGCTTTCTTGGCAGAATTTGTTCAGAGGGGATTTTCCTTTGCTTCCTCTGAGGCTGAGACAATGTGATTTAACCAATATCACCCTGTGGGTTTCCATGGTTCAGTTGAGATTCAAAGTCTGGTCTCCCAGATTTCCAGTCCAACACTTAAATCACTAAACCATGTTGGTTTCTATATGGATTGCTACTGCAAAATCATTGGATATCAAATGATAGTGAAAATGGAAAAATATAGAGAAAATACCCTGATCGAATCTCACCATAGCAATTTAACCCTGATGAAGTTCACAATTTAAAATAGAGCTGTCATTTCTATCGTTCTTGGGATTTTTTTTTAAACTGTCAATCAAATGATGTGCATCTACTGTCACACTGTTTGGCCAACCCCAACTCCCCCGGTCAGCCTTGGAGGATAGCAGTGGCAAGCCCCTTAGAACAACCCTTAGCAAGAAACCATGGGGTTTCTTAGGGGGAGGCACAGTTTGTGAGCCATATAATAATATAATATCTCAGAATATGTGTGTGAGAGCCTTAGTTTGCCCCAACTTGGAAGCAGAGTCTGTTGTGGTTTTATTTATTGGGAAAGAGGAAAAAATGACCCCCAACCCACTGATAGGGTTGTTGTTTTTTAATGTCAAGCAAATTATGCACACTTTTGTCATACTGATGACATGAGTATTTGAAGATGCAGTCTACTGTGGCCATGCAATAGCAAATATGTGCATAAACTGTCAAATTTTATGTTAAAAAAAGAAACACCATCTAATGATATTCCCAGGAGAACCCCCCTCCCTGGCTTAGCTGAGCTCTGGGATTCAGACATCAGTGCAGATAAAGAGACTAAAATCACTGGCAGAAGAGAAAAAAAAGCCAGGCTGTGCTTTAAAGAGACCACTTTCCAAAGCTCAGGAAGTTTCAATCCACTGCATCTCTCGAGCTGCTTTTTTCACTCCGGCAACAGAGTTCCAAGAGGGAAAAACAATGGTGCTTGGCTGGCAGAGAGAGGGCAATGGGGTGGGCATGATATGCCTCCTGCACATTAACCCCTCCCTCCTGGATGCCTTGAATGGGATTGGGATCAAGTTCTCATTGGCAGAATCCTGATAAACCCCCATTTTGAAAAAGAAACAGGGAAAATTTTGATCTAGGAAAAGCCAAATTAAGAGGGATTTTGCTGGGGCCCCTTGAATTCAGGTCACGAAAAACCAGCGCAAGTGTGAATGACTCCTTTTAAAGTGGTTTTCGAACTTATTTATAAATGTCAGGATTAGCAGACCAAGATTTGAAGAGCCAAAAACACATCTCAGTCAGGTTAACTGATGATTTATTTGGATTCTAAAACAGAGATTCACTTCAGACAAGTTAGTGTCAATTCTAATTTCCCCCAAAATGATAACCCTTTAAAAGCCCTTCCCATCCAACCCCTCCTTCCTCATCTCACCATCCAGGTGCTTCAAACTACATCAAAAGATTCTTTGAAGAGTCCATGCTTCCTAACCCTGCTATCTCCCATATCTGTCCCAGGAAGGAAAAGTGTTACTTTGCTCAAGGAAGTAAACAGAGGCCCGGTACAAATGGGTGGGAAGTGGCGTGCCGGTGCCATTTCTAGGGTTCGAGAGCTCCCAAACCTTAGTACATGGCAGCAGCAGCATCATGGCTGCCTCCTGTCCACATGGGGGCCGCCATGATGATGTGAGTGTCATGCAGCACCCAAACAACACTGGCAGGAAGAGTCATCATAGGGCTGCATCGCAGCCCTTATGACACTGCAAAAAGGGAGCCACCTAGAGTGGCTTCTTTTGGAGGGTGTGTCTGTGCTGCAGCATGCAGGTGCTGCAGCACAGACGCGGGGCAAAAACGGGTGGCACAGAGCCCATCTATCCAGCCCCAGAGTCATAAATAATATTCCCTTTTGCCCATCTGTTCTCTCGTTTGCCTATCATTTGTATAATAAATAAATAAATAATAAAAGCTTTATTTTTACCCCACCTCTCTATGGAAGACAATTGAGGCGGCTTACAACAACAACAACAACAACAATTATTATTATTATTATTATTATTATTATTATTTATAACCCGCCCCTCTGAGCGAGGAATTGGGGCGGGGTACAACCATTTAAAAACAAGTACAATTTAAAATGTTACATCCCAATCCCTCCTCCCACCCCTTAAAATTAGATTAAACTAGCACAAGGTTAAAACAGCAACAATAAAAACAAAAACAATACAATGTATCCAGTCCAGATTTATGGGGATCCTCGAGATGATGTCTGATGTGGCTGGGGAGGCTGGATAGATGTCTTGGAGACCAGGGAAGGTTAGCCGCTGTCCGGAAATTAAAACGAGAACATAGATACCCCATATCCCAATCATTCCCTCTCTTTACTTCTCTTCCCTCTTTCCCTCCTATCCTTTATAATGGCAGATCCATAAACTTCTGGGTCATGAATGATGTTTATATATGTGACAATAACATAGTGTGAACGGCCCCTATATACTGCTTCCACGATCATAGAATCACAGAGTTAGACGAGACCGCAAGGGTCATTAGTCCCATCCCCTGCCATTCAGGAATACAGAATGAAAGCACTCTCAACAGATGGCCCTCCAGTCTCTGTTTAAAAACCTCCAAAAAAAAAATTCCACCAGATTCCAAAGCCCATATTGTGTTAGTACCTTTATTGGGACACCAGTCTAAAAGTCACAACTTGTTTGGTTGGCATAATACAATCACCCCTCCTTATCCACAGATTTTTTTGTCCATGGATTCAAGCATCCACAGTGTCAAAATATTCCAAAAAAGTATAAATTTCAAACAGCAAATCTTGATTTTGCCCTTTTATATAAGGGACACCATTTTGTTCTGCCATTATATTTAAGGGAACTTGAGCATCCATGGATTTAAGGGTCCTGGAACCAAACTCCAGCAGATAACAAGGTTCCTCTGTATAAGCTTTACCACAATATTGATTTTGGGGTTTGTTTTATGGCGAACCTAGTTCCAAGATCTAGCCGTTGTTCCATTTGTCCAAGATCCTATCAACGTTTAACAGTGTAAATATATAAGGTCAGTGTAAATATATATACAAGTCAGGTCAGAGTCCTACTGTGCTTTAGTTAATAGAGTTTATTTTATTTATCTTCATTCTTTGTCTTTATTTTCTGCATTTTTTTCTGAATGTATATTATTTTGATTTCAGTTGTATATTAGACTGCTAGTGTTATAAATAAATAAATAAATAAATAAATAAATAAAATGGAGGAAGAGCATTTGAATTACCTATTTCCACCTTATGTCTAAAATTGGCATTGTTTGGAATGATAAAGCAAAAATATTCTGACAAACTGCCTGACTTGTTATGAATCTGAACTTTTCTATTGCCTTTTTTCCCTCATGCCCTCTGTTGAAACAGAATGTTACCAAGAAGAAAGAGTAATTTCACACTTGGCAAAACTTGGCACTTGGCAGCAATTTGTATAGCACTGCAGAAAAATAGAAAGTGACTCATCAAGCATCCTTAGGCTCTACACCAGCTTTTCTATTCTCTCTTGGCAATGTATGCATTTTAGAATTTTCTTGTCATTTGAATACATTTTATCACTATCAAAATGCTAAACTGAACCTAAGAGGAAGTGATATCCTCTCCATTTAGCTTTCAGAATATAATCAGCTTTATAGCAGGTCAGCTGCTTCCACTAAAAGCAGAATATTCACATGATAATAGGAAGAAGGCAGGACTGTGTTACACTTATGGAACAGCAACTATGTCTCACTGGCTTTCCAGAAACTGGGTTGTCCTGCAGCCCAAATCAGCATGATCAGTTGTGCAGGGCACATACTAAAATGCTATGAAATTCTTCTAACAATTGATTTTAATGTGGGTGCATAATTTCTAATGATCTGAATCTATTTATGGATGAGATTATATATGAGCAGGCAGAAGGGCTCTGGCACAAAAGACAGAATGAAGACAGTGGGAAAATCCAATGAGAAAGCAAGGCTAGAGGAAAGAACATGTAGAATTCATTTATTTATTTTTAATTATTTATTTTTAACATGTATTATACCTACATCAAACAAACATATATCAAAAACAACATACGTATTACAAAAACAAAATACATACATACTACATACACTTATACTACATATAATCCTATATATATTTATATATTTAACAGATTTCACAACATACCTCTTTATTTCTATATATTACTATTACCCTATCCTATGTGATTAAATCCAACATCGAATTAGTTCCTACTCCATTAGAATAATCAAACATCACTTACATTACTATCACACATCCAATACAACATTCAATTACTTCCTAGTATTATCACATCTTATCTTGTTATTTTTTCTACTTGCTTTTATAATCTATTACTCATAACACGTTGAATATTTATTATGTTGATCAATTATACAAATTAACTTATTTTCTCACTAGAGATATTATATTGCATTAATAATATTAATATTAATTACTAGAGAAAAAAATAACATCATATATAACATCATATATAATATCCTTACCTATCAACAAATCTTAGACATCTTTCCCATTTATGTATACTATTACTATCAATATTATATACAACATCCCATATATACTATATACTATGTACTACCAATTATTAGTTATAGTATCTTACTATATACTTACTATGTACTATTAAATACAATCTTTTAACATAATAATAATCAGTAAGACCGTCTCTTATTCTTTTTCCAAATACTTCTGTCATTCTTTTTAAGAGAACCACAAAAGAGAAAATCTAATTCTTATTCCACAAATGCCACCGAGATACTCTCATTCTTTTCCTTTTGAATATAAGTTATCCATACATCCCATTCTTTATAAAATTCTTTTAAAGAAACTTTGTGTAACATATATATTGATATTTCCATTTCATATATTTCAAATATTTTCATTCTCCATTCTTCTATATTCGGCTCAGTCTCTTGTCTCCAATATTTAGCATATACCATTCTTGCCACTATGATTGTATAAAGTAATAATTTCCCTTCTCTTTTTTCCAAATTTTTATCCTGGATCATATTTAGCAAATAGACTCTGTGGTCCATCCTTTCCTTGATGTTGATTTTTTTTTTCATTTCACCGTGTATTTGTTTCCAGTATCTTGCAGCTTTTTCACATAGCCACCAGCTATGTAGATATGTCCCAATGTCTTTTTGACATTTCTAGCACTTTTTTATTCTTTTCATTTATTTTAGATAATTTATAAGGGGTTAGATACCACCTGTAGTATATTTTCTTTTAGATCCATATTTAATGTTTGTCTTAATCTCACTTTCCATATTTTCTCCCACTGCTCCAATTCAATATTTTGTTATAGGTCCTTAGCCCATTTTATCATAAATTCTTTGTCTCTTCCTCTAATTCAAATTTTTGTATTAATTTGTATAATTTCGAAATTTGTTTTCTCCCTTCGATAATCAGGTTTTTAAAATCTTGTTCCCAATTCCATTTAATTTATTATCGATCTTAAACCTTTCCTTTAGTTGTCTATAACTAAACCAATTACAATTGTATCTTCTTCAGTCAGCTCCTCCTGTGATTTTAATTCTCTTTCTTCATTAATGAATTTTGTAATATCTTTATATGTGACCCATCTATCCTTACAGAATTCCTCTCTTCCAAACATTTCATTTGATGATGTCCATAATGGTAATTTGTTACACCATCTATTTTTATATTTTAGCCAGATATGTAACAATGATTTTCTAACCAAGTGGTTATTTAATTCCTATCTATCTTCATTTTGTCATAAAATAGATCTCCATGTAGTCCATATCTAAGATCTATTCTTTCCAAATTTATAGTTCTTTTTCTTTCTCATCTAATCCAATTATCCAGTCTAAGGCACATGCCTAGAAATACCACTTCAAATTAGGAAGGGCCATACTCCCTCTATTTGTTGAGTCCTGTAGATATTTCATTTTCACTCTGGGTTTTTTGTTATTCCAAATAAATGTTGATATATCCTTATTCCATTTTTTAAACAGGATATCATTTGTTATAAATAAATCATTTTTGGCAACAGGGTCATCTTAATTATCACAATCTTACCCTTTAAGGAAGTGCTTAAGGGCTGCCATCTTTTTATATCTTTCTTAATATCTTTCCAAGTTTTTTCATAATTATTCTGGATTTCTTTACCATCTTTTTAATTTGAAACCCTGTTTTCTCAATTAATATTTTATTTTTTCCTTTGGTCAGATTCATTGGTAACACTACTGTTTTATTTTTATTGATACGATATCCTGCCACTTCCCCATATTTTTAAAGGTCTGCATCAATTGTTTCATATTTTCAATCAGGTTTGTCAATCGTCTGCATACGCTCTTAATTTGTATTCTTCCTTTTTCAATTTAAATCTTTCAATTTGTTTATTATCTCTTATATTATTCAACAGTATTTCCAATGTCACCAAAAATAAAAACAGTGAAAGAGGGCAGCCTTGCCTTACTCCCGTATAGATTTTACATGGTTTTGTTTTCCCCCCATTAATTATAATATTTGCCTCTTGTTTATTGTATCCGTTTCTGAAAAGATTTTCCTACATTCATTTTTCCAATACTGCAAACATGAGCTCCCAATTTATATTATCAAAGGCTTTCTCCGCATCTATAAAAATTAAAGCCAATTTTTTATCAATTCTTTTCTCGTGAATTTCAATCAAATCTAATAAATTTCTTATATTATCTTTTATCATTCTTTTTTGGAGAAAACCACTTTGGTCTGAATGTATACAATTATTCAAAAAAATTGTAAATCTATCTGCCAATATATAGGCTAATAATTTGTAGTCCGAATTCAAAAGTGAAATTGGTCTATAATTATTATTATTATTATTTTTTGATCTGTCAGATCTTTGTTTTCTTGTGGTATTAGTGCAATATTTGATTGAGTCCATGTTTGGTATATTTGTCCCTTCATACAATTATTCATCACTTTCAACAAAGGTTTATATCTATACAGTATTTATAATATTCATTACTGAATCCATCTGGGCCCAGAGTTTTCCCTAATTTACTTTTCTGTATAGCATTGATCAATTCTTTTAATGAAATTGGTTTATTTAGAATTTCATTCTGTTCTTCTGTTAATCTATTTAGTTTTAATTAGTCCTCTTCCCACAGAAACATACAACCCTTGAATTCTATACATTCTACATGATCAATAGACTAAACAGAATATGTAGAATTCAAGGGCTGTATGTTTCCGTGGGAAGAGGACTAATTATTTATTATCTATTAAATTTGATTTCCACAAAATGGTGGTCAAGATGGCTAATACAGTGGTCCCTTGGTATCCACATGGACTTTTATCAGAAGAAATATAAAAGAACACATGTGCTAAAGTAACTCACATTCTCACACATCATACAGAACTAACTGAATATAGAAAAGTGAAATGGGATAATGGAGTTTGAGGGTTGGATATGGGGATATAGCTACCAATCCCGAAGAGATGGTCTAAGAAAGCAGGAAAGCAAAAGCAGCTTAAACCACAAGGCTTGAACACGCATACAGCACAAGACTACTGCTTTATCACACTAGGGGGCAAACAGGATTTAAACGAGAGTTAAACGAGAGTTAAACAGGAAATGCCCTATGTTTATCACAGGACATTTCCTGTTTAACTCTCATTTAACTCTCGTTTTAATCCTGTATGCCCCCTAGTGTGATAAAGCAGAAAGGAATGGTAACTCAGACTGAAGCCTGAGGGCAACAATCACTGTGTAAGTGGGAGGGGGAGAGTGTAGCAAAAATGTATAAAGGTATAAAAAAGCTATTTATACTTCAATCCACACAGGTTCCATGGGAAACCAAAAGCTTGATTGTGAAGTTGAAGGCTTTCACGGCTGGAATCCATAATTTTTTGTGGGTTTTTGAGGCTATGTGGCTGTGTTCTGGAAGAGTTTAATACTGATGTTTCATCAGCATCTGTTCCAAGATCCCCCGTGGATATCAAAATCCATGGATGCTCAAGTCCCATTATCTACAATGGGGTAGTAAAATGGTATCCCTTACATAAAATGGCAAATTCAAGGTTTGCTTTTTGGATTATTATTTTTTAATATTTTCAATTCATGAATGGTTGAATCCATTGAAGCAGAATCTATGGATATTAAGGGCTAACTACAGTAAAATAAGTAAAGCAAATAGCTGGAATCTTATCAGATTTTGTTTAACTTAACTTTACATAAACTTAGCTAAGTAGCAGAGGCACCAATAAACCCTGTTAGTGAATTGTGAATTGTGCATACAGTGGTCCCCCGGGTTACGAAAGTAATCCATTCCGGATTACTTTTCGTAACCCGGAAATCGTCGTATCCCGGGGGATCGCTTTATTTGACGGACCGCGCGGCCAATTTAAAGAGGCCACGCGGTTTTTCTCATTCGGATCCCGGGGTTTTCTTCGCATCCCGGGGGCTTTTTTTTGCCCCGGCTCTTTCGACTCCCGGGGATTTCGTATCCCGGGGGACCACTGTATCAGAACAACAGCAAGAATGTCTGATACACACTGATAACTGATGTACTGATGTACATTGGTCCCAATGAGCATCAGTTCCTGTTTTGCATCAGTGTCATTGCACAACTGTCACTTTGCCAGTTCTGCTAGATAGTAATGTAACAAAAGCCCTCTACTAGATATGGACATTACAAAACTGTCCAATTCTAATTCCCACATTCTGTCCCCAAGCTGCACGGCAACCACTGCTGTTGGGGACAGGTCTTCTTGTCCATCTCTATGAGAAGAAATCAGAGTGCTCTGTGCTTGGTCCAATGGGCCAAGTGATATCACATATAGGGGGTAAGTAAGAAGGATATATAAGGGTTTTACAAAACTGCCTAGTTCTAATTTCCACATACATAAATACACTTATGAAAATTTAAGTTCCATACTGGATTCCTGCCTGCACCCTCAAGTAACTGTTGACTTATGGCAACAACCATTAATTTTCTGTTTTATCTTAGGGCCAGAACATTCAGAGGTTGTTTGCTGCTGCCTTCCTTTGAATATGATCAACAGCACCTGCTGCTTCCTGGTTGTTTTCCTTCCAAGTACTGCCACCCTGACTCTGCTTAGCTTCCAAAATCAGACAGGATCTAGGTATTTAGGCACTTTCAATAGCAAAATATGAAGTGTTGTTGCTATTGTCGTGTGCCTTCAAGTCATTTCTGAATTATGGTGATCCGAAGGTGAACTTATAACAGGGTTTTCTTGTCCAGATTTCTTCAGAGAGGATTTACTATTGCCTTCCTATGAAGGAGAAAAAGCGTGATTTGCCCAAGGTCACCCAGTAGGTTTTTGAGTAGGGATTCAAATCCTGGTCTCCCAGATTCCTAGTCCAGTATTCAGACCACTATACAGCACTGGTTCCTGCAAATATACAGAACCCTACGTCAAATTGCTAGTGGCAGCTGGAGTACACCTATTGTATCAATAAAATTTTCCTAAGTGTTGACTTATCATTCAGCAGTTGATTTACTCTGGTTAGAGCTAACAATTGGATTTAGGCTAGAGTCCAATGTAAAGCAATAATTAAAACATAAAAACATAAGTAAAATATTAATATAAGCAATTAAGATCAATAACCAACTGAACAAATTTTAAAATTTACAGTCGCCCTAAGCTGGTTTATGAAAGCAAAGTCCAGTCTAAACAAAAATATCTTTGCCTGTTGGCAGATGATCTAAGAAGCAGATAGATGAGCCTCTCTTGACCAGAAATTTCAAAATTTGAGACCATCCATGAAAAGCCCCCCTCTTGATTTCCCTTCTAAAATGTTGACAATGTAGGAAAGAGAACCTCTTCTCAAGCTCTTATAATGAGGGCAAGGTCATATGAGGTAATGCAATATTTTAAATAATATGGCCCAATACATGTAGGGCCTTCTAGGTCAAAAATGTAATTTGTGTTATGCACAGAAGCAAACTGGTAAATTCTGAAGATATTGTAACATGAGAGCCATACATGCCATCCAAAGTCACATCTTGAGTGGCTATAGATTCTCCATTAAAGCAAAAGTGATCAAGGGGTAACAAGATGTATAGGAAACAATTGCAAAAACAGAACAAAAATGCATGGGAAAATGTAAGCCTGGGTTATCATTACAAAGCAATGAACAATTCATTTCAAAAGCATTATACAAATATTACATTCACATATCACTCATATGATTATGAAATTAACTGTAACCTGAACTATGAGGTTATGTTTTGCCAGGTATTGTACTATTCTAGTCTCAGTTTTGTAGGTATCAATCATAATTTCTTTCACACATAACATTATGGGAAAGCAGCATAGATAGGACAAATGATGATGCTCCCCTTTTGTATTGGCAAGATGAGTCCACAATTTGAAAAGTAGTATTGGAAAGGGAAACTGTATTTATGTACAGAGTCTTTGGAGGAAGGGGTACTAGACCTTGAGAATATTAAAATATGCCAGTATGCAGGGTGTGTGAAATGAGTCATTAATCTGGAAATCAGGTATAACAATATAGGTAGTAGCAAAGTACTCTTTCTCATACTGTGCAAAAAAGGTGATTAATCAGAAAGGCCTTTTTCTGGAGATGAAAGCAATGTGGTTCTGTTTTCCAACTGCATCCTTGATTTTTGCTGCCATTTATCACTTGAGCTGCTAGAGTGAGAAGAAAGAATACAATATTTCTAACAGATCAGAAATGCTGTCTTGATGAACTATTTTCATTTGTGTGTGTAAAATACAGGTGCTGTGTGGACATACATTATGTTCTCATGGTCAGGCTCATTTAAAGAAACATTCATACCAAGCACTATCACAGGTCTTTAAATGGCTTCTTTATTATTTTTCTTCTCGTTATTGTGCCTCTGCAGGGACCATATTGAGGAAAATCAGGGGATCAGCAGAATACTGCTCCTATTTCAGAGCTTTTGTTAGGGTCTGTGCAGCCGTATTAACATGAACAGTATTTCACCAAATCCCTTTCGTCATTATTTGGAGCCATTTCCTCAGCAGGTTATCACAAAATACCAAGGACAAGTTGGGTTGACTATTACCTGAATGAAACCAAGAATAAAAGAGTGTGTTCTTCTTGAAGAAAGAAACCTGTTTCAGCCAAAATGGAGGGAAATTACTACAAATACACTGTGCATATGCTCATCTAAACAGGCTCAATCATAGGCATATAATAAGCTTTCCAGCCTTCTATTTTGCTTTCATTGTTCAGCTTTTTCTTCGAGTAAACCATCATAATAAGTACACTATTACTAAATTCTGTTGACCTTTTTCATTATAAATGTCTTGAAAACAGAAGTGATTCACAATAGAAAAAAATCTAGGGGTCCTCCATTCCACAAGATTTGATGTCTTTGAAAAGCACCTCCAAATGTTATGCCTTCCCACAGACAACTACTGTAAATCAACTACACCGGACTCTAATAGAGACCATTATCTCTACTTTTCCACTCATCCTGTCCCCTGCCTTAGGATTGCTTCTTTAGCAATAGCTATTCAGGACCAACAAGATGAATACTTTTGGCCACAAGGAGAGTCTGTTTGTTCAGAGTTTGGAAATTACTTTTTTAAAGTAATTTATTCCATTACTTCTTCATGCTGGAAGAGTAAACCATTGCTGTTGCTCACTGCAATGATAGAAAGAAGTAACTCACTGTGGTTTTGTAACACTACTTGTTGCTTTTCAATTACTTTCTGGTGTGTGGGAGTGTTTGGGGGAGGGGGCAGAACCCTCAGAGCTGATAAAAAGAATGGCATATAATGTGAAAAAATCCTATGAAAATAACACCTTAAAAATAACCTTTTAAAGTAACTTTGAAACTAACTAGAAAATTTTTTACCAGTAACATACATCAATTTCTACTCATAGTCCTGTATTTTTAAATACAGCTTCATTACTCAAAAAGGGTTGCTAGTGACCAGTAATTGTGTTACTTGTTACTTGTGACACATAAGACATCTTGACTCCCAATTTGGGGGGAAATCATGTAATACTCTTCCTCCAGCATTTGAAAAGGGCACATATGCAATGATAAAAGTAACTTAAAAGTTACAGCAAAATCCACAAAAGAGCCTTGTGTGCCTTTAATAGCCAACCAAAATGCACAAGATTCTTCATTCAAGCTTTCAAAGCTTCACTGACTTCTTCATCATGCAAAGATGTTTAAAATCATGCAGGAGAACAAAACTAATGATGTTAGAATCATAAGCCTACATTTTGTCTCAGGTATTACTTTTGTCAGTTCAATTTTTCTGGAAATATCTCAGTGCAGGCAGAGGCCATTTCCTTTCTTGGCCATGTGGGATCAGAGACAAAGGGCAATAAAAGACAGGTAATCAAATTTCAATTCAATTAGCAACAGAAAAGTAACTTCCCTTGAAATCCAGGTTGTCCCTGTCCTGTAAAAACTTGAGCAGGGGTGGGAGTAGATGCTGTATCAGTAAAACTTGCCAACTGTGGTCCAAATGAAAGTTTTACCTTTGTTGGGGGGGTAAAAATCTCAAAGTCCTAGTTCATTAGCTTCAAAACAAACAAACAAAACAAACAGCTTCATTTATATACTGCTTCATACCCTTAATGAGTGTCTAAGCGGTTTACAATTGTAAGCTATTTGCCCCCCAACAATCTGGGTACTCATTTTAGCGACCTCGGAAAGATGCAAGCCTGAGTCAAGCTTCAGCCCTTTGCGGGTCTTGAACTCGCCACCTTATGGTTTTGAGTGAGTGGCTGCAGTACAGGCATTTAACCACTGCGCCACCAGGGCTGATTTCTCATTAAAGTTTCTACTCTTGCAGCAAAAATTAATATGTTTCTTAAAAAGTTACATTTACACTGCAAAAGGGGCAACATTATTCCCTATTAAGTCACAATTAGAACAAGATCTGTTATACCTTCATTACTGAAAAGGGGAATTAATAATTAACAAGGTATTTCTAACTAGTTACTTTGAAGCTCTGACAGAAAGAGGATGTGCACAATAATACAGTACATTATCTATAATAATACTCCCCAGTCTGAAGCAACTTTCTCTAGGACTACGAGACCTACTTATTCACTCAGTCCTGACTTGAGATTTTTCAACATTTGACACTGTCAACCTAGCTGCGTCAAAACTTCCAAGAACAGATGGTATGGGGAAACATTTTATTTTCATGCAAAAAACAAAAACATCAGAAATGCACAGTCTGGAAGAAGTACTTTTTATTGCCATATTCAATACTTGGTCTCTTACTACTTCAGTTCTGTTTAATTTATTCTGATTTTATCTCAATTGTATATTTTAACTTCACAAAAGCAATGAGGCCAATTTAATTAGTGCAGTTAATATTAGTACCTTCAGCACACATTTGCTTGGTTAAAATATACCTCCCATTTAATATGTAAAAGGTAACATGTTTTAAAGCTTAATATGACATTTAATACTAAATTGTCAATGAATCAAGAATGGTGGATATCATTCAGCTCCCATTCCACACCATGCAGTGTTGCAGTCTGGGACTGGGAGACACTTTTCCCAGCCTCTATTGGAAAAGGGGCCAGTGTGATGCACATCACAGCATCGTGCAGCATGATGGAGAATGTAAGAGATGGCGCTGTATGGTTAATAAGCTCCTGCTCCCTCCTATTCTGCCTCTTTCTCTGGGTTCCATCATCGTCATAATTGATCATGGCTTGGATGTCGGACAATCAAGTGGCGACTGCATTTTGTCTGATGGACTGTCAGGAATCTAGTTTACAACTGTGCAGGTGGCACACAATTGGGCAACTAGCATGTCGTTGGGTGGCAGGTCAGTTGAGAAGCTGATGGGTTAATTGGGCAGGTAGGACAATCAGGTGGCTGGTGGGCAGTCTGGCAGCTGGCAGATCAGTTGAACAACGCAGTGGTGGACCTGTGATCACATAGCTGGCAGGCCCTTAAAGGGTTGGAGGAACTTTAGTACTTGTACATCCCAATATGATGTCTTTTTATTCCATGCAGCTTCTCCAACAGCTTTCTTTGGTGCTCTGAGGATAAGTGAGCTGGTGGTTCAGTTAAGGCAGCGGTTCTCAACCTGTGGGTCATGATTCCTTTGGGGACTGAATGATCCTTTCACAAGTGTCACCTTAGTTAGACCATTGGAAAACACACATTTCTGATGGTCTTAGGAACCCAAAACACTGCTCCTCTATTCATTGGGGGTCACCACAACATGAGGAACTGTATTAAAGAGTTGCAACATTAGGAAGGTTGACAACCACTGAGTTAAGGGGTGACAAGACAGAGAAGGCTTTGAGGTTCAGGGATCTTGACTTAGGAACTCAAAATGTATACATTCCTCCAAACAGACCAAAAGAGGCTAGGATATAGCATATGACTCCAGACTTGTGTTGATCAGGCTTTATGTCCAGTAGGGGCTTAACAGGACTGTACGCATGTTAAGGGGATCCCAGAATGGCCTTTTGTTTCACCATGCTAATTTGTCATGCTTAACTAAATACCAGTTAAGGTCTATTACCTTCAGGGCCTTGTTACTGTAGAGTTTGAAGGGAGTTAAATTTGGCATTCACTCCTTTGGGATTGGGGTGGCTTCAGCTGCTTCAGTGAGGGGCATGGCTCCCCAACTTATTCACAGTATTGGATGTTGGAGGTCTCTGGTTTGCCAGGTATATGTTTGTTCTTTCCAATATTAATATGTTATGCTGTAGATTTGAGTTGCTTTGTGTTGCTTTCAGATCTTAGGTTATGGTCAGTGAGACAGAGAGTTTTGATCTGCAGACAAAGCATAGGTGGTGCACCAAACCCACAAAGGTACTTTTGGGACCCACCTGGGATTGAGTGAATTGACTGTGGTTGAGTGGTTGGGAAGGAAAGGCCTTTGCTGGCACAGCATACTGCCAATGTTTTGGGGGAACACACAGGGCCTCACAAATAGTGGATGTTATTGCTGACTATAGGTCAGTCCTATTGATATCTACTCAAGAATAAATCACCTAGGCCCCATTCCCACTACATTCTGATTTGAAGTGTAAAGCGGGCTATACCACCCTTGTTCACACTTGAATCGATTTACGATCCTCATTGGATCGATCAGTGGAGGAAAGGATCGGGTTAAAAGCAAATATCCCGGGCTTTCCTGACACTAGTTTCAAAGTGGTCTTTTTTGGAAAACACGATTCTGAAGCATTTCCAGTAAATGGGAATGCTGGTCAGAATCACGTTGTTTTTTTAATTTGGGGTGGGGGTATTGATCTCAAATGCAATCTTGTGCATTTACGAAAGATTGCATTTGCAATCACTGTAAAGAAGGGGAGGAAAACAACACACACACACACACATACACTAATCCACCGGTCCTTTTTTGGGGGGGAGGAATCCTTCCTTCCTTCCTTCTTCCCCCCTTCCTTCCTTCCTTCCTTCCTCTTCCTTCCAACTTCCCCCTCTCTTCTCTTCTCCCTTCCTTCCCTCCCCAGTTACCATGGAAGGGCTCTCCACTGCCGCTGCTACCTCCCTTGCCGCTGCTCCTGGGGCTTGCGGTGTTGCTTCCCCGCCACTCGCTGCCACTGCTCCCGGGTCCCACAGGCCTTCCTTCCAACAGAGCTGATTGGCCCCGGCAGCAGCACAGCACAGAAAGGCATGTCAGCTCCAGCCGGGAGCTGGACAGAGCCAGCGGAGAAGGAGGAGGAGGAGGAAGAGGAGGAGAAGGAAGAGGTGCAGCACCGCTCTCTGCTGCTGCTGCCGGGCTCCCAGGCCTTCCATTCCCTGTCAGAAGGAAGGTCCGTGGGACCCGGGAGCAGTGGCAGCAAGCAGCGGGGAAGCAACACCACAAGCCCCGGGAGCAGCAGCAAGGGAGGTAGCAGTGGCAGTGGAGAGCCCTTCCCCAGTAAGGGAGGGAGGGAAGGAAGGGAGAAGAGAAGGGAGGGGGAAGAAGGAAGGAAGGAAGGAAGGAAGGAAGGAAGGAAGGAAGAAGAGGGGAAGAAGGAAGGAAGGATTCCCCCCCCCAAAAAAAAAGGACCGGTAGATTTGTGTGTGTGTCTGTGTGTCTGTGTTGTCCCCCCCCCCTTCTTTACAGTGATCGCAAATGCAATCTTTTGCAAATGCACAAGATTGCATTTGTGATCAATACCCCCACCCCAAATTAAAAAAAAAGATTCCCCTGCAGGAAGGGGTTGTGGGGTAACAGGCTGTCATCCTTCCCTGGCAGCTCCAGTGGGAACGACAAGTGTTCCCAGCTAAGAAAGTGATTCCAAACAAGCCCCCTTTTCATAGTGTGAATGAGGGGCCTTTTGGAATCACTTTCCTAAGCGGAGCACAGCCCAGTTCCAATGTGGATTTTTCTGCAAGTGGGAATGGGCCCCTAGAGTTCAATTGGGCATACCCCCTGGTAAGTGTGCACAGGGATTTTGGACCTAAATGCAACAATGGTTTTTGTTTTTTCCTTTTTAATAAAAAGTTAAACAGCTATGCTTTGAATCCAAGTTAAAGAGGGTTTTTTTTCCTATTGGAAGAGTTAACTTGCCATGATACATGATGTCATCACCTTGCCTGGGAGGAAAAAGCACATAAACCAGGCTAGCAAATCATGGAGTACTCTGGCACAGGCACAGGCCATTTTTCAATTACATAGGGACATGACACACACTCCAAGAAAAAAAAAGTTAAAAAAAAAAAGTAAGCAAGCTAGCAAAGTGTCAAAAATGCTCTGCCAGCGTTCAGGGAGAGAACATTTTGCAACCATAAATCTTACAATGTTTAGCACACAGGAAGCTGCCTTACAGCAGGCCAGATTAATTCTAAAGCAATCCTTTTTGTTGTGGCCAGCAGTGGCTTTTCAGGGTTTCCTTCCCATTATCTGCTACTTAATTATTTTAACTAGAGATACTAGAACCTAGTAAATATCCTAAATGAACCAGATCAAACCAAAGCTAAACCAAAGCTAAACAAGATCAGGCCTGGTTAGTACTTCAAAGGGGAACTACAAAGGAACACCAGATGCTGCAGACAATATTTTGAGGAAGGCAATGGCAAGACACCTTTGCCTAAGAAAGCCCTATCAGATTCATAGGGTCATCATAAGTTGACAAGTGACTTGAAGGCACATATTTTACTTTTTACTAGGGCTGAGCACATGTGCCTCTGCATGTCAAATGTGTGCTCTACCACTTAGCTTTGCCTCCTGTTTGTTTCTGTTAGATCAATGCTCTATAGATTGTCTCACCTGGAACAGAACTGATAAGGGGCAGAAGTACAAAATAGTCCTCAAACACAGTTAAATGGCCAACAATACCCCCTGGAGTCTGTGGAAGGTGCTATTGATCATTTTGGAGCAGGAAAAATGATCCAAATTGAGTGGGCACAAACATGAGATTGTGATGAATTCCAGGTCCTGAGGGTAGAGGAGGAATGCATGTCCTCAAACCTTACTGTCTCTAATGAATCTGCCCCAACTCTCATTTCTTCATTGTCTTCCAAAGTTAGGCGGGGGTGACTAGGAAGATGGCCTTTTGGTCATGGCACTAAATATATTGAATATCTTCCCCAGAGAAACATAGCTTGTATTTCTTTTATTTATTTTCAGTGCTTTATGATGGCACTATGATAGAGACTTACTGGAACGTATTAGGTTAGTGGCTGCTGTTTATGTATTTTCATGTTTGTTGTTTTTGTGATTTTTACTAGTGATTGGCTGCTGGCCTTGGAGTTTTATACTGAAAAGTTGCCTAAAAATTTACTTAAATAAATTGCTCAAGAAATTAGGTCAGCAAATATAAGATCAGTGATGTCCAGGTTATTACTACGTGAGCAATCCTGCAGCTATTTACAAGAATATCAATGCTATAATTGGCAGTTCAGTTTTAAGAATGCACATGCTTATATTTTTTTTTTTAACTCAGAACAGAAATTTCACCCCCAAAATTGCCAATAGTGCATACATATCCAAACACATTGGCAAACTGATGTAACATATGCATAAAAATCTTATGGCATTCTCCAATCAACAATGTAAAATATCAAAGTGCATGACAGATCACAACTGAATGGACTTAGAAACTAAACCTTCATTCAGTTAGAAAATCTAAGCAACATATCTAATTAATCAGGCCAATAGCCACAATGTTTAACTAATGCTTGAAAAATATCAATAGTTTGTAATAGTGAAGAGGTGAGCCTTCAGAGCTGCAGAACCCAGAATCAGACAAATACTATGATACAAAAGTAGCTGTCCTTCTATTTGATAGGAATGACAGTAGCTTTACTTACTTATCTACCCAGTTATGGGACACTGCCTGCATGGGGTTATGATGGTGATAGCTACTATACCACCAATTTATTGAGACTCAGGCTCTGGACTTTCTTAAGTGTCTCCTGCACTATAAGTCTCTTTAGATATCAGCCCTCTGGGTTAGAAATTTCCTCCCAACTTAACACCAATTATTTATTGACAGCCACACACCCACTATCTTATGTGTCCCAAACCTCATGAGTAAAGCTGCACCAGGCAAGGAAGAAGGGGTGCCCTGGGCCTCTCCCTCCCTGCCATGCACCATGGCACATGGAAGGGAGGGGGACACTCAGCCAGGTGTCACCCTTCTTCTGGGGTGTCACCTGGTATGGTCCATATCCCCTGCACCCTCTAGTGACACCACTGGTTGTATCTAGGTGTTTCTTCAAAAGTGAGGAAGCCAAGTGTGATTTAATTTGAATCAGGAAGAGGATTTACCACAGAATCCACTCTTATCCCTGGCCAAGCAGGGATTCAAACCTGGGAGCCACTGTGGCATAGTGGTTTGAATGTTCTACTACAACTCTGGAGACCAGAAGTTGATTCCTCGCTCAGCCATGAAACCCACTGGGTTATCTTGAGCAAGTGATGTGCTCTCAACCTCAGGGAAAGGCAATGGCAAACCTCCTGTGAACAAATCTTACAAAGAAAATCCCTGATATGTTCGCTTTAGAGTTGCCAAAAGGAGGAAATGACTTGAAGGCACACAACAACAATAAACAATAAATGATACTGTAGGTGTCTTTCTCCCCAGCACAGATAATATCAGGACTAAGAGCAATTTCAAACAGAGAAAAATGCCAGCACAGGAAAATGAATTAAATGACCTCTTGCTCTACAGCACTATCCCAAGTCAAGTTGTTGTTATTTTTGTTGTTGTTTGTTGCTATGTGCCTTTAAGTTGTTTCTGACTTTTGGCAACACTAAAGTGAACCTATGACATGATTTTCTTGGCAAGATTTGTTTTGTGGTTGTTTGCCTTCTTCTGAGGCTGAGAGGATGTGACTTGCCCAAGGTAACTCAGTCAATGCCCTTTTTTTTTTTAATGGAGGTCTCGGTCACAACATTTCTGCAATATGAATGCTTTGGCCCTTGTGCATAAGTGACTCTCAGATCCTAGTTCTTCCAAAATGTTCTGTCCTTTCTCACAATATTAGGTTATATATTTAAAATAACTAGCAGATAAAATCATTGACCATCTTTGTAATTTAATCCTTTTTGTTCTTTTGAACACAAGCGGTAATAATCATGTTTTAATTATTTTCCTCTTGAAGCACAACTAATTAAAAATGCAATGTCTTTGCTGAATACTCATTAGCAAATATATTTTTAAACTGTCAAGTAATCTCAACACTGTAAGTGAAACTGCTCACCAAGGCAATGATGAATTTTGTTGGTTTTCTGGATTGAGGCCATTGATGGCATTATTTAATAAGCTTGCAAATTATAAATGTTCATTTTGAAAGCCTAAAATTAAAACAGAACTTCAGTCAACACCATATTATAACTATAATGCATGTCAGGGATTTTTAAAAAGTCTACAACACTGGTGCCTAATACAAGGAATTAACATTTGGTTGTGTACTGTTCAAAATACATGTAGAAGCATTATATACCTTCAAGCCATTTCAATGGTAATTTGTCTGATATCACAGAAAATTGTTTATAGGGCCCAAAGTAAATTTATACACTTATATTTCTTCCCTTGATGCAAGCTGTCATAAGATATTGGCAGGGTGGAAAGATGTGGGGTGAATAGTGGGATACAAAACTACTCCTTGAACTACAGATACGACTTTCACCAATTTTATAGCAAGGCTTCATATATATCCACAGATAGGTAATAAATAATTGTTTTAAAAATAGAACCAGCACTTTGAATTGGGTCCAGAAACAGGCTGGTAGCCTGTGCAAAAGACAAAGCACTGATATATTGCCTTCATGTCAACAAGTCCCAGTTAACAGTGATTTTCCTTCATCACAGATTCCAACATCAGCTTCAAGTCACAGCTCAAGCAGGAGGTGCACCATGAGGCAGCCAAAGAGAGTAGGTTGAGGACAAAGGATATTTAGGATAAACATCTCTTGTGGCAGACACTTCTGGTTTGGTTCAGGACCATGGAGAGCAACACTGCAGCTACAAAAAAGACAAGTTACAGTCGGGAACAAGTCATGAAGAGGAAGCAACTGAGGGATAATTATTTTAAAAGCCTTTTTGGAATCTCTGCCTCCTTGGGTATTCTGGCTGGTTATTGGGTACTGGCTTCTTCTGGAAAGTGAATGTAATAGGGGTCAGGGGGCAACTGCAGACCATTCATAAAGTTTTCCTCTTCCAGTTCCCTAGTGGCAGCATGGCATAGTGGTTTGAGCATTGAGCTAGGATGCTGGAGACCAGGGTTCAAATCCCCACTCAGCCACAGAAACGCATTGGGTGACTTTGAGCAAGTCCCACTCTCTTAGCCTCAGATGATTGCAATGGCAACCCACCTCTAAAGAAACTTGCCAAGAAAACCCCATGACAGCTTTGACCCTAGGGTCACCATAAGTTGGATATGACATGAAGGCATACAACCACAACAACAGCAACAATGTACAGAGCACTGCAATCAGCACTGTCCCTCTCCAGATAGGCTGGTACATCATCTTAAATAAACAAAATATGCTACAATCCACTAAAATGACCATGATGAATATAAGAACACCCCCAAACTATGAACCAGATTCTTTAAAACAGGCTATACAATTTCATTAGAAACCTGCCTGAACAACCCAGTGAAGGAAGCTCACCTTATCTGTGTGGTGTCAGAATTCAGTGGTACAATGGCCAAAAAAAAAGCTTCCTCCCTGAGAAAACAATGAAGTATAAGATAGTGAACAGGTCATATTGTCTTATGGCAACTAGTGAAGAAATAATCCTGTGAAGAAATAATCATTTATGTTATTTTGCATTGATATATATGGGGCCAGTGTTCAGTGGCTAAGTTTCATTTCTTTAGAAATAAAAGAGTTTTATAGAAAGCAGAAAGTGAAAACAAGATTGTGTTTAATAAATGAGCCAGGCCAAGGAGTTAGTTGACTGGGAGCTGAAGAAAACTGGAAGTGGAAAGTGAGCTGAAAGTTAAAGTAGATGTAGAAGCAAATATGGAGAAAAGGGAGGCAAAACATAGAAACAAGAAGGCCAAGAAGAAGGAGCCAAGAAATGAGTCAGAAACAGAGAAATAGCCAGCAAGTGAGACTTGATCTGTGGGAAAACTATTTTGGCAAAAAAAAAAAAAAAAAATGCAACTAAGCTCTGCAAAGAACTGCTTGACTGAAACTTGAGAGAAAACAAGAAAAGTGTCAAGACCTAGACTGTTTAGGGCTTGTAATTAGATAGGAATCTGTTTATTCATTATTTGTTTTCCCTATTGCTCAGTTGGGATTTCTGGTAAAGTTATCTTAGATCAAGAGTTGCAGTTCCATGAGGGGGACCTTCTGGCAAGGATTGGGTTACACCTCACGCCAACTGGCAGAAACATTTTTGCCAATAGTCTCAAAAATTTGACCAGGGGGCTTTAAACTGAGTTATGTGGGGGAGGGGGAGAGTACTTTGGAAGGCAGGAGTTCATCAGCGGCTGGAGATAATAGTCAAGCTGTTATAGAGGAAACAAGGCAAATAGTGCAGGGACCCAACAGTGGAAGGGAAAAACTTTACACAGGCAGCTATGGGGGAGGACCCATGGTCTTCAATGTCTCTACACTAATGCTCAGAGCATGGGAAATAGGCAAGATGAACTTGAACTCTTAGCACAACAAAGCAAATATGATATAATAGGCATCAATGAAACCTGGTGGGATGAGTCTCATGATTGGAATGTAGTAATAGAGAAATAGGCCAAACAGGAAAGGAGGAGGAGGAGTAGCATTATATGTGAGAGATGTATAATTATAAGATTGTATGTACAGCACTGTAAATTTACAACACTATATAAAATAATAATAATAATAATAATAATAATAATATACACCTGTGAAGAGGTCCAGGACTTAAATCTTGGTGGAGAGCATCTGAATAAAAATTAAAGGGGAGGAAAACAACTAGGATGTTATTGTGGGAGTCTATTACAGACCCCCAAGTCAGACTGAGGAATTGGATGATGCCTTTCTAGAACAGATGACAACTCTCACAGATAAGAGAGATGTGGCAGTGATGGCAGATTTCAACTATCCTGATATTTGTTGGAAATCAAACTCAGCCAAAACATTAAGGGTCTAGCAAATTCCTCACTTGCCTGAAAGACAATTTCATTGTCCAAAAGGTGAAAGAGGCAACAAGGGGATCAGCCATTTTAGATCTAATCCTAACTAACAGGGATGACCTGGTTAATGGGGTGCAAATGGTGGGATCCTTAGGTGGGAGTGATCGTGTTCTTCTGGAATTTGTTATACAGTGGAAAGGAGAAACCAGGCATAGTCAGACGCATTCTAGATTCTAGGAAAGCTGATTGCAGTAAACCCGGGGAAATACTGGGGGTAATGCCATGGTCAGGAATTGTAAAAGAGAAGGGACTTTAGGATTATGAAAGTTTTTCAAAAGGGAGATATTGAATGCACAATTTCAAACTGTTCCAACAAGGAGGAAAAATGGGAGGTGTCTCAAGAAACCAGGATGAATGACTAAAGAACTTTCAACTGAACTAAGTTTTAAATGGGATATGTGTAATAAATGGAAGAAGTGGGAAATCATCAAACAAATAGCAAGCACTTGCAGGGGTAAAGATTGAAAAGCAAAAGCACAGAATGGCTCAGGCTTGCTAGAGAGGTTAAAAACAATAAAAATGGATTGGGGGGGGGTGTCTGTAGCAAAAGGAAGAAGGAAATGATAGGGCCACTATATGGAGAAGATGTGAAATGCTAACAGGGGATAAAGAAAAGGCAGAATCATTTAAAACCTTTGTCTCATTCTTCTCACAAAAGGAAAAGGGTGTTCATCCTGAGGGAAAGGGAGCAGAGGACTCAATAGGAGTAAAGCAACACAGAATAAGTAAAGAGGAAGTACAGGAATACCTAATTAATCTAAATGAATTTAAGTCTCCAAGAGCAGATGAACTACTTCCTAGGGTATTGAAAGAACTGGCAAATGTAAATTCAGAGCTTTTTGTGGGTTTTTCGGGCTATGTGGCCATGTTCTAGAAGAGTTTGTTCCTGGCGTTTCCCCAGCATCTGTGGTTGGCAATAATTTTTGAGAGCTCCTGGAGAACAGGAGTAGTCCCAGCAGACTGGAGGAGAGCAAATGTTGTCCCCATCTTCAAAGCGGGGGGGGGGGGGGGGAGAGTATCCCAACAATTATTGTCCAGTTAGTCTGACATCAATACCAGGAAAGATTCTAGAGCAGATTATTAAACAGAGAGTCTGTGAACATTTAGAAGGCAACACCATAATCACAAAAAGTCAACATGGGTTTTTGAGAAACATGTCATGCCTATTCTGATGTCCATTTTGATAAAATTATCATCTTGGTAGATGAAGGGAATGCTGTAGATAATGCATATCTTGATTTCAGTAAGGCCTTTCACAAGGTTTCCCATGATATTCTTGCAAACAAGCTGGTAAAATGTGCACTAGACAATGTACTTGTTAGATGGATTTGAAATTCATTAACTGACTGAACCCAAAGGTGCTCAACAATGGCTCCTCTTCATCCTAGAGAGAAGTGACCAGTGGAGTGCCACAAGTTTCTGTTCTGGGCCCAGTGCTATTCAACATCTTTATCAATGACTTGGATGAAAAAATAGAGGGCATGCTTATCAAATTTGCAAATGATACCAAATTAGGTGTAGCTAATGCCCAAGAGGGCAGGATCAAAATTCAAATTGACCTTAATAGATTATAAAGCTGGCCCAAAACTAACAAAATGAATTTCAACATTGAGAAATGTACTGCACTTATGTAGAAAAAATGAAATGCATAGATATAGGATGGGGGATACCTGGCTTAACAAGACTACATCTGAGAAGGATCTAGGAGTCCTAGTGGGCCTCAAGTTGAACATGAGTCAACAGTGTGGTGCGGTACCTTAAAAGGCCAATGCAATTTTAGGCTGCATCAATAGAAGTATAGTATCTAGATCACGAGAAGTAATAGTTCCACTCTATTCTGCTTTGGTCAGGCCTCACCTGAAACACTGTGTCCAGTTCTGGCCACCACAATTCAAAAAGAATGTTGACAGTGTATCCAGAGGAGCATGTCCAGAGGGGGGCCACCAAAATGGTGAATGGTCTGGATACCATGCCTTATGAGGAAAGACTTAGGGAGCTGGGTATGTTTAGCCTGGATAAGAGACGGTTAAGAGGTGATACGATAGCCCTATTTAAGTATTTGAAGGGGCATCACATTGAGGACAGAGCAAACTTGTTTTCTGCTGCTCCAGAGAATAGGACCTGAAACAATGGATGCAAGCTAAGGGAAAAGAGATTCCACCTAAACATTAGGAGGAACTTCCTGACTATAAGGGCTGTTTGACAGTGGAACACACTCCCTCAGAGTGTGATGGAGTCTCCTTCTTTGGAGGTCTTTAAACAGAGGCTGGATGGCCATATGTCAGAGGTGCTTTGATTGTGAGTTCCTCATAGCAGGAGGTTGGACTGGATGGACTTTGTGGTCTCTTCCAACTCTATGATTCTATAATTCAATGAAACAAACGATTTTTGGAACATTTAGTTTTTAGTGTGAACACTAAAAACACCCTAAAGGCATCAGAACCAGAATCTAAGCAGGGTCAGTCCTGGTGGGTATGTGGATGGGAGAACGGCAATGAATACCAGGTGCTGTAGGATATGTTTCTGAGGAAGGGACTGGCAAAAACATCTCTGAGTACTCCTTGCATAAGAAAACCCTACAGAAAATTCATGAGGTCAACATAAGTCAACAGATGAACTGAAGTCACATACATACATGCACACTGAAAAAAAAATATGAAAAGGGACTCTCAAGGACCCTTGGTGGCAGGCTTTTACTTGCCTACCAGTCTCAAACAGTTATTTCCTAATAGGCTGGATAATTTCAATTGCATATTGGTATTTATATTGTGTAACTGGAAGTGAGAAGTGGTTAAAATCTATGCCAAGTATTTAGGCAGAGATACAATGAATGTTTCCCCAATTTCAGTATCTACTCCAAATATTACTAGACTAATTGATAGCCAGCTGGGCTGGATCTGATCATCCCAATGAAATTATGCTGTACTATTCATAGTCTCTTATACCACCAATACAGACTCTATCCTGTCTGCCCTAATTTTTTTTCTATTAAGTTTACCCTCTGGCTTTTCTTCGCTAATGAAGATTCAGGAAGGACTCGTCCCACGCTTACTACAAGCGCGTTGATGACTAAAAAGACCGATCCGAGATAAGCAAGTCCAGTTACAGAAAGCACAGCAGAAAGTCTCCCTGGGTGATGTTTTCAAGTTGTGGTTCTTTCTGCGTTGTCGTTTCACTTCAAGACTCGTTCGGCGTGAGTTCTCAAATGAGGCTGCAGCATTGTTGATAGTGCATCTCCATGCCTCCCGATGTGAGGCCAGGGCAGACCATTGTTGGTGATCAATTTGGCCAAGCTTGAGATGTTGTTTCAGGGAGTCCTTGTATCTCTTCTTTGGGGCGCCCCTCTTACGCTGACCCATGGCGAGTTCACCGTAGAGTACTATTTTGGGGAGGCGGTAGTCCTCCATCCTACAAAAGTGCCCTGCCCAGCGCAGCTGTGTTTTCAATAGCATGGCCTCAATGCTGGTGATCTCTGCTTGCTCCAGGACAACAACATTCGTCACATAGTCAGTCCAGTGTATATTTAGGATTGTGGGTAGATAGCGCTGATGAAAGCGTTTGAGGAGTTGTAGATGTTGGCGATAGGTGACCCATGTTTCAGACCCATAGAGGAGAATGGACAGTACAATGGCTCTGTACACACTGATTTTTGTGCTTCGTCTCAGGTTTTTGTTACTCCAGACTCTTTTGTGAAGCCTTCCAAATGCACTATATGCCTTTGCTAATCTGTGATCGATCTCTTTATCGATCTTGGCGTCTGAGGAGATGACTCTTCCCAGGTAGGTGATCTGCTGAATCTATAAGTTAATGCTCTATAAGTTTCTTAGAGGTTCTATAAGTTAATGCTCTGTGAACTACTAGAGATAGCACAAAGAAAGATGCCTGTTCTTTGTTAGCAAAGGATGTCTCTGCTGTGCCTGTAGAATCCAATGAGCCATGGCTGTGGAACTAATGCTATCACCACATATGTCTAACCACTGCTCCTCTAGACCAGCCTCCAGAATGGCTGCACATTATCCCATTACTCCAAGAGTGAAAATGAAGCAACTCAGCAAAGTTGCTTCTAATGATAATGACACTTATAATGTCTTGCAGATTCATTGTATAAGTATGAATAACTTCTTCACTGTAATCCAATTAAAATTAAGACTCAACACAGAACATAATGCAATAGATGTACAGGAGCCACATGGGTGAAACTACTTGTACCCATTTCAGTAATTACTAGAGTCAAGGTAAAACAATCCCTATTGTGAACAGATGTCACATGCTCAAAGATGGGCCCAGTTTGATGCAGCAAATACTGACTCACCTGCTGACTGATGGAAATGACTGACTCTAGGAAACAAGCTGTAAAATCAATTATTCACATCTACTCTACTGCTACCTCCTACACATCCAGCAGCAACTCTGTTCAAACTAAAAATGTTTTAGTTTGATTTTAATACATGCACATACACACAAAGTAAAGACTATAATCCTATACACTCTTATTAAGTAATATGTCCAAATCAAATAATCAGAGAATGGCTTCCAGGCAGATGTACTATGTTCAAATTCTGCCAACACATAGAAGAAGGGCTGGTCTGGTCCTACTATTAGGCACAATAAGGCAGCCTTCTTATATGGTGGATACTGGGAGGCAACAATGCCATTCCTTCTTCCACCCATTCCCCTCTCTTGGAGGACAGAGCTGCATATGCTACAGAGCCTCCCCCTGCTACCTCTCCATTTGTGAGTGATAAAGCAAGATTCAGATGTCAGTGGAATTGGCTTTTGCACACTGAACAGAGTAGTGGAGTTTCCTTGACCTTTGCCACAGCAAGGAAAATGGACTGGCCCTAAAGGAGTCTGAAGGCTCATCCATCCAACCCAGTTCCACCATAGCCCATTAGTTCTAGAAGAGCCTTAAATAATCACTTCTCCAACATGAATGCAGCCCACAATCCATACATTGTCCTCTGTCTAGTTCTGGACAATAATATTGTTCTTGAACTCCTCCAAAGGCAGCAACATTGTATTATCAAACCACCCACAGGCAGTCATACATAGCTGGAGGACTATGTTTGAGTTTATGGGTTATGCACCTTGCTCAAAATATATTCTTGGTGGATGCCCAATCTATATTGCAGAGGTGATAGAATTCAAAGGAATAGCCATGTTAGTTTGAATCTGTATGAAAAGGTTAGTCTGGATCTGTATGCAAAGGGATCTTGTAGACCCTTTCAGACTGAGTGAGAGAAAGAAAGAAATTGGTACATAAGCTTTTGCAAACTTAGAGCCAATACAGACAGCCACAAAGCGCCATCCTGGTGGCGATACTAGGGTTAGGGAGTGCCTAACCCTAGCACGTATGGATGGCAGTGTCATGGTGGCCTCCCATCTACACGGGGGTCACCATGATGCTGGCACTAGTGCTGAGCTCCCAAACATAGTGCACAGGAAGTGGTGTCATAATGGCACCACTTCCTGGTTGCAGCACCGCAAAAAAGGAGCTGCTCTGGGCAGCTCCTTTTTTTTGTGCGGCGCCGCGTGCTTTGTTCCCACAGCAACTACACTTCTATGGGAACGCAGCCATGGGAGGAAGGTGCCAAGAGGCCCCTTTCTCCCATCGCTGCTGCTGTCGGGGTGTCCAGGGGCATGAAGCCCCAAGGACACCCCTTTCCAGACCACGAAGAAGTGGCTTTTTGCTGCTTCTCCGTGACCTAGAAAAGCACCGGATTGGGGCCTCTGGGCTGCCGGTGAGGCTGCCCTGGCCACAATCCTCCGCTAAAAGGGGCAGGTGCAGGCCACCTCTGAATGGACAATCTGTATAGCCCCTTAAGTACACTTCCAAGATGCATGGAGTGAAGTGCCTAGGAACAGACCTTTCTAAGCAGGCTGCATGTATGAACAGTAATACGAATGCAAAACATCTAAGTGTGATGATGAGGTGACAAATTCAGTTGGACAACATCTTTCCTCCTGTTTTGGTCTCCAAATAGCCATAATTAAAACTGAATATGTCACCTCATCACCATACCCACAAATTTTGCATTTCTATTGCTATTCACACATCCTGTTTATAAATGTATGTTCCTATGCACTTAACTCCATGCATCTGAGAAAGCAGACTCAAGTCTCATGCTACCATCTTAATGCAGAGGTGGGAATCATCCAACTTTGGCCCCCATGTGGCTCTTAGTGTGGTCCTTGGAACCCTCCACTGCCTCTCTGTAGGATCTAGAACTCCCAAAACATAATATGAAAAAACCCTTTGTAATGCTATTCCATTATGTTTCAGGGTGCTCTCTCCCAAAACAGCACCCAACCCACCCAACCCAAAAAACACCTACAGAGGCAACCAGAAGTGACACGTTATCTCTTCTGGTTTTTAAAACAGCTATCACAGTAGCTAAGATATGACCCACCAAAACTCTAGAAGAGCTAAAAATCCAGCAGTTCAACTCTCCTGTCTCGACAGTGTGCTCATTCCTACCTTAATTGATAGAGGCAGAGATTTTGCTACCTCTCTAAGTATCTTATATAATTACTAAAGTGAGTATTTAATCAGGATGTTTTTTTTAAAAAAAATCTAAAAACTGCCTTAACTTACGGACTCTCTAGTATATACATATCCAATTCTCATACATATAATATGGAGCATAACCAATAATTTCTTACAAAAATCTGCTCTGGATTTTTCAGTCAGAACTGCAGGTATATTGGCATAATCTCTAGTGCAGTCATTATAAACTGACAAGTGGGGTTTGCAGCAAACTGTTGTCCTGCATACTGTTTCTCTTCAGCGTTCCAGCCAGCCAGATGAACCTTTTTCAAGAAACGACATTCCATTCCCCATTGCTCTACTAATGGTCACCTCTTCTCGCTCCATTGGGAAGACAGGTGCATGATTCAACAGATCATGCTATTTTAAAAAAATAAATATTTTTTATCCAAGCCTTGAGCTATTCTCTTTCAACTGAGTCATACTGCAACAACATCGGCATCATTTTTTTCAATGTACAGAATAAGAAGATGGACATAGTCAAAACAAAAAAGTAGGTGCTGTGTTGCATGCTGGGCTCTTAGCATGAAAATGCTGAAGGCTGCTTCTTTAAGCAATCATTATTGCTCTGTGAATTCAAGTGACCAAGTGACAAGAAATTGCACTAGAGTCAGTCCAGCGGTATCAAATTCCTACTCACTGAGTTCTGCTGTGAATTATTTTGTTAAGTAGCTGCATTGTTATTGGCAAAAGAATAAGTTATGCCCAGGTATGTTGTGAAGTAGGTCAGAAGCAAACTGGAGCATTTCCACTGGCATCCTAAAGGAAATTGCATGAGATTTATATGAGTTCCTTTACTGCGATATTTTTCACAGTCCACCCAGAGAGACACTCCATCCTCTGTATGTAACCAGGAATCCTTTTATCTTTGTACATATCTCGAGCTGCAAAGAGAATAAAAGCAAGTCAGAAGCACAAAGTCACAATTCAGAGTTGAGCTGGGCCAAGCACAGCCTAAAGCAACTTAACCTCCATGTCACTCCTGACTGTATGAAGCATGGTCATCAAAGCATCACTAATACGGCCACCCAGTTTAAATCATAAGTCATGCTGCTCCTTTTATTAGAATGTTCGTAGCACTGGGAATACACAAGGACGTGCCATTCTGAGCTGAAATGAGGAGAACTCAGCACTGGCCACTTCTATTCATCTTCAACAATGCCATGGATAATTCACTCCCCTACTTACCACCACCACCAAAAAAATGACAGGCAAATGATTGTCATTGCCTTATAATGGGGCTGGATATATATGTTTTACCTTCCTGGCTTTGGGTACAAGGACAATTTATTTATGGTTTATAGCTAAAAACCTAAATCTCAGCAGATACAAAGCAATATTGATAAAAGATTGGGCAGAGTACAATATAAAATCTGTAGCAGCATCTTTTATATAATTTCCAAAAGGGCTCTACAGACCGTCCAAAAAGGGCGGTCTGCAGCCACCTCTTTTTTCTCTGCATTTTTGCAGCAGCAACCAAATGGAGCAACGACAATGTGGAGCGAAAAAGGAACGCTGAAATCCATCTCCTTTTTGCATCGCACCTGCAATGCAACAAGTACCGTAGGGCACATCCATGATGTCGCAGGTTGGTTGCTGTGCACCTGCAACATCATCACTCCGCAAGCTGTCTGTACAGCACTGTAGAGAGACTACGCCCTGGCCACATGCTACGGTTGTGAAGCATCTAATCACTCCACCCCCAGGCAATCCTAGCATGTCGCCAGGGCACCCAAAAGCTCCCATCTGTATAGGGCCAAAGAGTTAATGTGGTGGGGTATCAACACTTCTATAGTATTTACTTGCTTTGGTTTCTGTACTTGCAGGCCCCATGTAAATGCTATATTAATTTAAATGACTCATCTCATTTTGAAGGTAGGAGGAGGCTTTACTCACAAGCCATCTAAGATTGTTATCTACCTACAAATGATGTCAACTGTGTAATGTTGCAGCTTAAAAACTAATGGGATTCTAGTCTGCATTGACAGAAGTATAGTGTCTAGATCGAGGGAAGTAATAGTACCACTCTATTCTGCTTTGGTCAGGCCTCATTTGGAATACTGCATCTGGTTCTGGTCATCATAATTCAAAAAGAATGCTGACAAGCTGAAGCATGTCCAGAGGAGGGTAACAAAAATGGTGAAATATCTGGAAACCATGTCCAGGTATGTTTAGCCTGGAGAACAGAAGTTAAAGAGGTGACATGATAGCCATGCTTAAATATTGGAAAGAATGTCTTACTGAAGATGGAGCAAGTTTGTTTTCTGCAGCTCCAGACAATAAGACACAGAGCAATAGATTCCAACTATTGGAAAAGAGATTCTACCCCAACATTAGGAAGGAGTTTCTGATAGGAAGAGTTGTTTGACAGCGGGACACACTCCCTCAAAAGGTGAAGGAGAGGCTCTACAGATTGCCCCTAGGGGGCAGTGGGAGGCCACCCCTTTCCTGGCCAGATTGGGGCCTCGGCAACCTCACACCATAGCCCTGATCTGGCCTCTGGAGGTGCAAAAAAAAAAAATTCACAAAAAGTGGCTCCTTTTTACACTCTTCAAAGGATGCATAACCATGGCACAAAGGCTGTATGGTGCCCCTTTGGTGCTGCACCATATGGAAGCGTGCCATGATGCCGCACACTTTCTGGAACGCTATGCCCTGACTCCACTCACAGGCCAGCCTTTTCAACCCATCTGTATAGGGTGGGAGTCTCCTTCTTTAGAGATTTTTAAACTGAGGCGGAATGGCCGGCCATCTGTTGATGGTGCTTTGACTGTGTATTCCTGCATGGCAGGGGCTGGCATTTATGGCCCTTGAGGCCTCTTCCAACTTTATGATTCTATGATTGTATGATGTGTATTAAGCATATACATGTCAAGGTACATGCCCACAGTTCCGAGGTTGGTCAGATAATTAAAAAATAATTCAGAATTAATGAATTAACTAATCCATTCTTGTTCTTTCAGAATGAGCAAAATTAGTTACCTCAGGTGGTAGCCTTGATGCTTAATGGTAGCATTGGGCCTGTTCTTTGCTGTTAACTGTTTTTGAGTCAACTTCAACCCATGGTGACACTATTAATGAGAGGCCTTCAAGCCACCACAACCTCAACCACTCTGCTCAGCTCCTGCAGATACATGGCCATGGTTTCTTTGACTGAGTCTATCCATCTGTAATGCAATCTTCCTCTTTTCCTATTGTCCTCCACTTTACCAAGCATTATAGTCTTTTATAGTGAGTCCTTTCTTCTCATGATATGGCCAAAATATGACAACCTCAGTTTAGTCATCTTTGCTACCATGGAGAGTTTTGGCTTGATTGGCTCAAGGACCAATCCATTGGTCTTTTTAGTGGTCCACGGTATTCTGAGAACTCTTCTCCAGCACCATCAAATGATCTGCTTTTCTTCCTAACAGCTTTCTTCATGGTCCAGCTCTCACAACCGTATATAGAAATGAGAAAGATAATAACATGGACAATCCTAACTTTAGCATTTAAGTATATATCTTTACACTTCAGGATTTTGCCTAGTTCCTTCATAGCTGCCCTTCCAAGTCCTAATCTGCTTCTGATTGCTTGACTGAAGTTTCTATTCTGATTCATGATTGTGCTCAAGCATGGAAAATCTTGAACTATTTCAATATCTCAGTCATCTGCATTAAAATTATGTAGATCATCTCTGGTCATAATTTTATTTTCTTAATGTTCAGCTGTAAACATGCCTTTTCACTTTCTGCCTTGATCTTCTTCAATAATCTTTCTATATCTCTGATATTTTCTGCAAGTATTATGGTGTCATCTGTATATCTTAGATTGTTGATGTTCCTTCCTCCAGTTTTCATGCCTCTCTCTTCTGAGTCCAGTCCTGCTTTTTGTATGTTATTCTCAGCATACAAATTAAATCAATAGGATGATAGAATACAGACTTGCCTGACCCGCTTGCCAATTAGAAACCATTCAATTTCTCCATATTTTGTCCTGACAGTAACCTCTTGTCTTGAATACAGATTATGCATCTGGACTATCAAATCATATGGTACACCCATTTCTTTAAGTGTGTCCTATAGTTTCCTGTGATCTATATAATCAAATGCTTTGCTATAGTCTGACCTTCCTTTGAAACTCCTTAGTACGTTCCATTATCCAGCGTATGCTATATGATCCCTAGTACCTCTTCCTTTTCTGAACCTTGTTTGGACATCTGACAATTCTAGCTCCATAAATGATAAGAGTCTTTGTTGTAGAATTTTAAGTATCACCTTGCTAGTGTGAGAAATTAATGCAATGGTTCTATGATCGCTGCAGTTCCTGGTTTCTCCTTTCTTGGTGATTGGAATATATACTGAACATTTCCAGTCTGTGGGCCATTGTTTTGTTTTCCAAATTTGTTGACATATTTTAGAACTAGAATAGATTCTGTCTTTGTAGCTTGGAGCAGCTCTGTTGGTATTCCATCAGTTCCTGATTATTTGTTTCCTTCAAGTGCTCTGAGTGCAGCTCATACTTCACTCTTTAAAATTTGAGGTTCATCATATGGTTCTTCTTTAAAGGAATCTGTCATGAATTTGTCTCTTTTACATAGTTCTTCTGTGTGGTGTTTCCATTGTATTTTATTTCTTCTTAGTCATGTAATGTGTTTCATGTGTAATGTGTTGGTCATATAGCATTCCCAGTCTTGGTTTAAATTTTCCTTGATTTCATGGATCTTGCTGAGGAGGGCTCTTTGTCTTCCTTTTTTGCTGTTAGCTTCTATTTCAGTGCATTGCTTATTACAGTAGTTCCTATCCCTGTGCACAAGTTGCACATTTGTATTCCAGGTTCTGGTCCTATTTCTGTCATGATTCTTTTTTTGTTTGCTTTTTACTTTTTTCTGTCCTGGGTTGCTTGTAGGCTTGTAGAGTTTTATCTGTCATCCACTGAGGCTTTTCCTTCTTTTTGGCTAAATGTTATTTATCTCTGCTTTTCTCTCTGACAATATACCTGGCTTCAGTCCAGAGTTTTTCTAGCTCCTATTTGATTAAGCTTAATAATGGAAATCTGTCTTTCACTTTGTCTTTAAATTCTTCATTTATGTTTTCTAGGTTGTATTTTGGCATGATGGCTGGTCTACTCTTCTTTAGCTTTACTCTGATTTTGCTATTAATAATTCCCCAGGCTGCCCTGGGGATGTCCATGTATAGAATCATTTGTTGGGTTGCTTGAAGGAGGTGTTGCAATGAAGAAATTGTTGGTCTCACAGAACTCGATCAGTCTTTTTCCTTCTTTTTTCTTGAACCCATGCCAAGTTTTCCTACAATATTTGATTCTGCTCTGTTTACTATTTTTGCATTCAGGTCACCTATGATTAGGAAGAAGTCCTGTTTTTGTGTGTGTTCAATTTCTTCTTGGACTCATGCAAGAATCTCTCAATTTCCACTGTGCCACTGTGGTTAAAGTATAAACTTGGAATATGGTTACATTAATCAGTTGTCCCTGAAGTCATATTGATATATTTGGATCAGATTTTGCATTATATCCTTCAACTATTTTTGCTGAATCTTTACTTATCATAAATGCTATTCCATTTCTTCTTTTATTTTCATTTCTTGAGTAGAACACTGTGTAATTATCTGTCCACTCCTCATACTGAAATGTTTATACATTCCATTTCTTTTTCCACTAATTTATACTTTTAAAATTCCATGTTCCTGTAATGCAGGTTGTGCAGCTTTGGAAATTCTTTTCACTCCTACTCATGTCAACAGCTTCTCTGTCCTTCGGTTTGAGTTCATTTGTGTCATTAGCGGCATCGTTCCTAGTTGCCCTCTGCTCTGCCCTAGTGATTCTCTCTGTGTTTCTTAACATCTTCTCTGATATCCTTGTGGACTGTCTCATCATAGGGTTTCTGTGGTAGAAAGGTTTTTTTGGAGGGGGGTGTTATCAGGCCTCCCTCTGCCCAGTTCTAAGTGGGCTATGATGCCATTGCCTCAGATAAATCTTCCACCAGTGTTATCCCTCCCTACTGCTGCTGCCCAGTAGCTGTTTGGACATTTAGTTTAAATCTTCATTTTTTTAAAAAAAAACTTTCTTCCTGACACTTCCCCTCCATCTCCGCTTTCTTCAATACAATCAATTGCCCCATTGTCCTTCCCATCCCCATCCCCAATCATTTGTCCCCTCCTCCACCTCACAGTCATGTTTAGTCTTACAACTCCCTTTTTTTAGTTATTGTCCAAGACCTCAATGGTCCTTTAACTTTGCATTGTTTTTTTTTCTTTTAAACCATTTCTGAACTTGAACTTAGCTTGCAGCATTTAAAGTACAGTGGTCCCCCAGGTTACGAAAGTAATCCTTTCCGGATTACTTTTCGTAACCCAGAAATTTTCGTTTCCTGGGGGACCGCTTTAGTGGACTGACCGCGCGGCAAATTTAAAGGGGCCGCGCGGTTTTTTCCTATCGTAACCTGGGGTTTGTTTCGGATCCCGGTCCGTTTTTGCGGCCCCAGCTCTTTCGTTCCCCGGGGTTTTCGTACCCCGAGGGATTCGTAAGCTGGGGGACCACTTACAGCTCTTCCTCAAATGTGTGTGGCTTATGTCACCTTGTGCTGCATCAGTGCCCCTCTGTGCTCCACGCTGAACAACATGACAATATAGATCAGATGGATATCTCTTGATGTTCATGGGATAGCTGGGAGTCAGGAATCCATCGTCTGACTTCCGGTTCGCCATGGTCTGTTTTGGGAGAACAAGAGAGCGCTGTTCTAAATAACAATAACAACTTGTGGCTTCTTACTGATGTGGGGCAATCAACCAGCTCTGAGTCTGAGACTGGTTTGAGTCTAAACTTTGAGGGAGCTACTCAAGGTGTGGAACCTACTATAAGGATGTGTTCAGTGCCCTGGAAAGTTCAAACTAAAATCTGGATTCAGTTTCTTCCAGTGATGTGAAAGTTAGTAGACACCACTAGTTTCAAATAAGAAGCATACAGTGACCATTCTGTACTTTTCCACCTACATAGTGAATCTGTCAGGTGATCTACAATTACACTTGGACATGTCCAGTCAAAGTTTTCTCCTCTATAAACAAATCCTGCTTGCATAACAGGATTTCAACTTGTTTTCCCCACTCAGCACACCCACATATATCCACAGATTGGATCTAGATTGTTAAGTACAAATCCCTAACATCACCTTCAGAGACATACTGGACAGGGTGGTTAGGGCACCATAGCATCCTGCCTCCAATCCATATGTGTATTTCTTGTACATACAGGTCTGTCTTCTATATTGATGTCAATGGGTTGATGAATGCATTTGGGACCAGATGTGAAGTTCTGATTTAAGGGAATATATTGCATAAATCTAAATTAAACACACCACTTCTCTTTCCTCCATGAAGTGATCATAACAAACTAACCAAAATAAAACACACTTTTCACATTTACATTACACATTTTATAAAACTAAACAATATGTCAGAGAGATATTTCTTAAAACAGCATTTCTTATTTTCACCTTCAGACTGAAATGACCCAGTTGCTAGTCCCATTTCCTGAATTCTCTCTTTCAGTTCAAAGGACAGTATGACACTTTCTCAGGTTTCTATAACACTGCCTCCACATGAAGGTTCTTATTCTTGACTTTATAGCTCCTTAACTCTTTTCTCTCTGTATCTCCAGTCCAACACTGTGCCCTTAACCCCATGCAGCAATCAGCCACCATAAATGGCTTGTGTCTGAGCACAAAGTATGATGGGAATATGCTCCAGTAGCCCCAAATGAAGTTTTTTTTTAAATTAAAGAACACAAACCTAATGACACATTAAAAAGAATGCAAAAGTGTTCTCACAATTTATTTATAGAATATATTTCTCTTTCCCCAACAGCTAGACTCCTTTGAGAAAATCATCTGGGATCGCAGAGTATGCTACATACTTTGAATGAACTTCAACAGAGCTGAAGGCTTGGCGACAACTGTTTTCTATCAAAAAGCAATACAAGAATCTGGCATCCTTACCTTGAGGGAGACCCTTAGATCATCAACCACCTCCTGGTACCAGCCAAGGATAACAACAATAGTCTAAAAGAAAATAGACTGCAAACACTATGGAATTTAGTTTTGAAGTCTGGTGACAAGAACTTTGGTAAAATTTCAAACAGAGAGCTGTATTGCTATGTCTTTCCACTGAGCTCCATTTATAGTTATTACTTTCTTACCTCTGGAAACTGGCCTCTAAAGACATCTGGAAAATGCAGCCAATATAAGGAAGTGGCCTGTTGTTTCTTCTTTCTTCCAGCTATATTACTGATATTTTAGGAATATAATTGAACTTCTCACCACTAAGTTGTTTTCTCTATGAACTACTATCCCCCACTGGTATCTGTGTTTGCAGGGCATATGCTGTAAATCTGCACCTATATAGCACTCACATTAATCAGGAAAAGAAAAGCAACTTATTGAACTCTTAAAAGATCTGGCTTGGTTTATATTGTAGCAGGTCTTGTCAAAAGCACTTAGTTATTCAATAATTAATTCTAAAAATGACATCAACTGGTTGGGCTCAATTGGCAAGATAGTGGTGAGTTCAATACCAGCAAAAGTGCTCAAGCTTGACTCAGGCTTGTATCCTTCCGAGGTCACTAAAATGAGTACCCAGATTGTTGAGGCAAGCAGCTTGCAGTTGTAAACTGCTTAGACACTGCTTTGGCAGTACAAAGCGGTACATAAATGAAGCTGTTTGCTTGACTGCTGTAATCTGTTTTGATTCCCTCTGGAAAAGGCAGATTAGAAATAAATCCTATTATTATTATTTAAATCTCCTCCACCACACTTCTAGTGGCATTAGCCATGAACCGGAAGGGTGGCTATTTTTTTCCCTATCCATAGCTAATAGCAATTCCTTGGAAAACAATTTCATCAGGGATTCAGGGCACATGAATAAAGGGTTAAGCCCCTGATGCCATACAACCGGTCCAAAATGAGACCCCACAGCTACTTTTGTAGTCTTCTGGCCACCCATATCCAGGGAGGGGCTTTGGGAATGATTTGGGAGAAAGGATGGATGTACCTGGAGTGGCAACCTCCACAGGTAAGATTGACCCACAACTCAGATTCTCTTGGTGTTGCTTTCTCCTTACTGCAACTGGGTCTGAATTCCTTTGTGAGAAAGCTGGGAAACAGGGATATAAAACAGAAACGGGAATCTGTAGGAGAAGCAGAACCTATGTTGAGTTTTCATATTGATTTCTGTTGTTCACTGTCCTCAAGCCTTGACTATGGTGACCCTGTGGATGAGGCATCTCCAAGACTCTCTGTCCTCCACTGCTCTGCTTAGTTCCTATACATTCATACCCATGACCTCCTTAATAAGTTCCATCCATCTATCATGCAGCCTTCCTCTCTTTCCACCTACTTCCACCTTTCCTAGCATTATTGTTTTTTCTAAGGCGTCCTCCCTTCTTATTATTGCAGATATTCCAGGAAGGCAAAGCCAGGAGGACCCAGAAGTGAATGAAAAGTTCAGCAATTTTATTTAAAAGCTGGCTTTGGCCTCAGAATCTCCCTAGTTTAAAGCAAATGTATGTAGGTGACATGCCTTTCTATAGAAATTCAAACAAAGAATTTATAAGCCATACATTGATTGGCTACATAGGATACAAACACTTACATCCCTTTTCAGTCATTGAATACAAAGCATATATATTTCTTGGCCCTCGTGGTTCCATTATTGACATCTCTTATCAGGACTATGTTCAATCACTGTCTTGCATAGTCCCAGCCTGGCATTCCTTATTTTGGTTAGATGGAGACACTAAGGCACCACTAAAGAGGCTGTGAATACCAGGAGGAGGCCTCTCTGACCCATCTGTTATCTATCATGCAGACAGTTCTGTTCTCTCACTCATTCTTATCTTTTTTTTTCTTTTAGGCATTCTTGCTAATACGAATTTGCTATTCTGTTAATTTTTGTCTTCCTCTTCATGATATGTCCAACGTACAATAGCCTCAGCTTTGTAATATTGGCTTCCAAGGAGAGTTTAGGCTTGATCTGCCCTAGGACCCATTTGTTTGTCTTTTAGGCTGTCCACAGAATCCTCAGCACAACATCTCAAATGAAATGATTTTCCTCTTACCCACTTTTTTCCTTGTCCATCTCTCACATCCATACATGATAATAGGGAATACAATGGCTTATATGGTTCTGACTTTTGTGCTCACTTGTATATCTTTGCATTTTAGGATCTTTTCTAGTTCTTCCATAGCTGCCCTCCCCAATCTTAATCTTCTTCTGATTTCCTGAGTGCAGTCCCAGTTCCTATCTATGTTTGATCCCAGGTATAAGAACTCTTTTACTATTTTTATTTCTTCACTGTCTAGGTTGAATTTGTGTAGATTCTCCATGGTCATTATTTTTTATTTCTTTATGTTCAACAGTAAGATTGCCTTTGCACTTTCTTCCTTGCTCTTCCTTAGAAGTTGTTGTAGGTCTGTGAGTTTTCTGCTAGCATTATGGTGTTGTCTACATATCTTAGATTGTTGGTATTCCTTCTTCCTATTTTCTCCTCTCCTTTTTCTGTTTCTAAGCCTCCTTTTCTTACAATATATTCAGCATATAAGTTGAACAGGTAGGGTAATAAGATGCAGCCTTGTCTGACCCCTTTGCCAATTGAGAACCTTTCTGTTTCTCCGTGTTCTATTCTGACAGTATCCCCTTGTCCTGAATACAGGGCTATCAAATGTGTTGGCACTCCCATATCTTTAAGGGCATTACATAGCCTTTCATGATCTATGCAATCAAAGGCTTTGCTATATAAAGCACATGCTGATTTTCTTTTGGACTTCCCTGGTGTGCTCCACTAGCCAGTGTATGTTTGCAGTGTCAATCAATCAATCACTTTATTACGGTCAATGACCAGCAAGTCCACCAAACAAAACAAAAACAATAACAATAATAAATCACACAGCATAAAAATAGAATAGCATATTTTTTTTAAAAAAAACTGTTTTAGTTTAAAATAATGGGGATAAAAACCTGCTGACTAAGAAAAAAAGAATAGCAATAAAAAGCATTTCCATTTGGTAAAAAATAATTTCTAAAACGATAATAGAATAAGGGACAAATTGTATCCAGATTATTAAAAACAAAGGTAAGCACATGTTTATAGGCATATCCTAAAACAATTCTGCTATCTTTGGTTTATTATTCTTTTCCTGCAAGTAATAGCAGATGCGCAGAATTGTGCTACTTTATGAGAGATATAAGAATTCCTATCAGACAACAAATATTCTAAATAAAAAGTTTCAGATCTCCCTGGTTTTTTTAAAAAAATAATAGGAGTGATCAGGTCTTTACGAGAATCACAGTAAAAAGGACAGTGGAACAGTACATGATTAACAGTTTCTACATTTCCTTTGTTGTAGGGACATAGTCGTTCATCAACTGGAATTTTGCTGTATCTGCCCTTCAGTAGTGCTGATGGTAAAACATTTAACCTGGCTAGGGTAAAAAGCTTTTCTGTGATAGGGGTTAGAAAGGTTCATCATGTAATTTAGTACCATAAATGGTTCCACACAACCCCAATAGTTAGGATAGCTAGCAGATCGACTTCGGTGATTTTGGTATTCTATATCTTTTATACACTGATTTATGGCTGTTTTGGCATTAGAATACCTCATGGACCAAAGGGTGTCAGCCGGGAGTCCCAAATTTTCTAGCTTTGTTAACAGTGACTTTTTCCATTTAGATTGAAAAATATCTGTCAAAATTAGTGGAGTTGAGTCCAAAAGGGAAAAAAGTAAACTTTAACCAAAAATTGACTGTAAGCATCAGAATTCATGTTTCCAAACAAGTTTGCCCAGTCTCCAACCACAGCATTACATTTGGGACACAGGAAGGAATTCCTGCAATAGCTCTTAAAAATTTTGTCTGAACGATTTCAAAAGGTGAGTAGTTATCAATTGTACATATCTGACAGCCATACAACATCTGAGAAATTACTTTACTGGTAAAAACCTGCATGGCTGCAAGAATATATTGCCCACCTTTAGTATAAAAGAAAGAAAGGAGTGCTTTAGAACTTCTCTGGGAACTTGGAATGGCATGCTTCACTTGCAGATTCCATGAACCTGTTGACTGGAAAATTATACCTAAATATTTATAAGAGACAATTTGTTCTATTTGGTGTCCATCAATTTGCCATTTATGCTTGATCTTTTTTACTGAATATCAAGACCTTTGTTTTGGTACAATTTATTGTCAACAGTACATCTTTGCAGTAAGAAGCTAGAGCACTTAAAAGGCGTCTTAGGTCTATTCTTGACTGCGATAGGAGGGCAAGGTCATCTGCATACAGGAGCACAGACACTGGTCTGTCTGTCAGGGGGATGTGAGTTAATCGGTTCCAAATAGTGAACTAAAGAGTTAATGTAGAAGTTAAACAGAGTGAGGGCTAAAATACAGCCCTGTCTTACTCCTACATGGGTGGGTATTTGTCTTGTTAAATGCCCAGCAGGACTACATCAGACTTTCAGAAAAGTATTTTCATACAGTTTCTTAATGAGCAGCACCAATCTCTTGTCGATACTAATGGATTCAAATTTTTTCCACAGCCTTTCCCAGGAGATTGAATCGAAAGCTTGCTTAAAATCGATAAATGCTACATGAAGGCCTTCATTTATTTGTGCATACTTTTCCGAGAGATGTTGCAAAATAAGTCCTTGGTCAATCATGCCTCGACCTGTTCTGAACCTGGCTTGTTCTTCTGCTAGAATATTCTCTTGCTCTAACCAATCAAGAAGTTTTTCATGTAGATATAAAGCACATAGTTTGCTGATTATGCTCAGCAGACTGATTGGTCTATAATTGGCCGGGTCAGATCTGTCACCTTTTTTATAGATGGGGATGATTATAGCTAACCCCCAATCTTCAGGGATATGTGCCGTATCATCTATCCATGTGAACAAACTTGCAAGTATGGGGGCACACCAGTCTATATATTCTTTCAGTAGTTCAGGTGGAATATTATCATAGCCAGGAGCTTTGCCTAGTTTTAGTTTGGAAATTAGAAGTCGTATTTTTTTCACAGAAACTGGGGGCCACTTTGGTAGATTATTTATATCAAGCTCAAATACTGGTAGATGGATCTCCCTTGAGGCAAAGATGTTATTAAAATATGTTTCCCAACTGATTGGGGGGATAAGATACTCTACATTTGATGTTGCTTTCAGCCAGGCTTTTGAAACCACTTGCCAGAAAGTTGTAGAATCTTTCTTCCTTGGTGCATCTATTAAGATTTGCCATGTGCCTCTTATATCCTGGTTCTTTTTTATTTTAATTAGATTTTTATAGTTCTTTTTTAATGCAAACCATTCAGGGGGTAATGTGGGCAGATTTTGTTCTCTATATTGTTGATAATGCTTTATTAGAGATTTTTTCATGGCAACACATTCATGGTCAAACCAAGGTTTAGATCTTTTGATATATGTTTTTGGAGTATCAGTAGGTTTCAAACAGTCTTGCAAATTTTAAATTAGTTCTTGAAATAGGGTGAAGACTGATGTAGGTGAAACAGCGGTTATCAGTACTTTCCGTAGATAAAGACCATTTGCAGAATGTAGTAATACCAATGTCTTTTGATTTAATTTATTTGACCATTTTATTCTTTTAAATCTCTTTTTTGCGTCAAGGTTTAACATCTGCGTACACTCTGTGAGGATATTCTGAGTAGAGATATTGAGTTTTAATACTAGAGGTAGATGGTCACTCTCTAGATGTTTGCTCACATAACAGCTGGATATAACACTTAATAAGCTGTATGAGGCTATAAAGTAATCTATTGTAGAGGCCCCTGTTCCAGACAAGTAAGTATATTCACCAGGTATATCGCCTTTGACATTCCTGTTTAAGATAACTAAATCAAGTTTGTTTACCAGTTGCAACAAAAAGAGACCAGCATGATTGCATCCTTTATCTTTTGATTGTCTCATAGGTATAGGGTGAGTAGTGTCTTCTTCTGAAACATTTTGTTGAAAGCAGGAGTACAATGATTGGTCTGTTTGGCCTATTCTGGCATTAAGGTCACCTGCCATGAGAATATGAGCTTTTGGGTATAGTTCCATTAGATCAGAGATATATTCTTCTTGCTTTGTCCAATTGTTTTTAGTCAATTGTTGCCATCTTGCTGGTGGAAAGTACACATAGATCTTTCAGGACTGGTAACCAAGCCTGTTTACTCTCAGGGTTTCCTCTTTCCTGTTGAAATTGTCCAGGTGTTTACAGCAAGGTCAAGACTCAACCTATGCAAATGAGCAACAGCCTAAGGCCAGGGGATTCCCAGCAGACAATAAGCACCAGTTAGCAGACATTAATCCTTGTTTGCATATCCTCCCACCCTGAAGATTGCCATTAGCAACAGAACAATACATTTGCAAATTACTCCTTCCTTCCCAGGGTCACACAGGATATATATATACAATCCTTTTCCAGGCTTTCATTCTCTGAAGATGCCAGCCACAGATGCTGGCGAAATGTCAGAAAGGAACTCTTCTAGAACATGGCCACATAGCCCAAAAGCTCCACAAAAAACTGTTGGCCACTGTTTTGTATTCCATATCTGATGAAATATGTTGGTTAGCACCAGAGTTGACTCTCTCAGTATGGACTGCGGCAGTTTGATTGGAATATCATCTGTTAAATATAATGTATTGATGCAGTGTGAAAACCAGACCTTCACATCTAAAATGGTGGCAAATGCAGAGATCACTTGAACAGCAGCTGGTGAGAAAAAATGCTTAAGAGGCAAGTTCTTAGAGTGAGAATTCAAAAATTAGTACAGTTTGAAGCCCTATGGTAGTTCTAGAGCTGGTCTTAATGGCTCTGCCTCATCAACTAATATAATGGATAGCCCACAAGGATAGCTTCCATTTGTATCCCTCTTGCATTTTCCCATTGCTTTTTCCATCATTTTTCTTTCCTCAAAAATAAAAACAATTGTTATGGAGGAAAAGGTGGGAAAGATGGAAATGCTGCATATTGTCTTTTGACAGGCAGCACTAAAAGCTGTCAGGAGGCATTCCTAATCTCAAAAGAGCACTTAAAACAATCAGATAAAAGTGCCAAAAAGAGATGAGTGGATATTAAAGAAAAAGATATTTAAGCTGGAAATTAGGCATCATTTTGAACTATAAAAACATCAAGTGAAGATTACTTTAGCACACTTCTCAAGTAGCCACACTACTTGAGGCACATTGGCACTCATATCACTCATTGACCAAGGGTGCATCTACACAGGTTTGACACCACTTTCAGTGCAGTAGCTCCAGCCTATGGAACCCTGAGATTTGTAGTTTTACAGGTTCTTTAGCCTTCTCTGCCAAATAGTGCTGGTGCCTCACAAACCTACACATTCCAGGAGTCTGTATGATGTGACCATGGCAGTTAAAGTGGTATCAAGCTGCATTATTTCTGCAGTGTAGATACACACCAAGATGTGCCTTGATTTTGGTGTTAAAACTCAAAGCTTATGTGAAAGTGAAATAAAATGCTTTTCTTTGAGGCAGGTCAAACCAAACATTCAGTTCACCAAGTCACCATGACATGGTAGGTAATTCTTCATTTGCCCACTAGAAAACAGTAAATCAGAAAAGGCCACTTTAGTTAACGATTTACAGCGAGGTTGACAAGAAGAGTTACTATAGTCCAGTCAGTTTCTGAACCAAGTGGTTCCCCAACCTTCTCTTCAGGCAGCCATAGGTAAGCCATCCAAGCTCGAGTTACAAGACGTGATGGTTTACGTGCAACCAGACAAGTTGTTAAAAGGAGCTCTTTGTTGTTGTTAATTGCCATCAAGTTGACTTTGGTCCAAAATACACTGCAGGAATAATCCATTTTGAGACAGTTTTAACTGCCCTGTCTCAATGTTAGTTCTGGGAAATATAGTTTCGTGAGACATTTAGGCTTCTCTGTCAGAGAGTTCTGGTGCCACAATAAACTACAATTCTCAGTTAAAACAGTCTCAGATTGGATTATTTCTGCAGTGTGTTTTGGACCTTTGACTTATAGTGACCCTATGAATGAGAGATCTCCAAGTTTCTTTGTTATCGACAGCCTTGTTCAGGTCTTGTAAATTCAAGGCTGTGTCTTCCTTGATTGAGTTTATCCACTTATGATTCAGTTTTCTGCTTTTCCTACTGCCTTCTACCTTACCAAGCATTATTGCCTTTTCTATTGAATCACGTCTTGTCATGTATGATCAAAATACTACTGTCTCAGGTTAGTCATCTTGACTTATAAGGCTAATTCAGGCTTGATTTGCTCTTGGGCCCATTTATTTGTCTTTTGGGGCATTTTATGGTATCTGAAGAATTCTCCTCCAGCACCACATTTCAAATGAGTTGATTCTCTTCCTATCAGCTTTCTCCGCCTCCAAGTCTACCCATCCTCAGCGCACACATGAACCAGATGATGTTTCAAAGGGCTCCATAATACATGAGAATTCTTTCACAGAACATATGCAGTATCAGTAGTTCCTTTGGAATTTGTTTATCATCACCATAAAATGCTAGCTTCATACAGCAGAACACTTTCTTCATGCCCTCAAAAACATCAATAATCAGAGATAAGAAAGTTAGTCAAAAGAGGTTAATATATTTAGCTAATCACTAATTAGCTAAAATCTAATTTGATTGCATTTATTTTTGAAATGGGGAAAATTTACCTATTATGTTTCTATTTAATTGCTATTTAAATTGAAATTATAAACTATAGCAACTGCTATAGCAGAATGAAGCTGAAAAACAGCCAGTGATTTTGCCCTATGCTCCTTCCCTTTGTCCTAGTCTTGAGTTAAGGAAGGAAGGAAACTGCATGAATTTCTTTGAAAAACAATAATAATCTGTCCACCTCAACAAACATCCTTGTCTTGCTTTTCTCTTCTTTTCCCTTATAATCTTTTTTGCTTCAGTTTATCCTTTCTCCAGCCTCTTCATTCCTATTTGTATCTGAACAAAAGTTCAATGGAAAAGAGCTTCAAATTCAGTTTCCAGTGTAGAATGTGTCCAATGTAGAAATCAGGATAAAGAAGACAAGCCTGCTTTCATCCTTACCTTACTGTTTGTTAATCTAAAATATTTTAACTTTTGAAATGAATACTCTATCATACTCTAATCATGAACAAAAATAAAGATTTCTATAGCCATTTGTATTTCTTAAAGTAGCTGGTAAATGTAAAATTTATTTACATAGTTAATTAATTAATCAATCAATCAATAATTGCAATCTGAAACTAGATTCTTGCTGAAATGCCATCTTACATCAATCATATTTTAAAAACAAATTCTATTACTCTTTTTTATTATAAAATTTCTAGCTTAATTGATACATTAGCTGACTTTAATTAATTAGTTCTTATCACTGACAACGTAACATTTTTAAAAGGAATCTTGGCCAAAACATAAATATCTTTCTTTATTGGGACAATTTTTTTCCCCTCCAGAATTCTACATCCATCAAAATGGACAAACAAAAGATTAGGGAAGAAGGGCAAAGAGTGGGAAAAGGCTGCAGACATTGACTTTAAGTTCTGTAAGGCCCTAACTCACAGCTATTACAACAGCATAACAACATAATAACAATTTGGCTTCTATTATTTGTTTATATAATCATCTAAAATTATCCCCAGTTTTGTTAATAATGGTCTAGTATCTCAGAGCTTCTGTTTTATACCTGCCAAGGAAACCACATGCTTCATTTAAAGATAAAGACAGTTCAGAGTAATATCTGGATTTATTATTTTCAAAAGTGAGAGATCAACTATTATTTTTAATTTTTTTGTTTCTTATTGCAAGTAACCCTTCAGAAAGCCAATAGTGTCATCAAAACCATCATGGGAGGACGTGAAAGAGTATAAGTTGAATGCTTTCAATGCAACTCTTCCCAATTTCTTTTTTTTTTAATATATATATATATATATATATATATTTTCCAATTTCAATCTTAAGACTGTTGCCAGATGCTGACTCTGTTGGAATTTAGTAAAACTGGTAGTTTATATATTAAGCAGACTAGCAATGTATGTCCAAAAATGTATATATCTGTGCTTCTGATAATATGCAGATTACACTGATAAGGTTAAAAAAAAACCCAAGCTTTACTTTATTGTTACATATAATCCTTCCAGCATCTAGGAAAGCAGGCAATCAATAGAAAATATGTACTTTGGAACAGGAGTCCCTAGGATTGACTTCCATGCATGAAGGTAAAAAGAAAATCACCCTTTGAGACCCTTAGGGTCACCATAGGTGGGAAACAACTTGAAGGCACACAACAGCAAATTTTAGAGAGCAACATGTTTCCTACCTTTGGACTAGCTAGACAAATATCTGACTTAGTATAAAGCATATTGGTGTGCATCCCCTAATGACATGTAAAGGTGATAATGAAAGCGCTGTCTCTTCCTTTTCATTTACATAGGCTGCACTAGGAATCATGGATTTCCAGTGGCTACTATCCAGACAAGAGGCCTAGCCACCAATAGTAGTTTTGCAGTACTGTAGCAGAAGAAAACTAGTACTGACTGCTGCACACCACACATAGGTTAACTATGGGTGTATCTGCACTGCAGAAATAATCCATTTTGGCAACGTTTTAACTGCCATGGTTCAATGCAATGGAATCTTGGGATGTGTAGTTTGTTATGGCACCAATGCTATCTGACACTGAAGGCTAAATATCTCACAAAACTGCCAATCCCAGAATTCCATAGTCTTGAGTCATGGCAGTTAATATGGGGTCAAATTGGATTATTTCTGCAGTGTGGATGCAGCCTATATTAGTTTGGGTGAAGGCAGAATATTTCTTTTACCATTTGGCTACATCTACACTGCAGAATTAATGCAATTTGACACCACATTAACTGCCATGGCTCAATGCTATAGAATTCTGGGCTTTGTAGGTGTGTGAGATATTTAGCCTTTTTTGTCAGAGCACTCTGGTGGCACAGCAAATTACAAATACCAGGATTCCATATGATGGAGCCATGACAGTTAAAGTGGTATTAAACTGCATTAATTCTGTAGTGTGGCAGCAGCCTCTATCAAAGCTATTTAATGCCACAATCTAGAAACCACTTAAACTAGTATAGCAGTCTTTTTAAGCCACCTCACAAAACATTTGCTTCAGGAAGACTAAGGCTATTTGAGAGGTTTGTCATTCATGTTGATTTAGTTCCATGTAACTAGTGGTTTACTTCCATGTGACCCCTGTATTAGCAGACTTTCTAAATTGATTTGTAAATCAAACTGTAAGAAATTATCTGACTCATTATAATTGGTACATATACTTGGAAATAGCTATTTCTGATACATTTGAGAGAAAAAACTTGAATTATTATAGTGTCTAGTTTATATGTCTGGTACAGGTTTTAAAATTAGAACTGGAGGTTCGAGATAGCTCTACATCCCAAAAGCAAAACAACTAGAACAAATGACTTGCTGCCATCTATTGACCATCAATCTACAATATACGATGCTTCCTTCTGAAATGCTGGAAACAATTAAAAAGAAAACTACAATTGAACATATGAGGGAGCACAGAATTATAAAATACAAGCAATATCTATCAGCTTAAATTTAATATGTTTCTATCAGAAATTCTCTAAATTTTCCTTTATATTAGCTACTATGATCTTTGGCCGGTGTTTTGTGTGTTTTTCTTTTACCCCCTCACAAACACTGTATTTTTAAGCAGAACCTTTCTGCCTCATTTGGGAATGGTGTGTGAGAAGTGATACCATGTGGTCTCAAGGACATTACACTGATGCTCCCTGAGCCCGACAAATGACTTTTTATAGATTTTTTTTCACTGCCAAATCCCAGTCTTTTCTGTAAAATAAAACAAAATGAACTAGCAGCAAGCCTTCCTGACTAAAATGATGGCCATGTCTCCAAATGAACAATTTTTAAGGTGATTGTTTTGCCAAGACTTTAAAATAACAAATCACTTCTAACAAAATTGTTTCCCTCAAGTAACAGGTTTTAGCCTGATTTCTGATAGGGCACTTGGTCCTTTAAAGACACCAACAGACTCATCCTCTTTTATTTTGAAAAGTTTCCATTAAACCCGTAAAGCACTAAGAAATGACTTCATCTTTAGTGTCATCAAGTTCAGCTGTTTTCACATCATTTGTTTTCTGGATATCACCACATCTCTACCCACCATGTCAACTCGGGGCAAAGGAGGTGGAATACTTAAGAATAAGACAAGAATCTGTGTCTTGGCCTATGTTTCTCAGCAACAATGTTAAAGTGACATCAGAACTTCTTTCTGCTTTGAGGACCCTCAAAAGTCATATTTCAAACCACTAAAGACCAGCTATGAGCATCTCCAAGAGGCCAAAGGTTTGTTAAGTATATTTAGTTACATATGATTTTCTTGGCAAGATTTGTTCAGAGGAAGTTTGCCATTAACTTAAGTATTTGACACCCCTTCAAATACTTAAACAGGGATATCATATCATGCTTAAGAGGTGATAGGATAGCCCTGTTTAAGTATTTGAAGAAGTGCCATATTCAGGATGGAGCAAGCTTGTTTGCTGCTGCTCCAGAGAATAGGACCCAAAACAATGGATGCAAGCAACAGGAAAAGAGATTCCACCTAAATAATAGGAGGAACTTCCTGACAGTAAGAGCTAATCAACAGTGGAATACACTCCCTCAGAATGTGGTAGAGTCTCCTTCTTTGGAGGTTTTTAAACAGAGCTGGATGGCCATTTGTCAGGAGTGTTTGATTGTGAGTTCCTGCATGGCAGGGGTTAGACTGGGTGGCCCTTGTGGTCTCTTCCAATTCCATGATTCTATGAGTCTTCTTAGGTGGGGAGAATGCAACTTGCCCAAGGGCACCCAATGGGTTTCCATAACCAAAAAAGGGATTTGAAACTGTGATCTCCTGGACTGCTACTCCAACACTCAAAACATTACAGCTCACTGGGGCTTGATAAGGATGGAGGAATCACTCACTTTTGCTTTCACTTACTTTCATAGTTTTCAATCTCATATTCTTCTCATCCCATTTACAAAGGAATTTGCCAAATCTACTGAGTTCTTTAAAAAAAAAGTAAGCATCTACACTGTCACATTTAATGGCTACAGCTATTCCCAGCATGGAAAGGACATGTCGTACGTACCTGACAGACAGCTGTAATGATGAGGGGCACCTCTAGTTCCATACTATGAAGAGCGTCAGACATAAATATATCCAGACTTCTAACAGTGAAACACTCAAGAGCTCAGATGAACTAATATGTCCTTTCTCCTTCATGCCTTTCCTGTTAACACAGATAATGGTTTGGATGGAAGGGGCAGAGTACACAACACTGCTTCAGATCAGAACATCATGACACTTGAAAAGGTTTGGAATATTAATAAAGATTAACATCCAAATTAAAATGATTAATTGCTTACTGAGATGATATGGGTGACCTTCTGGTAAGTAAAACACTGGCACACGTTTCCTAAAAATATGAGGAACTAAGTGCTATTTTTGGCAGAAAGGTAGGATATAAATTGAATCAATAAATAGATGAAAGATAAAAACTATGTGTTCTTATTTTATGGTGATGTCTGAGAAGAGTGGTTATTGAATCCAAGTCTAGGATAGATATAACTGTACAGAAATCAGCTAATAAAAGTCTGGAAATTTAATTACAACAGAGCTGGGACTATTGTTAGCTTTGGAACAATGAACTGCTGAAGTAAACAAGATTCACAGATGAAGTAGAATCTACTGAATAAAAGAGTATCCACACTGCAGAAATAAAGTAGTTTGACACCACTTTAACTGCCATAACTACAGAATCCAGGGATTTGCAACTTTGATAGACCAGACAGAATCTCTCACCAAACTATGGCCTGATCTAGACAGGCATTAAAAGGCACCTGAGTGGCGCCATTAGGGTTTGTGGGTGCACAGCATTCGCACACTCACGAATCCTAGCAAATGATGACACTTGCATCATCACTCCAAAGCTTTTAAATGGCATGCGTATGCACGCCGAAGCAACTGCGCAGCTTCTAGATGGAGCTGCGCAGTTGCACTGGCGGATTTGAATTGTGCTGCATCTGCAGCACAAAAAAGGAGCACGGTTTGCCCACTCCTTTTTTTGCTGCGCAGCTTCACTGCTGCATGTAGCTGCTGTGGTGAAGCTCCGCAGCAAAAATAAAAGTGGCGCCAGACCGCCCTTTTTGGATGGTCTGTACTGTATCTCCCCTATATATCCCAAGATTCTACACAATGGAGCCATGACAGTTAAAAGTGATGCCAAACTGCTTTAATTCTGTAGTGTGGAAGAGCTGCTTATCTAGGAGAAGAGAAGTGAGCAGGAGCCAATTAAGAGCACATAAAGTAGTTCAGTCTTCAATAGCATCTGAGGTGTTGGAGTTTATCACACGAAGGGAATTTGAAGTATAATCCAATGGCAATCCGAATGCAATCATGGGGTTTTGCGTGATTGCGTGAAAGCTGATCGCACACATTTTCGGGCAAAGGGAAGTCCTTCTGAACGCAATCATGGGGTTTTACTTTATTGCATGAGAAACTATCACACGCAATTTTGGGCACTGGGAGGCAATTTCGGGCAGTTCCGAACGCAATGCAGCATCAATATGCATTAACATAAATTTGCTGAACTAATGAATTTACTCAATTCCAAACTGGCCTCATTTCAATTTCTTTCAAAATTGAGAAATTCCTCCCATGTGATAAACTCCCATTAGAGAAATGGGAGAAATTCCTCCCATGTGATAAACAACATTAGCATTTAAAGTAAAACACAGTGGGGAGTCCTTGGGCCTGGCTTTGTAATACTGTCTGGTAAGATGAAAAGAGATTGCCATGAAAAGGGAACACTACAAACCCTCCAACATTTCACGGATGAAAACTGGTACAAGTGTAGTCAAGAACACAAGAGTATGGTCGTTAGCAAAAGTAATTAAGCCGGAAGAACAGGCAAGCTAGAAGAGGTTGCAGCAGTTTGCTTTTACCTGAGCATACTGGAAAGTGCAAGACTCTATGCCCATCCTCTCCCCACTGCTGAGTTAACTGATCATAAACTACATACTTTGAACTCAGTTTGAAGCAAATGAATTAAACTGAAGACAAAAGAAAAAGTAGGTGAGAGAAACTGGGACATTTAAAAATAAACTGAAAGGTGGACTGACAGAGAATTAATTGGGACTGTCCCTGCCAAAGCAGGACAGTTGGAGAGGATAACACTGTAAAGAGTTTGCTGGGTGCTCTCTCAGTTCTAGAGCCAGTCTAGAAGAAACAAGAGTGGGCCAAGGCTTGGAAAAATGCAATAATTTCCATGTTTTTTTCTGAGGAAATTTGCATGCCAATCTTCTTTTCAGCTTTCTTTCATGTTTAAATGGTTAACAAATGGAAGAGAATCCAGAGGCTAAGCCATGTGATAATTACTAAATATATCTCAAGTGAGGAAAATATAATGTTCTAATCATTTCAGACTATAATTTGATATGGCAAACTGGGTTTTTATTTTTATTTATTTTTTTTAGAAACAACATTGGACCAACAACAAGAACAAAAACAAAGTGTTTAAAGAGGTTTAGGATACAAGTTAACAAAAATATGTATAGGAGATGCTTAACAGATCTTCCAAATAATGTGGTGTTAAAGGTAATATAAAATGGTAAGAGTTGCATATTCACTGTTCACTTACAGGATTCACTTAACAGGATTCCAGCAGGAATAACTGTTTGGGCTCACACTAAAGCCTGAATGGAGGAAAGTAGGGAAGTGTCAGTGATTCCAGGACAGATTTCACTCTTGACTTTCATCAGGGGATTAACAATATTTTTTAACAAGAGTTAAAGTGCAGTACTTACATTGACCTGTGGGTCAGTCGACTCATGTTTTTTGGGTCAGTTTTTGACTAAAATTTCTACACTTATACACGAGTATATATAGTAAACAAACAAACAAACAAACACCTTCATTATTGGTAAAAGAAAATAACTGCATATAATTATATCCAGTGAGTCCTTGTTATCCTCTGGGGTGTGGTACCATGTCCCACTGTGGATAACAAAATCCGTGGATGCTCAAGCCCCATTAAATGCAGTGGCATAGCAAAATTATGTCCCTTTTATAAAATGGCAAAATCAAGGTTTGCTATTTGGAATTTATACCATATATATATATATATATATATATTCAAGCTGTGGATGCTTGAATCCATGGATAAAAAATCTGTGGATAAGGAGGGCCAACTGTAATTACTTGTTACTTGTAAGGATGTTATCAGACGGGAGGAATTTCTCTCAATTGCAAATAGAGCCAGTTCACAATTATGTGAATTCGCTAGTTTAGCGAATTTATGTGAATTGTAATTGTGTTCAGAATGACTTCCCATTGCCCAAAATTGTGTGAGATACTCTAATACGCAATAACGTGAATCCCCATGATTACATTCGGGTTGCCATTGGATTATACTTTCAATTTCTATCGTCTAATAACATCCACAGTCTCACAGGTTTATTCTTCAAAGCATTTTCATTAAAAATGCTTAAAATTGACTATCTGTTGGGTTATTCATTAGATTTTTTAAAGGATACTATGGGATATAATTTTTCCCAGGGGTTCTACCAGTTCAGCTAGGAGTGAATGGAAGTGAAAACTCAATCACAAAAAAGTCACAACCTGTGTCTTTTTTGCAAACAGCTCACCCTGCTGGTTACACACTTGAAAGGTGACCTATCCAATTATTTCAAATGTGGCACCAAGTTGGACTTGCTTTATTATTTTAGAACTAATGGGTAAGAGTCGACTTACATTTCTCCATCTCTGCTGACAAGAAAATAACTTCCAATTGGTTTAAGAAATACTCTGAAAACAGGAAGGGGGAAGAGTGAAGGACCGATGCAGGAATCTGAAACATAATTTATAGCAAAGGAAAAAAGGATGCTCTTGCAAAAAAAAAAAAAATCACTCGCTCCTAATGACTAATACAGGATAAGTGCTGTTCAGAGAATAACTACTGCCTTTCTCCTAGCATAAAGGCAACCTTGCACTCAGCTACCAGAAGCTGCATTTGCGTCTAAGTGCTGCAGTGATTAAAACCCCATTGTCCCACGAAGCCAAACAGGAGGTGCTGATTTTAAATGAGTTGACAGCTCATCTGTTTGACAACACTCAATAATGGGGAGCTGATAACTGACGATGCTCTCTCAAGACATGTTGTGTATCTGATAACCACAGTACATTAACAGCATTAGAGTTACAGTCCAGAAAAACCATTTTAATCCTTTTCCAACCCAAACCTATTGACAAAAGAAATGTCTTCTGGTCTGAGCCCCCTCTCAGTACACCTTAAGAGCCAGCCATCAGATCAGGTGGAGGAGGTCTGTTCAGCTGGTGATTGAAGCACAAAGAAAAGAATGTTTTCATCCCTTTGCACCAGCGAGCAAAGCTGTGCCAAAGATTGTGTCCTGCTCCTAATTGTCATAGCCTCACTTGGTGGTGGGACAGAAACATCCTCCTCCTTGCACCCCAGCTGGAAACTATATGTACCTCCTTCACCTGATCCAGCAGCTAGCATGTAAAGTCTTTGCTTGCAACCATGTGCCAAGGTTGTTTTTATTTCATTCTCTTTCATTCTCAGGGGGTTGGACTGGATGGCCCTTGTGGTTTCTTCCAACTCTGTGATTCTATGATTCTATTATTCTCTTCCGAAGTTCAGATTTATCACCAAGGATACTTCTTTCACTTTTTATACGTGTTGTGGCTTAGGGAGAATAAGCTATAAAGCCACATACTCAAGTACAAAAGTCTAAGGAGCTCATCACTCATCTTTTAAAACCAGTTCAAGCCTCCTGGGCTGGAGCCAGGATGTGGGATAGAGGTGGGGATTATCACTAACTAAATTGCCGCCAAACTGCCACCTGTCATCAGCCCAGGTCCAAGCCAGGTCCCAGCCACAGTCCACCAGCATTTTTTAGAAGTCTGAAGCTTTCCAGCTTCTAAAAAGTACTGGTGGAGTATGGCTGGGACCCAGCTTGGACCTGAGCTGATGACAGGTGGTGGTTCAGCAGCAATTTAGTGAATGATAATCCCTGCCTTCATCCCATATCCCAGCTCCAGCCCGGAAGGCTAGAGCCGGTTTTAAAAAGTGAGCAATAAACTCCTAAAACTTGAGCTGGATAGAGGTAAAATGGATTATTAAGCCAGCCAATAAGCTCCAAAGTTGCCCCCCTCTCTTCTGTCTTTTCACCAGCATATACATATTATTTAATTACTCTTTATTTAAATAGCCATCCAAATAAAATTGATTGCAGGAGTGTCTTTTTGTGGGGTACATATGCTGTATTGTTATATTCTAATATGATGGGTTGTTTAGTGCTCTCTCTCTCTCTCTCTCTCTCTCTCTCTATATATATATATATATATATATATATGGTTTTAGCTGGATATTATCTTGTAAGCCACCTGCGGTCCCATGTTGGAAGAAATGTGTGATATAAATTTTTAAAAATAAGTGAAGACATAATAAGTAAAGAAGAAGAAGGGAAGAAAAGAAGCAAAGAGTGGTTCAGATTAAAGAGTGTAAGCCAGAAACAGCAGCTTTGTCGGAAGAGATAAGACTTGTATTTACTTTTTTCACACTCTGAAATGGAAACTGATGAGGCACTTCTAGCCATCTTCACATAAGAGTTGCACTAGAGCCAGAAATAAGGCATTGTTTACAAGTTTGCACAGTACACAGCTTATGGCTGCATCTACACTTCAGAATTAATGCAGTTTGACACTGCTTTAACTGTGATGTCTTGATGCTTCTGAATTCTATGGTTTGTAGTTTTGTGCGATATTTGGCCTTTTCTCTCAGAGAGCTCTGGTGTCACAACTACAAATCCTAGGATTTCACAGGATGGAGGAGAGGAATGGATGGAGCTACAACTTAATAGTTCTAGGGCATGTCTACATGGGTCATTTACATTAGTTTCCTCAAACTCTCATGTTACCCTGTGCACACATGGCAGGGGAGTTCTGCTGCAAATTCAGGCTGTCCCTGCCTTAAACAAGTACAAAATAATTCACCATTTGCTCTGGATCATCCAAGAAAATATGGAGCACTCCAGAGCATTCTTCTGTCCCGTCCAGCTGGTGCAAGTTGCTCCTTTTGAGGTCACAACAAAGTGCCCAGCCATGTGATCAATACTGGGCACCTTGTTTTTTATCTCAGAGGGAGTGGCATGCAGTGGGTGCAATGGCATAGCAGGATGCTGTGTAGATAGCCACCAAGTGTCACTCCAGATGCCCAGGTAACAGTAGGAAGTCAGGGTAGTTTCACGGCCAGAATACTCCAGAAGCAGCCCAGAGTATTTTGGCTGGTGTTGACCCACTCCTAGAGAATCAACACTGAAACCACATCTTCTGAGTGCTGCTATGGTATACAACTGTCTTGGTATGCAACCACTTATCCAAAGTCTAGAGAGACTTACTTATGAGGTTTTGTCAGGCCTTTCCTGATCTGTTGATGAGTCCAAAGGAGAGTAAGAATCCATCCTTATATCCTCCAGTCATTCTGTCTGCTTCAGTGAAGGACCACTGAAATCAGGACAAATTTCCATTCCACAGCACATGTATTAAATTGAATGACATCCTGTCTCAACTGAATTCTTATTGATGGCAGAATACTGACAGTCAAGGCCATGAAGATACTTTATTGTGTCAGAATTTATTCAACCCTGTTAGCATGCGCTCCAGCTCCCTTTATCTGTACACATGACAGAGCGTAAAGTCAATAACATTTCCTACATAAGAAATTGGCTGTTACATCCCATCATGCTTCGGCCATTTTAAAACCACAAAGGTTAAACATTTCAACAGCTCCACTTAAAATTGGATAAGCATTTTCCAGTCATATTTCCACAGTTTCCATTTTCTGCCACTTTAGAATTGTAGTAATAAATTACATTCCATAGAGTGATATCAACCTTTAAGTTCGCTGTGCAAAAAGCCCCCCCCCCAAAAAAAAAAACAAAAGCCAGGAATTGAGAACTAGAGAAGCCAGATCCGTAAAGGCTTGTGGGGGGGAGTGTTGTTATAATTTTTGACAACATAATTTAAAGGCTTTTATAGAGAGCAATCTACACCTCCGCCTCTCTCCACTTTACCTACCCCTCTTGTATTGTCTTGGCTGTCAATTATTGGAAGAGAAGCCTATTTTTTGAAGGCTTTTAAATTATAAGAAATTATTTGGAATATCATCTAAAAGCTCTTGAAAGAAAGCGAAAAAGATGGCTCCCTCCTCACATACATAAACTCACTGCCATACACAAATTGGAAAGCACTACTGCCTTTATTTGTATCATCAGCCCAAAGATAGAGGGACACAAAAATATTATCATAGAGAGTTATGATGGTGCTTTGCATGCTTCAGCTTAACATTCTTGTTTGTGATGATGAAAATGAACAGAATATTGTGAAATATTCCATGTTTCAATCATCTTGTATCCTGATAAGCTGTGATACCACTTCCTGCTTCTCTGGATTTTTTTATGTGATAAGTATGTTTATGGTAAAATTATCATTTCTTTGCAAATCATAACAGATTGCAGCATACCAGTTACCAAGAGTATGTTAGGGTATGTTACCCCTACTGTTTTCACTCTGTGCCAAGCTTCCATTTGATAAATATTGCCAGGATTCACCCAATCAGTCCCAGGAACAAGTAGAAAAATGTTGTTGTTGTTAATTGCTGTCAAGTTTAACTTACGGTGACCCTATAAATGAGAGAATGCCAAGACATCTTGTCCTCCACCGCTCTGCTGGATGATTTACATAACTTTTCCACTCCTTTTGGTGATCCATTGCAGATCATGGCAGGGGCCAGTATCAGGACCGCAGCACATGGTTGCCATAGTCCCACAGCACTTCAGGTTGAAGTGTCCTCTGGCCTTTCCTTCCTGCCTGTCTTCTGCCCCATATGCTCTATAAAAGACAGTAATACTGGGCAAGGTGGAGGGTACTAGGAAAAGAGGAAGATCACATTTGAGATGGATAGTCTCCATCAAAGAAACCTGCAAGAGCAATGATGTGCACTTAGGCACTTCATCCATTTATTGATTGTTACTTCCATCTGTTGTGCTCTCTCACAATCAATCTGACAATGAACACCTTTGGTATAATTTGATTTTGGAAGCTAATTAGGGTCACATCTTGTTGGTACTTTGATAGGAGTACAAAAGATCTCCAAGTAAAGGTAAAAAGTCCGTTCAAACAATTTTACAGAGTAAGGAAGATGAAAAGGAAGAAGATAACAGGTATAGATAGTTGAATGTTCGGAAGTTAGTGAAGTATAAGTCTTTTTAAGGTTCAGGTATGAATGTAATGCAACAATACGAATGTTAAAATGTATATTGTTTGTATGTGTTTGGATATTTTAAATAAATATAATAAAAACAAACAAACAATTTTACAGTGTTACAGATCCCAATGGAAATCTGGAGGAATAGGAAAGTGATAGAATTCTCCATTCTACTCAGCAGAACTTTACAGAGCCCAAGGCAGTTGCCAGTCAGCATACACAATTCTGGGTTAGTTGGACAAATTATCTGATCTGGCATAAAATAGTTTTCCATGAACAAATACACACAGCCATCTCACTAAGTGCTTACATGCATGCCATGATAAATTAATCTTTTCAGGAGAGATGATTGTACTGGGGAATGGAACAGTTGTGCTGCCTCTACAGATGGTCAAATGGTTTTGTTTTTTTTAAGACAAAAAAGATCACTTCCTTTTGCAAAGTAATCAGAACTGTAGATTCTTTTGACTCAGTTTGTTCTGAAATACAACCACAAAGGTTTAGATTACCTGAAGCTTTCGATCTGATTCTGACGCAGGAAGATACTATACATTTTGTATTATAATAGTTTTCACAGGAAAAACAGCTTTCAGTCTGCATGAAAGTGATAAAAGGGATATATCATTTATTGTCCTGTTCTTCCAGTAGTTTGAACATAGAAGTTTATCATTTGGCTTATTAATTCAGCTTACCTCTCCCAGTTTAAATTTCAATTCAGGCTGCATCCTGATCTTATCAGAAGGTTTTTGTCACCAAATTTGCCACCCAAATACAATCCGAGTGCATCCCTGCTTCCATGAGTACTCCGATGGCCATTTTCTTAAGCTGGAAAAGTCCTGGATCCAAAAAGAGCCACATGGAGCACTCCTGGAAGCAGGGATGCACTCAGGATGTATTCAGATGCAGGTCAAATTGAATTTTAAACCAGGAGAGGTAAGCTGAATTAATAAGCCAAGCAATAAGATCCATAGCTTTTAATATTGGTAAGCATACCAGTTAATGTGAATTGGTCATTTGGGAGTGAAGCAATCTAGTTATGCTAAAACAGAGAGAGGTTGGATAATGACTGTGAGTTAACAAAATGGTTCATGATAAGCAAGTGGAAATAGAAAGACATTTCTTCAAGCCTTGCTAGGCCTACCTGGCAATTCCAGGGAATGAATCAAGAGCTTTCTAAATGAAAAATATGTGCTTTGTCACTAAGCTGGGGATGCAGCAACTATTAAACTGGATTTTTTTTTTTCAACACCAGCACAAGCATACCCTGACCAAATATTCAAAGTAGCACATAAGAAAATGATATAGGATTGGTAGGTCTCAAAGCACTGGTGAAGCTTCAGGTAATTCCTTTGAGGGGAGGGGTTGTCCTGCATTGGATAGGAGGAGGAAGTTTGATTTTTTTGTGTTTGACGTGGCTTTGCAGCTTGGGCATCCATATCCATCTATTCCCAGTTCTTGCTAAGGTTGACTGATTCAGCATGTAGCCATCTATATATGTGTATCAGTTTTTAGATCACTAAAAAGCTAAAAGCAGGGGACTTGACCAGGGGAAAAGATGGTGAGTGTATGCATTTGTGTCATTTTGGAGTATGACAAGGAGTGAAGGCCAGGTGTGACAACTCTTGTCTTATGGGTTCATGACTGGTCCAAGGTCAAGCAGATATGTCTTGCTGCCTGGTATTGTGCCTGGTACATGTCCCAGGAGTGAGATGGGGCCCACATGTCATGTGTGCTGATCCATGTTTTCCTGAACACCTTCTATATAATTTGATTTGGGAAATTAAGCAGGATGAGGCCTGGTTGTTATATTAATAAGAAACCACCAGGAAATATTGGAAATCTGGAATACCAATAGAGCTAAATTAAAATCTTTCCTGTAAAGTTTCTACCAAACTCTGTATAAAACTGCTTCCTAAGCTTTAATGGTAGCAGTGGCAACTGCTCTAACAAGGGTTCCTAGGTCTCGGGGCCAGGACTCTCTTCTCTCACACCCTAGGTATTATTATTATTATTATCATTATCATTATTAACCTTTATTTGTATAGTGCTGTAAATTTACACAATGCTGAACATACAATCTGTAATTAGACAGTTCTCTGCCCTCAAAAATATACAACACAAAAGGAGAAGAGAAAGGTGATGGGAAAGGGGGTCAGGTCCAGCAGTTCTTCTCTCCCTCTGAGGCCTGGACCAGGGTAGATGGACTGGAGAAAATCCTAGACTGGGACAGGAGACCTTGGCTACCAGAGTGGAGAGTACAAGTAGGAATGTAAGGAGGAAGAAGTTCAGATAAGTAAGGAGGGGCCAGTCCATGGAGGGCTTTGAAGGTCATCAACAAAAGCTTGTACTGGATGTGGAAGGATGTGGAAGGGGAAGGGGAGCCAATGAAGGGAGGATAAAAGAGGAGAAACATGATCAAAGTGGGGGGTGGATGTGATAATGCATGTAGCTGAGTTGCCGCGCAGGTCAGGCGCCAATGAAACAAAAGACACAGGCTGGAGGAAAACATGGCCACAACTTTATTAAAGAGAACAAAGCATGTCAACATCAATAGGGTTGGCCCAAAGCGTAAAGTCTGGATCTGGACATCAGCCACACCACGGTTGACTAATGTACAACTGTAAACCAAGCATCGGGATGACGTAGGTGCCAAGCCCCGCCCTCTCGCGCAGTCACGCAACTGCGCTGCTTCTATTCGATTTGCAAGGCACTCTAGTCACCGGGTGTTAAAAGACTGTGGCCCCCGTACTGGCCACAGCAGGTCGCTCCATGCACCCAGTCCCGATCCAGTGCCAGACAGCCCTGGAAACCCCTAACCCCAGATCCAGGCCTATGCTGTCACCCCCAACCAGTTGTGACAATCAACTCCCAAGGGAGGGAGGGATGGGGAGCCAAAAATAGCAATGGCGCCGGAGCGCGCCACGCATGGCCTTAAATAGGCCACGGAACCAATGGGAGGCCAGGGAGGACGGAGGCCCCGCCTTCCCCTGTTCCTCCAGCCAATGGTGTGTGGAGGTGGGCAGGCCAAACCAATCAGGCTGCTTGCCTCCCCCAAAGAGGATCCTGGGACATGGAGTCCCATAAACAAAATGGCGGGCGGGCTTCCCGCCTTCCCTCCCGGAAGCCAATGAGAGCAGAGCCCGCCTGCACAATGTCTGCCGGGAAGGGAGCCGCCGCGGGCGCTAAACATGGCGCTTCCCATGCGCTGCAACAGCGCCGGCCCGCGCAATCGGGCAGGGCCATTTCTGGACAGAGATTAAAGGATGGAGGTGAGAGTGAGGAAGCCCTGTCAAAGGAACGTTACAATAATCTAGTCACAATACCACTAGGGCATGGACCAGAGTCTTGGCAGTAGAGGCTGAGAGGAATGGACAGATTTTAGCAATGTTGTAAAGAAAGAATCTACAGGCCTTGGAAGTGACCTGGATCTGGGGGTGTGGGGGGGGGGGGAATGACAAAGAAGAATCCAAAATGAAACCAACAGTGCAGGCTTGCTGAACCGATTGAATAGAAGTGTCATCAACAGAGACAGAAAAGGAGTATTGAAGGGTGGGCTTAGGTGGGAAAGCAAGAAGCTCTGTCTTAGACATGTTGAGAGAAATCTGCCTTGAAAAATGTGCGTGTGCATACTTACAACATATGTGCACACATGGCATAAACAGGCATGTGTACACACGTGTATCCATCATTTACTGACTTCAGTGTTTTTTATTTGAATGTCATTCTCTGTGCAACTCTGATGGCAGACCCTGAAGCCTGAGCAGAAGGTTGGGTCCCTGACTCAGTGATTCCAAACGACTTTCACTAGGGCTGCCTCTCCAAACATCACCCTTGTAACACCATCAGGGCCTGCTCCCTATGATACCCAAGTCTCAAGTTTTGTCTCTGAAATCGCTGGCCATTCTAGCCCTCACTGCTGGATGCTATTTGCCCAGCTCTCCCAAAATGGGTGCCTTCCTCCAGTTCTGGGTTTCTTCATTATCTAGTTAGCTGGCCCATTTACCCAAGGCTATTTTGAGCTTACCTATTTCTATAATCTGCTGACCACAAAGAAGTTCAAGCCCATCTCCCAATCCTTGCCTCTTTGGAATCAGGCTTTGGGATACACACATGCAAAAGGAAGTCACCCACAAAACAAATGCCCTTGGTGCTTTGGCATAAGTTCTACCTGTCCAACATTCCATCATGCCTCAACACCTAATGCTTGAAAAACTGACTACTTTTTTTAGACCCCATACCTATTAAGTATGGTGGATAATGGCAATTTTTGTAAGAAATTTGGGAAACTAATGTTTTATATGACCACGGCTGCTAGAGTAGCGTATGCAGCTAAGTGGAAATTAAAGAAAATGCCAGACATAAATATGTGGTTAAATAAGTTATGTAAATATATGAAAATGGGTAAATTAACTCAGTTGATAAGAAGGAATCTGATAGAGAATGTCGAAACAGATTGGAGCCTGCTTTTGGCCCCATTCACACTATGAAATAACCTGGTATGGAACCTGGGTTATTTCAGTGGAGTTCATACTGGCCCCAATTGCACACAGTGCAGTTGGCGGGGGGGGGGGTAGTGAAAACATCCATTTAACCCAGTGCATTTAGCACTGGGTTACATACAGGTTCTTTTTTGGGGTCCCACAACAATCCAGATCTTTGATAGTGAGAACGCATTACCAAATTGATCTGGATCTTGTGGACCATTTCCTCCCTGCATTTTCTCCTCCCTGCAATTCCTGCTTCCCTCACCGCCACCACAGATGCCGTGTTTCTCCTCTACCTCCTTCCTCCTCCTCCAGTGTTGCCATGTCCCTCCTCTTTTTCTTCTTCTTCTTCTTCTTCTTCTTCTTCTTCTTATTATTATTATTATTATTATTATTAGGCTTTATTTATTTAGCACTGTAAATTTACACAGTGCTGTACATACAGTCAATTGAAATAGACAGTCCCCTGCCATCAGGCTTACAATCTAAAAAAACAAGAGACAGCCTGGCAGCAGTGTTCCTGTGACTCTGGGGCCTTTAAAACATCTGCCCTTCTAGCAACTCCATCAGCTGAGACATCCTGGCAACAGCATTCCTGGGACTCAGGGGCCTTTAAAACATCTGCCCTGTCCCTTCCAGCAACTCCGTCAGCTGAGGCAGCTTGGTCGCAGCATTCTTACGACTTATTTTAAATTTATCTATTTTAAATATCTAATGAATTTGCAGTTGTTTATATAATTTTGTTTAATGTTTAATGAAGGTTGTATTTTAGTTAAGGGATGTGAGATGGAATTTTAGTTTGTATACGTTATGCACTATTTAGGTATTTTATTTATTTGCTTTGTAAATCATTTATGTATTTTATGTGTTCTTATATAACTTTGTAAACCACTTTGATCTTTTTGGAAGGCGGTATTATATTATTATTGTTATTATTATTATTATTATCATCATCATCATCATCATCATTATTGGAAAGGTGGTGGGGAAAGGGACCAAGTCCAGTGGATCTTCTGCCTCCTTTCTCCTCCTTCTTGTCCTCTCTCGTTACCATCATATTCTTCTTCCTCCTTCCTGCTTTTCCTCCTCCCTCCTCTTCCTTGCCCCCTTGCTGCTGCTGCGGCACATCCCTCCTCTTCCTCCTTCCTCCTCTTCCTCACCCCCTCTTGCAGCTTCCATCACTACCACATCCCTCCTCCTCCAGTGTGAACAGCAAGGAGCAATTCAATCAAGGTAAACATAGTGGGAACTATGAACCTGATTGATTTGATGTGGCATTGCCAAGGAGACCCCCAGATCTTCTTGATGCAAAAATGTAAGTGTGAATGGGCCCTTTGAAATATATAGAAAAAAGTAAAGGGATACGTTTTATAGTAGACTTGGAGTAATGAATTTTTACTTTGGCTGTTATACAATAAGATTTATATTGTGGGGTCTATGGAATTGTTTTGTAAGGATAAGAAGTATGACTTGAATATTACAAGGGTACAGGGGGATGGGAAGAAGTTTTCCTTTTTGTTATGTAATCTGTTTGATTTTAAATGTTGTGTAATGTCTTGTGTTGCAATGTTTTAGTTATGTTTTGTCTGTTCTCTTTTAATATTAATTTTAAAAAAATTAAAAATTGACTCCTTTCTTTCAAAGCTGTCAGAAGAAGGGAACTCCTATTAGTTCCAGGATGAAGAGACAAACATATACTACCTAAAATGTGTGTGTTCCTTTAAGTTGACTGTTGACTTCTGGCAACCCTACAAATTTCATCAGGTCTTCTTAGGCAAGGAATACTCAGAAGTGGTTTGCTGGTTCCTTCCTACAAGTACTACCCAAGAAGGCTAAGAAAGCTGACCCTTCTTAGAGCCAAAACAGACCGGCAAAAAACGCCAGTTTCAGGGTGGTGTGGCAGCATGACGTATGCATGGCACAGGCCCAGACGACACCTTCAAGATGGTGTCACACTGTCCCACTGATCATACAGCAGACAGCATCACAGTGTTTCTGTGTGTAGATTTTATACACGTCAAGCTGCAGTAATGCCCCAAAGCAGAAAGGGCACCTTTTTCCACCCCAAAAATGAGCCGCATTTTGGTGCTTCTTTTTGGGCTGGAAAAATGCCAGATAGGGCCCATGGTCTGCAATTGCCACTGCCCCAATCCAGCTCTCAAAGGGGTGGCATAAAGTTGCGCCTTTGCAGCCATCTGTTTCAGCCCTTAGTTTCCAACATCAGATGAGATCTGGTGCCTTTAGGATATTTAGGCCAGCTCCATCCCTATTTAGACAACTCCAAATACATTTCTGGATTCTCTGGACTGACTTCATCTTTCTTCCTTGCTTTGTTTTCATGAAAGCAACCATCCCTTCATATTCAAAAGATGAACACAACTGTTCTTGACAACATAGATGTCCTTTACAACCCAAAACCCACCTTGTTAACATCATAATCATGCCATAAATGTGCGTTCTGCTTATTGTTTTTGTATTTTTTATTCATTTCTGCCTTTTTATTCTTTTGTGCTATGCTAAACCTGGATTTCTTTTTTTTTAATTCAGTTATGATTGCATTTAATGCCGCAAAAGCTGCCAGAAATTGATTTACACTCACTTTCTTGTACAACTATTTTGTTAATGCTACTGTGAAGTTTGAACTATTCCCTCCTTTTGATAGGGCACCTTGGGCTCCCAAACGGGGCTCTTTAATAAGGACATTACTGCACTGAGCCCCGTTTTCACAGAATGAGAACTTACTGTTTTTAGGCAGCCATCACAGCACCTCTTGCAATTGCACTACAGGGGCAGCTGCCTCCATCACGCCCTCTTCCTGAACACTCCCTTACCTCCACCTCACTGCCTAATGCTCTACTGTACTCAGCACACCTTTAAGGTTTTTTCCCCTTTTCCATTTGTTCCACACAATTCCAGACCTCTGCAGCCCCAATCTAACTCAAGGAAGGAAGGAAGGAAGGAAGGAAGGAAGGAAGGGAAAAGAAAAATTTAAAAGGCAATTAGGGTGGGACAAGGGAAGAGGGGACATTGGCACACGTGTCTGGCAATCGCATAACTGGTCCAGGAGTGATATTCACACCTGCAGACTTTCACAATTGCCAGATTGCCATGAACAGGCATGGGTGAGGGACAGGATAGCTACAGGTCAGAGGTGGGGGCATGCAAGGATTTTTACCAAAGCCGCTTCCTTCCTGGTGTTTAAAAGCTCCAAGCAATAATCTAAGATATTACTTTAATTAGATTTTCATTAGAAACAGTAAATAACATGTAGTGAAAGCCAATGAAAATTTGACATTTTAGGGATCCTTGTACATTAACTTGTCAGGTCAGCCCTCAAACCTAAAACCTAGGGATGATCACTTGTAATAACATGGATGTGGGCCCTGCTGATGTTACAAAAATAGTGGTAGACATGGTAGCCCCTAGTGAACTCATTAAGCAGGGCACATAAAGCATTATCCATAGCTGTATACGGCATGTCACTGCAATAAAAAAAACAACACCAAATTTAACAAGGGATAAAAATATTTGTATACACGGTACACACATTTTTCAAGGCAGCACTCTTATCCTGCAGTTCTTCTCCCAGACCTGAGGACTGGAAAAGGTTCAGGCCTATTTGAAACCAGTCTTACACAGTAAGGAGCCAGGTTTTCAGCCCAGTACTGAAATTTAAGGAACCAATATGGGAAGGGAGTTGGTGGCATGCATTCCAATCAAAGAAGAGAGTTATGACATATGGATGGATCCAGTAAATTCAGGCAAAAGTATTCTGGTGGGACACTACACAAGGCTACAAATAGTTGCACAGTTCATTGCATTTTCCTAGAAGTGATACAGTATAAATGTAGGCCCAGACACAACCAATTCTTCTGCAAGCACATCGCCAGCCCTCTCTCCAAACTTTGACTTTTGATAATCAGATTTTGCACAATGGGGAAGCACAAGACTTTGACACCTGTTGCACAATTGATTGTACAATTATGAAATCCAGCTTAACTACATTGGTGTGTCTTTATAAAAACATAAAGGCACTTGGACCTCTGTATGCATGGATTCCATATACAAAGATTCAACCATCTAAAGCTTGAAAATATTCAAAAAAATCCAAAAAGCAAACCTTTATTTATTTTTATATAAAGGAGGCCATTTTACCACACCACTGTATATAATAGGCATCCATAGGAGGTCCTGCCACCAAAACCCAAGTTATATGAAATATATTTGCTTAATAGACTTAAGTTGGTCAACTCAGAATCCTCAGCAATTTGATTGTTTTCTCACCAACCCAGTAAAATATTACTCAGTTCTACTTACAACTAATCCTCAGGTTTTCATATCTGGAAAGACAATTCAGTCCCATACAGTAACTTTCATGCCTGCAGAGCACAGCTAAATTTTACCTTGTGTACTGAAAATGTAAACACCTTTAAATATCCTCTGATCTCTGGCCAATGATGAGATATAGCAACCAAGCTTCCAGGTACTAAGGAAGTTCACAACAGGAGGGCCTCAGTGCCTGCTCCACAGCAAGAATGTAGTAATTTCTTAAATCCTAACTAGATGTCATTTGGTGGAAGGAACTAGAATAATAATAATAATAATAATAATAATAATAATAAATCTTTATTTATATACCGCCCTTCCAATGATCAGGGCGGTGCACAACAAATTCACAATTTAAAACATTCCGACAGCGTAATAGCAATATCGACCCAATATAACTGCACGATGGCGACACTCCTAGCCAGCTAATAGTCAGGGAAAATTAACAATGGGGAGAACAAAATCAGGGGTAGGCCTGCTCGAACAAATATGTTTTTAACCCCTTTTTAAATTGGGTGAGAGAGGCAGCCAAGCAGAGCTCAATGGGCAATGAGTTCCAGAGGCTCGGGGCCGAGATAGAAAACGCCCTCTTCGTGGTGATAGATAATCTGGCCTCTGGAACTCTTAGTACTTGTTGCCCGGTGGATCTAAGTGTGCGGGGCGGATTATGTGAGGAGAGACGGTCCTTCAGGTACTCTGGGCCCAAGCCATTTAGGGCTTTATAGGTAATAACCAGCACTTTGTACTGAGCCCGGAAGCGAATAGGCAGCCAAGGGAGATCTTTCAGTACTGGTGTTATGTGGCAGGCCCTGGGGGCACCAGTGACCAGCCGTGCTGCCATGTTCTGCACTAATTGTAGCTTCCAAGTATGGTACAGAGGCTGCCCCATGTGGAGCGCATTGCAGAAATCGAACCGAGAAGTTACCAGAGTGTGTACTACAGTTTCAAAGTCCCTTCGGTCCAAGTAGGGGCGCAGCTGGCGCAACAGCCGAAGCTGAAAACAGGTGCTCCTGACTGTCGCATCCACCTGAGAACTAAGATGGAGCGACGAGTCAAGGAGCACCCCCAAGCTGCGTACAGTGTCCTTTACGGGAAGCATGAGCCAGCTCAAGACAGGTGGAACCGGTTCCATACCTGGGCCGGGAGAACCTATCACGAGTACTTCCGTTTTCTCTGGATTCAGACTGAGTCTGTTTTCCCTCATCCAGTCCATTACCGATTCCAGACAGGCCACGAGAGGAGCGACGCCATCCCTGGTCACTGTATCAGTCAGAGACATAGAGAAGACTATTTGGGTGTCATCAGCGTACTGATAACCCCACGCCCCATGCCTCCGGATGATCTCTCCCAGCGGTTTCATGTAAATGTTGAAAAGCAAGGGGGACAGAATGGCTCCTTGAGGGACCCCAGATCTGAGGGCCCTCTTTTCGGAGCAAATGTCCCCCAGCTGCACCATCTGGAACCTCCCAGAGAGGTAGGACCGGAACCACTGGAGCGCAGTGCCTCCTATTCCCACCTCTGCCAGGCGCTCCAGAAGGATACCATAGGCACCTCCTCTGATCATCCTGTGGCAGAATTTGCGAAGGTTACCTGATTATAATTCCCCTAAAGATCCTGGGACCTATGGACAAAAAAGTATCTTTTCCAAGCTCTGCCCGAGACACTCTCAGCAAGTAAGTTTCTCCCAAATAACACTGACCAGAATGTTCTTTAGGTATAGCATACAAATAAGCCGTTCTAGTAGTGATGTCCAAATTACAGTAGATGTTAATATTTTAGCCGAAGTGCTTTAGAAATAAGTCTCAGCGGGGCTTTCAAGACTTTCATAATATCCCTCTTTTGATTACCTGACCATCTGAAACTGCTCTATTGTGTGAAGCGCAGTAGATGTAATGCTGGTGGCAATGTGTGTTCTCTCTCTCTCTCTCTCTCTCTCTCTTTTTTTCCCTCCATCTGTTACCAGCACAGAGCAGATTCTCAAGTGGTTTAGCAGAAAGTCAGGTCTACACATTTTTAATATATGTTTGAAGAAATATAAGCCAATATCATTAGAATGAAAGGAACTTCCTCAGGAATGGAAGATCTTGGCACGTGACAAGGTAATGTACTATTAGATTACCTTTGGGTCTTTTCTTGCCTCAGAGCTCTTTGATTCTGCATCTCATCACAACAACAGGGATTGACATTCCTGTGTGTACAGAAGTTGTATTCCATGCTGAGAAGACCTGTTTGCAGAACTGCAAGATAAACCTGCAATTAAAATGATTTTAAGCAAGTACGTAGGAGTAACAGGAAAAGAGGGTAAATTGAAAAATGGAAGTAACTGGAAAATAAATATGAGACGTTCACACCTAATTGTTTTCCTCTCTTCACAACAGCAGCTTGTGTTTCTAAGTGTATGTCACTGGTGCAGTTAGCTATATTCCTATTTGTCTATCATTTACCTGTCTTCCACCTGTCTCAAAGTGTCGATCTATTTAGAAAGCTAGTTAAGCTGCTGCTTATTTCTTCAAGAAAACTGGAGGGAGGGAACAGAAGAAGAAAACGATACGAGAAACTTGGTGTATCATGATAGCAATCAAGTGGAAGCTACTGCTTGATGTGTGTATGAATCCTGTAAATGAAGTGGCCCTTGAATTAAATTAATTTAAAATCTGGCAAATATTACTTGCATGTTTGTCAATGTGCTGTATAATTATTAATTTGTTCATCGTAGCAACTGTATAAATAAATAGAAAGCAAAATGCCATGATTAAGCTAAGATTAAAAATCCTGGGTCAAGGAGCTCCACTATATAAAGATCTAAATAGCTTTCCTGGGTCCTATTTTTACATCTCTGTACAGATCTGAAGGCCTGTAGCTGTGAATTAATTGGCACACATTTAGATGCCAACAGAGCTTTTGTATTCTCACTGCACATTTTGTCTTCTCAGAGTGAGATGTTAGTAATGGAGGTTTTAATATTACCCCTAGGGGAGCACCAGAAAATCTTAACAATTTCCTTCACTAGAGTATTTTCATTAGAGTTAAATGCTGTGCAATTTACATTTGAAATCAGGTGTAAGGGTAAGTATAATGTGACAAGACATGCTGCAACGTTCAGTCTTTTTTGTGCCAATGTTCTTTATTTACTGCTACAAACCTGCAGAAGAAAAGGATGGTGATGGTGATGTTATTGTCATCAGCTGTATTGGTGATATTGTTATTCATATGCTCTAACTGGGGTGATATTAAGATAAAAGGAAATATGCATCAGCATTTGTGCTCAATACTTATTTCAGAAGAAGCACATCTGAACACAAATTTACTATTATTGTATCAAGAATATATGCCTCGGTGAAAAACTATGGCCAAAATCCTATTGGGTAGTTATGAATGCATAACCCAGAGTTACGCCCTCATGATCATTTCCTGTTCACAATCCCTAAATAGACTCTAGTTCAGAAGACCCAAAAGAACATGAATGTTTCCCAGTCCCCACTTACAGGGCAGCAGCCATTGTGATCAATAGGTGTCTCTTCCCATGTCAACAAGGAAACAGGTAACTGATAATCTCAGGTCCCCTCATGCAATCTCTGTCACAAAAAGAAAGTGCAACAGGCTTCCTTCTTCTGCCAGTCAACAATGGTGATCCCTTGTGGGAGTGGTGGAAACATCATTTTGCTGTTTCTTGATCAACAGAGAAACAGACTCCTACAGACCATAGCTGCTGCTGCCCCAGAAGTAGGGATTGGGGGGATCAGGACAGGAGTAACTGCTTACCACTGTTACTATAGTGTTTACACATTTCTAACTCCCCAACATGATTTCAATAATTCCGTGATTTTGAGCACAACTTTCTACATGCCTACTCAGTGGTAAGTCCTACTGAATCCAATAGGCTCCTCATTCCTAGTTAAGTTGGTACCAGACTGCAGCCTTTGGAGATTATCACATGAGCTTTACTGTTGGGATAGACCCAGGATGTAACTTTCTTAAGACAGATCTTATTGCATTCAAACATCGCTGCTCTCTCGCAGCTTTTCAAGAACCGGATTTTTCCATTCTTGAAAAGATCCAGGACAAGCCTGGAGAAGCCCGGGTTGCATACAGGCTGCATACTGCCTGGCGCTGGGTGAATGCAATAAGATCCACCTTAAGAAAGTTACATCCCAGCAGTGAAGCTAATGTGATAATCTTAGTTGCATTACATCCATATTACTACAATGTCCTCCATGTGGGACTGCCTTTGAAAGGTAGGCTGAAATAAACAAAACAAATCCAAGATTTGATGACTAGATTATTAGGTGGAGCTTATTAGGAGTATATATCCCTTGCTGAAAAACATGATGGCTTCTCTTTTTTTTCCTGGTTTTAGTTCAAGATGATGTTGATGGCCTTCACAGCAATTTGCAACAGAGGTAAAAACCTTTCTCCCTCAAATGTTTTGTACTACAAATTTCACAACCCCTTACCATTGGCCTTACTGGCTGGATGATCTCAAAGAAGAAGTTCAGCATTTCTGAAGGGCCCAAGTGTCCCTACCTCCCAGATATTTAGGGCCAAGATACCATTCACTGCGCACTAATCCTCACTACCAGTAATTGTGGACATGAGCAAAGGCCATGGAAGCCCGACTTATCTTCCTTTAATGGCTTTTTACAGTATGGGGAAAGCCCTTCATTTTCTGGAGCTTTTTTAAAATAAATACATGCTTGTGGGCATTTGCATGTTCCATTTTCATCCTGGGCAATCAGTGTTATTGCTATTGTTTTCACTGGTACTTTTTTGTTACAATTTATATCATATTCTGCTGCAATTAACTATCACCTCCAGTGAGGGGGGAAAGTGTTGGGAGGTTGCAATACTTACCACTTGGGGCAGGGGGGTTAATATTCAAACTATGTTTCTGTTGCTATGGACTGTTTTCTAGCTATTCTTGGCACCATCTACAATATTTTATTCCCACCCTTGAGTGGATTTCTTTTTAATTCTATGATATATCGGAACCAAGAAAAATGTCCTTCTTTCTCTCCTCTTAAAAAAATATTCAAATATTTTACAGATGAAAACCAGGACAACTGAGGCCAAGCAACATCAGTGTGATTAAGATAGGGAAAGTGAGGAAGAACAGACAAGCTAAGAGAGGCTGCAGCAGTCTGCCTTTGCCTAAGCCTACTGGGAAGGGCAAAATTCTACCAACTCCTCTCCTCCCTCTCTGTAGAATTAAGCAAGTGCAAATGGGTTTTGCGCTTGGAACTCAGTTTGATGCAATGGAAGTAAGCCAGGGACAAAGTGGAAGGAAGAGAGACAAACTGAGACATTTTAAAACCTGTTGAAAAAGTCAAATAAGAGAGAATTGGGATTGTCCGTGACAACTGATATGGCAGTCTGTATGTGTCCACCCGCCACAGGTATATGGATCCCAGATATTTCAGTATCTCATCCTCTATCTAGAGATCTCAAGGGGAGGAACAGACAACAAGAATTTAAGAAATGTAAAAGCATAGAACAATGTGAAAAGATTAAAAGCACCTTAACACAGTTTGAAAGTATACTGTATACACCAGTATATGCACTGGAACAGTCTAGTCAAGTCATACTGCCCAGGCCCTGAAAGCTTTAATAAAGAGAAATTTGATGCTGAAATGAAGCCAGCATTAGTCCCAATCAGGCCTCCAAGGGTAGAAAAGACCCTCTCTCACATTCCCATGCCATGCAGTGATGGATGGTTCATCCAGCAGAACTCAGTGTTCAGGTAAGTGTAAAGTGGGAGAGGTGTTCCTTCAGTCTCTGAAGTCCTAAGCTATTTAAAATTTGAATGTCATTCTCAGCACCTTAAATTCAGATGGGAAAAATATTTGCTACCAGTAGAAGCAGTATCATCCGGTTCATGTAAGACATACCTGCTAGTAATCTAGCTGTTACATGTTACATATTGCATATCACTTGTTGTTAGTTAGTTAGCCTTGATTCATGGCAACCCTGTGGATGAGTTATCTCCAAGACCCCCTGTCCTCAACTGCTCTACTCAGATCCTACAGGCTCATGGCTGTACCCTCTCAGATTAATTCCAACTATCTGGCATGTGGTCTTCTTCTCTTTCTGCTGCCCCACTACCTTTCCTAGCATCATTGGCTTTTCCAGTGATTCATACTGTCTCATGATGTGGCCAAAGTGTGACAACCTCAATATAGTCATCTTAGCTTCCAAAGAAAGCTCAGGCTTAATCTGTTCTAGAATCCATTTGTGTGTCTTCTTGGCCATCTGTTCTATTCTCTGTGCTCTTCTCCAGTACCACATCTCAAATGAGTTGATTTTCCTTCTACCAGCTTCTTCAATGTCCAGGTCTCACATTCATACACATGGTGATGGGGAATACAATGGCTTCAACAATCCTCACATTGGTGTTCACATTTCTATCTTTACACTTTAGGATCTTGTCCAGTTGCTTTATAGCTACCCTTCCCATTCCTATTTTAATTTCTTGGCTACCACCTCTGTTTTGATCAATATTTGATCCAAGATATGAGAATTTCTTGACTACTTAAATTTCCTCATTATTTAGGATGAATTCTTATAGATCTTCCATGGCCGTTATTTTGTTTTCTTAATATTCAGCATTAATCCTACTCTGGCACTTTCCTCCCTAACCTCCTTCAGTAATTGTTCCAGACTTTTGTTGGTCTCTGCTAGTAGTATTGTGTTGTCTGCATATGTTAGGTTGTTAATATTCCTTCCTCCAGTCTTCACTCCTCCTGTCTCTGCGTCTAAACCTGCTCTGCATATGATATTTTCTGCATACAGGTTGAATAGACAGGGTGATAGTATGCAGCCTTGCCTGACCCCTGTGCTGATTGGGAATCATTCTGTTTCTCTGTATTTTGTTCTGATGGCAGTCTCTTGTCCTGAAAACAGGTTACACATCTGGACAACTAGATGTAATGGCACTCCCATTTCTTTGAGAGCATTCCATCACTTTTTGTGGTCTATGCAGTCAAAGGCTTTGGAGTTTATCACACTGGGGGGAAAGACGGGAGCACTGCGGGATGTTCCCATCATTAACACGCAATTTGGCAAAGATTATCACACAACATTGTGTGACATTGCAAATATCCCATGATTATCCTGTGAATAAAGTGGAATTATAGAGATTTCCCCATGAATAAAAAGTGATGCTATAATTCCTCTTTATTCATGGGATAATCACAGAATATTTGAGACATTGTGTGATATCATGTGATAATCTTTGCCAGATAATGCAATATTGACAAGATCATCCCGCAATACTCCCATCTTTTTTCCCAGTGTGATAAACTCCTTTTCTGTAGTCAATAAAACATAATAAAGCTCTCCATTATCCATTGAATGTTTGCTGTGTGGTCCCTAGTGCTCTTCCTTTCCTGGATCCAGCTTGCATCTCTGGGATTTCTTACTTCATGTATGCTAGGCATCTTTGCTGAAGAATTCTGAGCATGACTTTGCTTGCATGGAAAATTAGTGCAATGGTCCTATAGTCTTTTGTGTCTCCTTTTTTGTGTATAAGAATGTATATGGATCACTTACAATCTGTGGGCCATTGCTTTGTTTTTATATTAGTTAGCACATTTTAGTTAAAATTTGATGGACTGGAATAACCTAATCTTCTTTGATAGACTGGAATAACCTAGTCCTTTCATTTTGTTGTGTATATTTACACATCTGTCCTTGAATATGTATCTGATGAGGCTATTGTTTGAAACAACATTCTTGCAAATGCTATAAGATAGAAAGTCCGTCATCAATGTTGCTGTGGAGCCACAGCCCACACTATTGAATCAGTGGCTGGTCTTTATTAACAAGGACAATGAGATCATCAACAACAACACTTCTCAGTGTTATCTTGTGATTTTTCCTGCAATCCACAAAATAGCTGGGGATGGGGGTAGAGAATAGATTTACAGAAAATAATATACACCAGTGCTAGTCAAAGTGGCTGTCTATGGACTGATGCCAGTCTCCAAGCAATTGCCAGTCAAGAAAATATTAAAGTTAATATAATAATAATAATAATTTTTTCTTCTAGTGGCTGGAGAACTATTCAGTCAAAAGAGATCTTTATAGCTTTTTTAAAGCTGTTTAGGGTGGTAATATGATGGATCTCGTCCAACAGGCCATTCCACAATCTGGGAGCAATAGCTGAAAAGGTCCTCTGGGAGGTCGTAGCCAGCCTTGTTTTATAAGGTTGTAATAGATTCCTCCCAGAGGACCTAAGTGTGTGCGGAGGGTTATTTGGAAAGAGGCGGTCCCAAAGATAGGTTAGACCCAAGCCATTTAGGGCTTTAAAGACAATAACCAACACCTTGTACTGGGCCCAGAAACTAATGGGCAGCCAGTGCAGTGATCTTAAGATCAGGGTTATATGGTCTCTTCTTGATGTAGCAGAGACCAGTCTGGCTGCCATGTTCTGAACTAATTGAAGTTTCTGGACCAGGCACAAGGGTAGCCCCATGTAGATTGCATTGCAGAAATCGAGGCGTAAGGTTACCAGTGCATGTACTATGGTCTCAAGGTCCCTGACTTTCAGGAAAGGGTGCAGCTGGCATATCAGCCAAAGCCGATAACAGGCAATCCTGACTGTCACATTCACCTGATTTGTCATCTGAAGTGATGGAGCTAGGAGCACCCCCAGACTGCAAACACAGTCCTTTGAGGAGAGTGTGACCCCTTCCAGGACTGGAGGTTGTATCCCGATACCTGGGTTTGGAGTTGATACCATACATACCTTCGTTTTGTCTGAATTCAGCTTCAATTTGTTTTCCCTCATCCATTCCATTACTGCCTTAAGACAGTCATTGAGAGGAGGGACGCCATCTGAAGTCAAATATGATGCTAGTCCCTGTCACATTTTAGTAACAAAACAAAAACCTGGGAGTCCATCACTTCAAATAGCTTAAGAAGCAATTATATATGCTTTTCCTTATTATAATGCAAAGCATTTTGTATAGTGTTTCCTTGAATAAGCAGTTAAGACTCATTAGCCTTAAAACAACACCTGCTCCTATTGGAAATTGCTGTAACTAAGGACTTTATCACATGGGGAAAATTGGAAGGTTAACCAAAGGTCAATCCAGAGTCATCCATGGTTTTTCATGTAATTTCGCAAAAGAATATCAAACAACACTGAACACAATCAGAATGCAATCCAAAGGCAATCATGGGTCATCCCAGAAATAACTGCATTTGGAAAGATATCAAATTTATAAATCCTTTTCCACTGCGAATTCGCAGTCAATTTGAACTTGCGTTAGTATGAAATGAATCTCTAGTTTGGCCATGGGATTCCCCCCATTAGAAACAGACTACAATTCCCATGATCCTTTGTTATTTTCCTTCCTGTACTCTCTGGCTGCTGAGAGGAAAGCAGCTGTTTCAGAGGAAAGATCGAAGGGGGGGGGGAGTAAAGGCAAACCCCTCTGAAGAAATCTTGCCCAGTAAACCCCATGATAGTGTCCAGCATAATTGAAGGCACACAGCAACAATATAAAAACTCAGTTTAATGCTCTGATAGGAAATGTTTCCAAAAAAGAGGAGGAGAAATTGGGGAGGGGGGGTGATTGGTCTTTTTGGCTGTTCTCAAAAATTTCATCCTCTCTGGAACGGAGTGGGAACGGAGTGGGAACGGAATGGCAAGGAATGGAGTGAGTGAGGGACTTGTGTGTGTGATAAAATGCATCCCTCAGTCATTCCGTTCCCTTCCTGGCCCCTTCCATTCCATTCTGAGAGTGGTCCCTGAGCCCCTGTGTGATAAAGTCCTCTGTTTGTCTGTGTGTGTGATGAGCTACTACATAATTTCATGCATTTTTGCCTTGGCTCAGACTAAATATATTTACGTGTACCCAGTTTCATGTGGTTAAAATTAAAATTTAAGAACGCTGGTGTTTTTTTAAAAAAAATTAAAAAGAATATTTTAAAAAAATAATCTTAAATGTAAAATTAATTTTTTAAATATTTCTTTAATTTTAAATTTTAATTTTAAATATAAGTGGTACCTCTCCTTTCTCCTCCCACTGAGCCCCACTCCATTGACACCATGTCAATGGCGTTTTAAAGGTATGCAGGCAAATACCACAACCTGTTTCTCCCCAAAGTCAAACATACACCCCAATGGTGTGACCTGGTGCAGCCTGACACCCCTGTTCTAAGTGGTTTATTGATAAGGATCATAAAACACAACTGCTTGCATTGTTAGACTTCTGGGGAGTATATCTATGGGGACTGTGATTATGACCACTTGTACTTCAAAGTTTATCACTATGTTGTTGTTGTTGCTGCTGCTGCTGCTGCTGCTGCTGCTGTTGTTTCCTAAAGGTGAAAAGGCAAGGTGAGTTATAGGAGGCCAAGGGTTGGAACTGGGGGGCTAACCTGGAGGGCCAATCTGCCACAATGGTAAGTGTAATTAAAATTCAGATCAGATTCATCTTCCTTCTAACTTGGAAGCCAGTTTCACTGGGGTAGCATTTTGAGTTCAGTTTTAGGTTTATGTTCAGATTGTTTTAATTTCTCATTGAAAAGGTGCATTGGTCAAAGCAGAACCCAAACTCACAAAAAGCTAGTGAAAATGTTGAAAATCTTTTATATTTCAAACACTGATAATTATCCAGTGAGAGAACCTGCAAGAGTATTTGATATATGTGGAGAGAACTGTATTTATGGTCTGATGACCTTAATTCATGGTTTTAAAAAGTCATAGTTCTTATAACACTGGAACCCATGACAGACATTCACTAACAGCATAGGATACTGTATGTCCTTTAATAGTTTTAGAACTGAACAACAAAGTACTGATTCTAACAGTTTGGCACCAGCACCCAAAACAGTATTTTGATTTCACTGAAAACATTCAAATATGTGACCTCAGTTTGACTCAGCATCCAAATTTTAAATGTTATATTCATTTCAGCTGTCAAGATATGCAATCAGCTTCCTGGATTATAAAACTGTGATGAATTCAGAGCAAATGGTGCCTGAGAAGGTCACAGAAGACATAGGTCCTTTAACTTTCAATTAAAGTTAAAATCACTGACTAAATCAACTCTGAACTCTTTCTCACTTCCAGGCACATGACTCTTCCACACATATTCAACATTCTTCCTCATAGAACTGTGTCATATAATTGCCTTCCCCCAGGCTGATGCCCTCCACATGCATTGCATGATAAATTCCCTCAACCCCAGTCAAATTGCATATTGGCTAAGTTTGTTGGGGATTATGGAGCCTAGAGTCCAATTCCTCTGGAGTTTCCCACACTGGAGGAAAACAGCTGCATTCGATCATATTCTATGGATACAAGGCAAATATTCTCACACTGTAGCAATGAAACACAGTAACAAGTAGGATCACAGGGAGTAGCTAATGGAAATAAAACAAATATGAAGTATGTTTTATTTATATTATTGGTTACATTTATATCCCACATTTTATCCAATAAATACAAGGGAGTTTATCACACAAGCCCTGTTCTCACTGCAATTGAGCTAATAAGGTGAACTGGATAAACACCAGTTTGAAAGGATTCCCTCTCACACATCTTTGCAATAGTGTGGCTGAGACCTTGTGGTCTCTTCCGCACTCTTCCCTAATCCTGCCTTCCTACCTTGTCCCATACCTGCATGCCTTTCAAGGGGGAAATTTTTGTTTCTTTCTGTTTTTAAAATGCAATTCCAAAGATGTGTTATTATATTTAAAAAGAAAAAAGAAAAAGAAAAAATAAGAAAGCTTTTAAAAGGAAAAAAGCCTGCTTGGGAATAGCAAGGGAAAGGGGGTACAGGGGAAGAGGAAGAGATACTGACACCACATGACTGCCCAATACCAGAACTGCTGCCAAAGAACTTATCACACCTAAAGACTAATGGGACAGCAGTGTATTTGCGGGCTTATTGACAGGTTTTCCCATCAGTGACAATGTGCACTCTAACCATGCTTAAAAACCCTAAAGATCAGATAGCTGCCTGACCTTGGAAAATAAGGATGTCCAGACTTTGTTAGTACTTGGAAAGAAATGGTCAGGGAATACCAGGTGCTATAGGCTGTATTCAGAAGAAAGCAAGGGCAAACCTCCTGTGATTATTCCTTACCTTAAAAACCCTATGAAATTCTGGGGTTGCTGTAAGTCAATAGACAACTAGAAGGCCGATGATGATGATGATGATGATGATGATGATGATGGAAAAGCAGCAACTTGCAGGCTACATTCTCAGTACATATTAAGAACATGCAGTGAGCCAGCATGGCATAATGGTTTAAGTATTGTATTATGACTCTGGAGACGAGGATTTGATTCCTAGCTTGGCCATAAAACCCACTGAGTGACCTTGAGGAGAAGGCAATGCCAAACCTCTGAACAAATCTTGCCAAGAAAATCCTATGATAGGTTTGCCTTGGGATTGCCGTAAACTGAAAATGACTTGAAGGCATTAAAAAAAGAACAACTTAAGCTCAGAGAAAGAAAGTTAGACCAAACAATTGCCAACAGAATGCAAACAATTCTCCTGCTACATATACCAGATATTTCAATGGAAAAGGCAACATCAGTGTACAAGAGAGATGGTGAGTGTGTAGCCCCCTCAGTCATGATGGACGACAGGGCATGGTAAGTTATGATGGTGAGAGCTGCAGTCCATCTCTATCTGGATTGCTGCGGGCCTCTCACCTGTGGTAGGAATAGAAGAATGCAGGAGATGGCCAGTTTTCAGTTAAAGATGAAATCAACCTTCTAAACTACACCATGATTTCTGACTAATTCCAACAGACACTTTTGAAAGCCAGGGTGTTATAGTGGTTTCATTGTTGGATTAGGACTCTGGGGGACCAAGAAAGGAATGCCAGGTGACTTTGAGCAAATCACATTTTCCCAACCTCAAAAGGAGATAAGGGCAAACCACCACTGAATAAATCTTGCTAAAAATAAGCACTTGCCACTATGGATATTGTGGTATTATTCCAGTATTTACTTAGAAGTTTTAAAACTTGTAAATCGGGAGTTACTCAAAGAGCACTCCAAACAAATGCCTCCCTCAGCAACTGTAGTACTGAAGGGAAAAAGTGAAGGGAAAGCACTTTAATGGGGAAAATGTAAAGTAGAAAGCTGACTTGGAGGAGTGGACAATTATTTCAGATTACATGTGTCACTTCCAAAAAGTACCTAAGCATTCCAACACATTGTTGTGTTCAAGCTACTGAAACGATGGTAATTAAGACCATATACCTAACATTTTGCTGTCCACATCATTTGATACCATGGCCTCTAAGCTTGGATTACATCCAGGATATCCAATTGTTCATTTTAATTATTGGCATTATACAGTGAGTGCACTATAATAATAGTCCAGAGGACCAATGAAACAAATTGAAAACACTGGCCAATGGTCAGGAAACTTACTTTTAAAAGGTAATTAATTACAGTTAGATTCTCCTCTTCCCTTCACACTTTTAGTTACTATTTTATAGTTAGCTTTTAAAATATCTCTTTCGTTACTCATTTGTAGAATGTAACTAAAATAGATGGCTTTGGTTAGCTTTTTTTTTTTAATTGTAATGTTACAAGCTGTTGGACTGTGGTACAAAAACACCCTTTTCCAATCCACATTTGTGTTGTCTTGGCACAACAGAGCATGAGATGGCAGCAGAACTTATAGCCCGAACCAGCACTTGAACCATGCAACATTCCTCCTCCACAACTGAAGCAGAATGGATCATGTGGCTCTCCCCCCCCCCCCCAACTGTATTTATGGAACATCAATAGATTCAACAATACCCCTGTGCCCAAAAAAAAAAAAAAGAAGAAGAAGAAGAAGTGCTGGGGGGAGTGATTTTCCTGCTCTTGAACACATTCAGGAATCATGGTTTTGTTTTAAAGGAGTGTGCAGACTTTCAACACCTGCCCCTTCCAAAGTACCTAAGGGTAGACTGCTATATACTTCCAGTTCTTATATTGTTTTCTTTTTTTTCCTTTTTTTTCTTTTTTTTTCTTAATTTGAAATGTTTTTAGGTCTAGTATATTCCACAGCTAGTCTTTGGGCCAAAAGTAATTGCCAACCCATGAATTTAAGAATTGCAGTTAGATTTCAAAATGGGGGTAAGTTATACTTCATTGGGCAAGATTGTATGTCACACAGGTAAAGTGTAATGTTCCATCCACACAGTTCCACTGGACTACTGCTTCCAACCTCTGTTGAATGCAGTTTCAAATGGCAAATTATGCCCCCACTGCCACTTAGTGGCTTGTTGAAGGCGTACAGTCCCCAGGAGTATCCAATAGCATTTTTGCAACCTACCAAAAAGAATAGCTGGCACGTTTTTAGATTTCCAGAGAGTACACTGGAGATCCAGGAAAGTGATAGCTGTTCATTTCTCCTAGCTGCTGTAAGAGACAGCCAGCAGTGGTGTCCCTGCCCCTGGTGTCACCCAGTGCAGAGGTTGTGGCTTCTGGGCAGGAGGTGGGGATTCTGGGTAGTAGCTAAAACAGTGCATTCACCCCTTCTCTGCTGCTACTGCTGCAGCGCTATTTTATTCAGGGAATAGAGCACTGCGACAACATCAGGGTCCAGAGGGCCATGCTCAGTGTTGTTGTCCTCAGGAGAAGAGTGACACCATGGCAGCAGTGTCAAGAGGGGCATGGAGGAGGCTGCCACTGCAGCAGCAAAACCGTGAATGATGCACTTGCCCCTCCTCACTCCACAGCAGGAGGAGAGCCCAACTGGATGTCTCTCCTCTTCTGGAATGTCACCTGGTGCAGACTTAACCCTTGCACCCTCCTAAAGATGCCACTGACAGCCAGGTGCTTTAAGCAAGCAACTAAATGGTCAAGGAAGGACCTGTCTCCCCTTTGAGGCAGCCTTGTAAAGGAGAGTAGGTGTTGCACAAGGATATAATGTACACCATGTTGCTCAGTGTACTTAAAAAGATATGCACATGCATACCCCAAGTTATGTGCACATATGTCACCAACATGAGTCCAGGCATTAAATTACAATTGCAGTGTGATGCACTTACACGTTAGCTATTGTGAAAGGAAACTGATTACAAGTAACTGGACATTTGTAATGAATTTCTTCCCATCTCTGACACCAGTAAATGCTAAGTCTCTTCACTTAATAAAGAAAACTGATAAAATACTATATTTAGTGCCATAAAGTATGATGTCAAACTATACCAATTGTTTAGGAAAAAATAGATGATGCTGCAGTGCCAAAATTTGAAAATTAGAGTTTGTGTATTTTTCTTTCAGTTAGGAAATGGGAAAACAGGCTACACAAGTAATCATGTTTTTGAACTCTCCAAAAGTAATACCCAGACAGTTGCAGCAATCATGTTACAGAAGACAAAACCTAGGTCCATCATACCTCTAATGAATACAGTCAGCCAATGGAATTCTGTTTCTTTTTTAAGTTGTGTAAGCAGAAGACATTTCTTCCACATGGTCCCTGGGCACTTGGTCTGAATGTGGTTGCACAATAGTTTCCCTCTCACATGTAGTCCAGAGCTAAGTACAATATCCACACATGCAACAATCTACCAATAAAATAACACCACTGGATGCTACCGGTAGCCCAAATGTCTGCTCCCATGGTCCCTGTCTAAACTTTGACGTTAACATAAATTTTTGTGGAGTTAGGTGAGTTTAAAGGTATAATAATAATAATAATAATAATAATAATCCCAATCACAGGGAATCTGGGCAGTTTACAATAGTGGGAATAATACAGGCAATAACAATAAACATGAAATAATAAGCAAATATAGGTAGAATGTGGGAGGAGGTAGCAGCCATTCAAATTAGGTTTTGCCAAGTATTGTGACAGCTGATGTTTTCCCTGAACTGGCTGGGTAAACAAGAAAATACTGATTTGTCCTGCATTTTTAAAACATAAAATCTGGCTGTTGTCCAGGTCTGCCTCCATTCTTAGGGAAAACACAGCTTTCTTAATATATGAAAAAAGGAGAAAGGAAACTGGACAGTGTGTCTATTAACAAAACCTGTTTACCTGTTCATCTATCTTGATACACTCTATTTTCCAAGAACCTTGTGTTTTCACCTAAGAAAAATTTACTGCTCTTCCTTAACCATTCAGAATCAATTGCCTGGTAAACATTTTGGCTTCTGCCTAATGATAGAGTTGCTCTTGGGAACATCCTGTGCTTTACAGAAGGGTCACATCTATGAAAAATACCAGACCTCTAGCATTTCAGTTACGTGCATTACTAGTTATTAAAATCAGATAGGAAATTGGGCTAGTTACACAATTAATCTACCACAATGAAATTGCTTTAGCACTTTGAATCCAGAAGTGACTGGTGCAGGAGAAAGGAAGTTTCCCAAAATAAGTATTGTATGCCAGAACATCCAATCCCATTTTTCTATCTGTGCTTAAAAGAAGGATTTGGTAATTGTGAGCTAGTTATTTCCTAACAGCAAATCTCACCTATTCCACCTTCATATTCAGACTTAATATATGGTCATTTCCTTTGTAAAATAATTTTAGACATAGCAAAGTACTTCTAATGTCAGTGATAAGTGCTCATCCCTCTTCAGTTCTGAATGATTGTCCATGGAGCCTGCTGGGTTGCTGTCATGCTATTAACATTCCATGGAAGTCACCAGAATGTTAGGAAGTACCTGACACATTCTGTAGCACAGCAGGTGCATTCCGCTTGGATGTTCCACACTTGCAATGTGGGACTGTAGTCACAAGGTTAACACCATACTAAACTATGTAATTTTTAGATATACCCATTTATGCAGACAGAAATTGCTGCATTGCACATGCACAAATTAGCTGGATTTCCACATACAATTATGGACTAAAACCAACTGCATGAAAATAATTAGCACTTTTGACTAATGACTTACTTTATTTCACCATACGTCACACAGCATGATCTGAAAACACGGCTGGGTTCCTTTATTACTTTATATATGTACATGTGATTCACCCTGTCTGTCTTACAAATTGCAAAGGGATTCAAAGTAATGCAGAAACGTTTAGACTGCTGATAAAATGTTTCATTTTTATGATTGAGTTAGCTTAATCTTCAAGAGCTAAATGTAATTAGGCATCAGAATTGATTAAGCGCAGCAAGAATTTACAGGAAACTGGGCCCTTAAAATCCACTCAGATTTCCCTTTGCCAGCTCCACTGAACAACCTAAACCCATACATGATGGACTCCTCCATCCTCTGTTTGCTGAGTTATTTTCCACAATCACTTTGGAGTCATTACCATATCAGGAAATGGCATCTAGCATCTGCCCATAAGACAAGTGACCTTCCTCAAGTGCAAGCACAGTGTATCTATGTCTGTTGCTGTTAGACTATAAATCTTACCAACCCTTAGCATTGGTTATGCTGGTTCAGCCTGAGGAGACTTGCAGCGTCTGGAGGGCCTCATGTCTCCCACTTCTGCTCAAGGGTATGGCTGTATAAGCTTCAAAGGCGGTAAAGAATCCCAACCACATTCATTATAAAGGTAGACCAGCAGTTCCAAAGCATGTAAATGCAAGTAAATAAATAGGTGCCACTTCGCTGTGGGAAGGTAACAGCGGAGTCATGCTGGCCACAAGACTGCCAGAGCAGTCCTCAGACAACACTGGCTCTTTGGCTTAGAAATAGAGATGAACACTGCCCCCTACGGTCAGTTATGACTAGACATTCATGTCAAGGGATTATCTTTACCTTTACCTTTTACTACATGTATTAATGAGTCCTCACTACTGTACATATAACAAAAGGAATATCCTCAGAAAAGGTTTTGACCCCAAGGGAAGTGACTTTTGATAAGCTGACTTCTTGCTTTCACACATCAATACTAACTGTCCAGTGTAAAGATTAGAAAGACCTGTATCACTTTCCACAATCTTTTGGAGATAACAGACATTATGACAAGAGTTCCATTCTCACTGCAATTATTATTATTATTATTATTATTATTATTATTATTATTATGCTTTATTTATATAGCTCTGTAAACTTACACAGCACTGTACATACAATCTTTTTAATTAGACGGTTCCCTGCCCTCAGACTTACAATCTAGAAAGACATGACACAAAAGGAGAAGGGAAAAGTGGTGGGGGAGGGGATCAGGTCCAGCAGTTCTTCTCTCCCTCTGAGGTCCGGACCAAGGCAGATGGACTGGAGGGAGGGCCTGGCTACTTAATGGATAGTTAAAATGAGCTCTGGGGTTGCAACCACATTTGTTAATAAAAACGGAAGCATATTAGTTTGAGGTCATCTCCATAATCATGTGACTGGGGCTGTTCCTGCATTCCCCTTTAACCATGTTCCCTGCCCTACACCCTACCCAGCATGCCTTTTGGGTTTATTTTATTTTTATTTTTACTTCTTAACGCAATTCCACATTAATGCTATTTGAGTTTTTAAACAAATTTTAAAAATAAAAAATAAAGGAAACCAGCCTGCTTCAGAATAGCAAGAGGAAAGGGGGAGAGATCCCTGTGGCACAGTGGTTAAATGCCTGTACTGCAGCCACTCACTCAAAGCCATAAGGTTGTGAGTTCAATATCAGCAAAAGGGCTCAAGCTTGACTCAAGCTTGCATCCTTCCGAGGTCGTTGAAATGAGTACCCAGATTGTTGGGGGCAAGTAGCTTACAGTTGTAAACTGCTTAGACACTGCTTAGGCAGTATGAAGCAGTATATAAATGAAGCTGGTTTTTGTTTTGTTTTTTGAGAAGGAGAGGAAGAGACACTGATTTCACATGATTGCTAATACCAGAACTACCATGGCAGCAACATTTCACACCTGAGGACTAATGGGACTGCAGTGCAATTGGGAACTTATTGAAGGGTTTCCCTCATCATTGAAAAGGGATGTCCTAACCAAACGTCGGAGACACTGCAGCTACCGGTTTGAGGTGACATTGTATGATAAGTGTCACTGAAGACGCTATTTTCCTACTGCAATTGTGATTTCAAAGCCACATGTAATGTGAGGGTCACATTTTACATCTTTATGAATTGTATTACATTCTATCCCACTCCCAGAACTGTATAAATATGCTTAATAACCTGAAGCTTTAATATCATTCTGTATTGCACCTGAAGAAGTAGATTGCTATCTTAAATGTAATGTTACTTTTTTCTTCCTCTTCCTTTTTCCTTTTTATGCTGCAATAGACTAACACAGCTACTTTCTTCAAGATCATTCCTGTGATCTATTTCAAATATGCCACACCTATACTACAGAGCAGTCATACAGATGCTCTTCCTCACAGGATCTTGTTTCTTTGTTTTTGGCTGCTTCCAGGCATCAATCTGACTTTATTTGCACCAAAGTGGTCACAAAGAACCTTGTAACATTCCAGTTTCCTATGTGGAGTCAAAGGCTTTCATGGCGGCATCCATAGTCTTTTGTGGGGCTTTCGGGCTATGTGGCCATGTTCTGGAAGAGTTCCTTTCTGACGTTTTGCCAGCATCTGTGGCTGGCATCTTCAGATTCCTCATTTCCTAATTTGTTGGATCTGATGAGATGCATGACAGTATTATAAACCCTAGAATTATAAGCAGATGACACATGTCAAACCAGCACATGAACCCATCTAGCTTCATATCATGTACATGCTAAGCAGTGACTTTCTAGGCAGGGATTGTTTTCATGAAGATGACAGAAATTGAACTTGGGATCTTTTGTACACAAAGTATGTGCTCTGTCACTCAGCTATGATTCTTTCCTGAGGGCTTTCCCCAGAAGTATTTGTTCTTGTATATTTGTATGGGGTATTTTGCCTGAGAACTCTGTCTTGAAAATCCTGTGCTAGCTAATATTCCAAGTGTTTCAAAAGTGAACTTGCCTTGGCAGGCAAGGTGGTATGAGAAAGGTGGGAAGCATTCAGAAAAATCAATTAGTCTTGGCTTATTTATTTATATGATGAGAAAAGCAAGCAAATATGGATGACACAAATTACAGAAAATAATTTGGGACATTTTATAAGATTGTTAAGAAAATTTTACAAGAATAACTAATGCAAGAAGGAGGTAAAGACACAGAGGCAGATGAAGGAAAGGAGCTGTGACCAAGAAAATTTTATGAACCTAGATCTGCTGATAATCTCGTGTACATAAAGTCAGATGTTGTTGAACCATTGTGGGGATGGGGAACCTGTCCGATAGCCTTTGCACTACGGTTGTTGATTTTCATATCAAATAAGAAAACAAAGGAAATTTCCTTCATACTTCATTCAGGTGCACAAAGAACATTCAAATCAGAAACCCAGTGGATCCTACTTTCTAGCATCTCTCCATATTTTGATTTATGGAATCTTCATATTATCCAACTAAAAGTACAGAAAGCAAGAGCTTGGGCATACAGAGCAGAAAGCATACATTGTTTGGCTGGCCAGTTCACAATACGCAATAGAGTTCCTACTTTTTTCTGCAGTAAGTGCTGAATTGCTGGGAAACTGAAAATGCTTCACTCTGCCAGGTTCTTAACATAATGGCATTATCCAAAGTATATTGGATTTGAAGTGTCCAGCCTAGCACCTTTTATTGAGGAAAATGCCATGCCAAGGTATTGCTACCACTAGTAAACTTGTCAAAATGCATTACTGCCTGGAGTGTAGGTTAAAGGCCTACACTCCAAATATGCATACAAAAATCTCTCTTGCAAATCACACACTGCACACTCGACACCTATGGCAAGATAGCCCGCTCTTGTCTTCAAAAAAAAAAAAAAAATCCACCTAAATAGATTTTGTGTCTGTTCAACATGCTACCTGTAACTAGCTTTACTATTACAAAAGACAAAGATAGTGCAGCTCCAGAAGCCTCTTCAGCTTCTCCCAAAGGCCCCATATACCACCATCTCCATTTTTATGGGTAGTTTTCAAGCACTTTTTCATCCAAAAGCTATTCAAAAAACACCAAAACAGATATTGTGGTTTAACTTTTTATCTTCCAGCTCTCCAAGCCCACCCAACACTCCAGTAAATGAGCTCAAAGCATCAACCAGAAATGATGTGATGTCACTTCTGGTATGCTGCAATCCTTACCATGGGAAGTAAAGGGACAAAAACTGTCTCTCACCTCACTCCCACGCAGTTGCCCACCCCTGCTCTAATTTAATCCCCCATCCCCCCATGTATCTATTGTATTCACATCTTCTTCTTAGCATTAAGAACTTCTCTCCTGGGCAATACCTCTTATATAATTGACATCACCATTGTCTGTCCCACAGCAACTGCCCACATCTCCTTTAATAAGCTCTATATTTTGTCATTGTAGACCCTGACCTGTGTGAGTTCTCATTTTCATTCTACACACTCTGGTATCTAAGTGGCATATCCTGGCCTCTAGCTAGAGATCCTTAGCATGAGTTGCTCAGAAACATGTGTGTTTAAACATGGGGAAATGAGGACAGTTGGTAAGATATTGTTTCCTGTACTGTGCAGAAGGAACTACATGCAGTTCCAGGTGAGCACTTGAAACCATACCGCATAGTATGCATGGCCTGGGAAATCAGGTGGTATTTGAGGGCCAGTCTTTTACCAAGCTCTGACTGGTAGAAAGACCCCCGAGTTACCATCTCTCCCCTCTCTGGAAAGCTTATTGGGGGGGGGGGGGCTGATATTTTTACCAACCTGTCTGGCTTCTGTTTTCAAGGTACTATCCCACCCTCAAGCATGCACACCCAAGGACTTCATCAAAATTAAGCTAGATGTAAAAATAATAATCTGGCATACCCCCATCAGCAATATATATGTTTCATCTGTATTTTAGTGCTCAATGAACTGTTAATCTCACCACAACAATATTCAGCTCTCAGTGATCTCTGGAATGCTCCCAAACCTTTGTTTTCACATTGGATAGTATTTATTTGTTGTTGCTACAGTGCAGTAATGTTTGGTACATGGATGATCATGGATGATACTTTAAGCCACTTTGAGTCCCATTTTGGGAGAAAGGCAGGATATAAATTAATAAATAATCATGGTGACAATAATGAGGCTGGGTTTTGAAAAGGTAAGAAATCTTGGAAGCTTGAATCTACTATGCTCAGCCCTGCTTAGAAAGTGGCTTTTAGCCATTCATCTGTTACTTAATCTAACTCACAAATTGGTTATGTCTCTGCAGGAAAAGAATTGAATATAACACAGAACTTCCAAATCATTCCATAGCACTGCACTGTGCTACAGAAATAATAACTGAGTCTACCTGTGCCCAACTCACATAGCTGTTTCTGTGGCCCTTGACATCTCCAGACTCTGGCCCCCATTCTTATGGCCAAAAAAAAAAAAGGAATTGCTGTAACTACCCCTCCTGGAAACCTCTAGAAGTAGCAACTCCCTTTTTAAATAAGCTGGAGAGCTCCTCTGTACAGTTTCACATTTTGAAAAATGCCCTTTTTCAAAACCAGGAGTGGACCCCCCACTACTTTGGGTGAGTTTGGTTAGTAAGCTTTGCAATTTTGGTGCTTTGCATGACCCCAAGAGCAGAAAAACTGTCACCTCTCTTGAACCCAGTGCACTTGTCCATCCTTGGTACACATGTATATAAAAGCCAACCACCAAACATCCATAGAATCACAAAATCATGGAGACAGAGTGCAATATGTATGTGTGTAATGTATGCCATAGCTCCAGACATACATATTATTAAATATGAAGACATGCATATGTTGACTTATAATGACAAATTATGTCTATTTGTCAGTAATATTGTAGTGTGTTTGTATTGTTGAGAGCCATCATGGTATAGTGGTTTGAGCATTGGACTATGACTCTGGAGAACAGGATTCAAATCCCAATCAGTCATGAAGGGCAAGTCATATTTTCTCAGCTTCAGAGGAAGACAAAGACAAACCCCTCTGACTACATCTTATCAGGAAACCCTGTTGATAGCTTCACCTTAGGGTCACCAGAAGTTGGAAATGACTTGAAGGCACAGAACAACTGCTATTACTACTACTATTATCATCATCAACATCATAATCATCATCAGACCCTTGTGGTCCCTTCCAACCTTATAGTTTTATGGATGACTGGGACTTGAAAATATTACAGTTATCATATTCTGTATAGTAATAATATACAGATATACATTATGGAGATTTTCATACGGGGAAAAAACCTAGGAGTAAAAGGCATACTCCCGGCATAATATAATTATTATTATTATTATTATTTCTAGTCCGCCCCTCTGAACAAGCAATCGGGGCGGATTACAACAAGGATTAAAACAATATCAAGTAAAATATCCCATACTTTCCCTTACCACCCCCCTTAAAAAGAGATTAGATCACAATTGAATTAAAACAGTAACTAGCTAAAATAGTAATAAAAACAAGATTAGAGAAAAACAGACCCAGCCAAGGTTATGCAGAAGTAGAAACAGAGAAGGGAGGCTGGGAGAAAAGGCCACTTTAAAGCCTAGATTTGGAGCCGGGGGATGTTTACATAATAGCGTGATCGCACTGAAGATTTTCAGACACATCATGCTCATCCAGGATTTATCCAGTGAAGATCTAGGAATGCTCCAGCAACAAACCATTCATGGGGAAGTCCTGAATCTTCACCGAATAAGGCCTGAATGAGCACAACGTCATTTGAAAATCTCAAGCATGATCATGCGCATTATGCCAAGATTATGCCTTTTACTCCTGGCTTTGTCCAACATCTGAAAACCTCCATAAGTCTACACTTATGACAAACATTGCATTTATATGTGTTTAATAAAGAATAATACATTTGGATTTGGATTAGCATACCTACTGGAGCAAGAAGTTCAATTTAGGCCCAGGTCTATAAAGAATTTAACTGTGGGGGATGCTTATTTTTCACACATCACACATTGCTAGGAAACTACAATTGAAATAATATTTTCTCTGGGCAAAGAAATAAGGTGCTGTAACAAATGTATTTGCCAGCAGAGGGCAGAACATACACATGTAAATGTGACAAAGACCACTCAAATGAACAATCCAACACTCCAGAAGGGATGTGATACTACTGATGCTGTAATCTAAGACAGAAAAAAACCCTACCTTCGCAGAAAATAATATCCTCTGGATCTTGAACTGTCTGGAACAAGATCTGTGTTAATTAATAAGTCCCTGCCTCCCCCCACAACCTCCCCCCAAAAAGCCTCTCTTGCTATCCTTTAAATTATTCCAGTCTCTTATGCAGAACAGTGAAGGAAAATAGCACAACAGTCTCACAGAATGCCACATTTGTTTCTTCCGAAGGTTTTACTTCGGAGCAGTGCTCAAACTGAATGCAGAATAAATGTCCTCACAAACTGATTCTTTTATGCACTTGACACTGGGAATTGGAATTTCCCAATGCTATTAACACTTAGCAGTTGGAGCTCAGGACCAGCCAAGAACAAGGGATTAAGGGGTATTTGTCTAAACTAATTTCACTCTGTATACTGGGTCTATGGAGACTGGGGTTACTCTGCTGGAATTGTGCAACACTGCTAATTGGCTACAAATTTAACAGTGGCAGGGTTCCCACAGGAGCATGGCTACGTAGTCATTAATAGTACTTGCGCTACAAATCTATTTGTGGATTAAGCGCTTGTGGCATGAGGTTCCCGGGGTGGTTGCTGAACAGTTGGTTAGTGATACACCATTGTATTACCTTTCTCCATCCTGCAAGTTATTACCAATGCATAAATAATAACGGAATGGAGTCTCATGAGATCATTTCAGGAAACAAGTTATAATTTCATGCTCTCATTAGGGTCCTCTGTCGACATCGCCAAGATTACAAACGATACAATAAAGGATTTACTTCAATCTTTTGTCTCCATTTTCTTTTTCTTAGCCAGCTCTCAACAAGGATAATCCTTTTAAAATTCTCCCCTTTCCTCTGGTAGAAACAACTGATCTATTCAATTTACTTAATTTCCCAATTTACATAATGTATATGATATGTCATAGATGTTTTTTTTTTCTTAAATCCATGTGAGATTAGGTAGGGTTGCTTATTAGATACATGGGCATATACAAACATAGCGAAAAAAATACTGGGGTTAATGTGTTTATTGGGTAAATGGAACAATTGTCCCAAGGAATAAAGCTGATGGGTCATCCAACATTCATTTACTTATTGGATGCTTACCATTATCTCTGTCCCTAGAGGTTACTACAGCAGCATTAGCACTGGCCAGAATACAGCTAGGATAGGGAGCAAGGTAATTTACTTCTCATTTCTCAAGCACTATAATAGTAATTTTTTTGAGTGTGTATCCATTTTTATTCAATAAAAATTCAATTTCAGACTCCAGTTCTCATCAGTTCCTGCTAGCTTGGCCAGTACTGGAAGATTCTGGTAATAGTAGCTCCACAGAAGTCCACACATCCTAGCCCTGTTCTTTATTAACGTTTATGTTGTAAACCCTTGTCAGGGAGCAAGGAATGAGAATTGTAAATATGGATTTTAGTGAGAGATTACAGTACCAAGCTCTAGTTTGACTTTTTCTTCCCTTCCTTACCATCTACTCAGCAGCACTGAGATCTCTATCACTATGATAAACAGTAGGCCTTGCATTTTCAATGCATGAAGAAAAAAAAAGTTTTGTGTAGTGAGAATAAAAGGGTATGATGATGTCATGCATGACACACTCAAAAAAAGACCAGGGAAGTCTAGCCGGCTAAGGAATTCCCTTGGCTCATCTGCCTGCCCCAGAACATTCAGGGGGTTAAGATAACAAGAACTGAGGCATGTGCCGTTAGTGCAGGATGCAGTGAGGTAAATGGCTTCTGACCTTTCCACCTGTCACTGCGCATTCCAAAGAAACTCCATATTCTGTTGTTGAGATGGAAGCAAAAGCTGAAAGTTCGCCACAAGGTCTTTTCTTAGCCACCTGTCCCAATATTCTCTGATGATTGGAGGGGGAAAATAGGAATCTCACATCTTTCAAAACCACATCACTTCAGAGTTCATGCTAGTCCTTTGATACTAGTTCATTACTGTATTTTTAAACCTCATAGCCTTGACTTTTTTCTTTTCACATTGTCTCCTCATATTTAGCTGTAGCCTTTGAGGAACTGGCTACCAAAGCTATGAAAGTTCAGTCTACCAACATGCTTTACTAATGATGCAGACAATCCTTAGATTATTGAAAACAACCAGTAGCTCCATAGAATTCTGTTAGACCTAAAATGGATTCTCCCTGCAGGATCTCTCCCACAGCTCTTGGCAAACAAGGCATCACAAGGTAATGATGTCAAACACATTGATCAAGTAGCACAGGAGCAGAGGGTAAGAAGCCATTGGCACTGCTCCAAACTGGGATGACATCAGTAAAAGTCATCTCAGTCAGGAGATAAAGCTGCCAAGCCAGCTCCCAAGTGGCTCAAGAGCTGGCAAAGCAACTTTATTTCCTTTCACTGCCATCCTCCTGTTGTTGTTACACTTCAGTCAGAAAAGTAACTAACTGAAATGGCAAAAAACCACTGTTACGCCAACATAAATCACCAACAGTATTTCTAGTTTGATCAGCATTGTACAGTGCAGAAGAGGTACTGTAGATGGATATGTTCACTAGTGCAATTCATGTTATTAGTGAAACAGGAATAGTGCCAGTGGTGGATCATTCCCTAGCATATAGCTCATAATTCAAATAATAAATTTACCATGACCACCATCTGTCACAATAAAAGAGAATGTCTGCACATCTGTCTACCTGCCGCAGCCATAAATCATCTTGCTAGAGTTCTCAGCATTTGAAAATTTGGTGGTTGTTCAAGTTACAGTGGCATGTTTCGAATAATTTCCAAAAGTAGGCTTGCTAGAAGCAGAAAAGAGGGCAATCATAACTCTTTGGAAAATCAGTATAGGGTTCAGATATTATTACTTGCAGTGCCCAGTTTCTAGTCAAAGATTCAAAATTCTAAACTGGTTTTCTGGTTAAGATTTATTCAGAGAAGGTTTGCTATTGTCTTCCTTAGTGTAACAGGCCCCAAGATCACCCAGTGCATTTCTGTGGCTCATCTTCCATTATCCAACACTCAAACCACCATACTATGATGTGTCTTTATCCCTGCTGCCACCAAAGCTACTGTAATGATGCTGGGCAACAGGGTCTTGACCTATATTTTATTTTTGAAGTGTAACTTTCTTGTGTCTTATTTCTAAACACAAAAAATAACACATTATAAGCAATTATGGGGTGAAACAGACCGCCCCTTTGGAGTGGCCTCCCTCTGCCTTTATCAGCACCAGATTGGGGCCATGGCAACTGCATGCCATAGCCCCAATCAAGCATTTTTCCAGCCCCAAAAGAAGAAGCAAAATGGAGCCGAAAAAAGGGCGTCTTTGCCACCATAGCAGCACTCTCTGGCACTCCTTTTGATGTGCATTATCTGGACGCCACCAATGAAAGAGTCAAAACAATGAAGTGTTGGCCTAAACCAAAAACAGAACAGTATGACAAACAGAAAGGTCTAGGAAAAAGTAATCAATAAGTAATACAAAAGAAAGTTTTCATATCTAAAATATTCATATTTTTTTGAATATTTCAGATATTAAAACTTTCTTTTGTATTACTTATTACTTTTTCCTAGACCTTTCTGTTTGCCTTATTCATCTGGACACCGCACCAAAGGAGCGCCATGACACTACCTTCAATGAGATCAGGCAGGCGGTGTGACCGCAGCTTGGGGATGGAGTCAGGGCATGCATCATGTGGTCACCATGCCCCCACGCCATCCCTTTTGGCTGGTCTATTAACTTGTTACTTCCAAGCTCTTAATTGTTACTCCCAAACAATACTTCTAACCTAGTCCTGGGAAGCCAATGTCTGGGAGAAAGCCTCAAGAGCCACATTATAAGACAACGAAACACAAGGGAATTGTGCAGACTTGATATGGTTAGAGAACTACAAGCAGTGGTGCTCAAAAGGACATTCTGAGTTCATGCTACATGCATGAGTGTACTATGCCTAGCAACAACAATGTTCACTACTAAGATTAGTGCATTACTACCCCAAGAACAGGGGCAGGCAAGTCAGGATAATGGATTCTGTAATCCAAAAGCTTCAGAAAGCACCAGATTGCTCATCTTTGTGTGCCTTCAAGTTGCTTATCAATTTATGGCAACCGTGAATTTCATAGGGTTTGCTTAGACAAGGAATCCTAAGAAATGGTTTTTCCAGTTTCTTCCCCTGAAATATAGGACTTTATCACATGTGGCTTTCAAAGCGTGATTAGAGCTGGAAAAAAAACCAGTTGTCGTGATACTTATCACACCACAATACCTCCAACCCACAGCTGCTATGTCCCTGAAACACAGTTAGGGCATCCCAATGAACTCACAATTGTGCTAGTCCCCAGGTGCAAAATATGACTGCCAGGGCAATTGTGATACTGGCAGTCAAATCGTGTCAGCATGTCCTCCTGTCCTCTTGTCCCCCTCACTATTCAAAAGCATGCTGATTCCATTTAATTTTTTCCTCTTTTTTCTTTTAAAAAACCCTTAAATTGTAGTTACAGAGATACATAGGCCCGATCTAGATGGGCACAAAGAGGCGCCTTTAGGGCTAAAAAGGGCAATTTTAGGGTTAGGGAGGGTGCAGGGTGTATGTGTATGGGTGCCGCCATTTTTAAATGGTGGTGTCCATACGGGAGCGCCACCATAGCATCATGGTGTGCGCAGCATTTAGATATGCTGTGCACACCATGACACAATAGCAGCACAGGAGGGCGCCAAGCGCGTCCTTTCGATGACGCAAAAAAGGAGCTTGGGAACCAAGCTCCTTTTTTGCGCCAGGTCCAAGGACCCAGGGGGGAAAGGGGCCACAGCAGCGGCGGCCCCTTTCTCCCCTTGCCAGCACTGAGGAAAGCGCCCAGGGCACCAGCTGCACCCCGCTTTGAGGCTGCGGGGAAGTGGCAGTGTGCCGCTTCCCTGCAGCCTTCAGAAGCGGCGGGATGGGGCCTCTGAGGCTGCCGGTCTCTTGCTTGACATACTTTCTCTGTCACTGTCTCTTGCTTGACTTATTTTCCGACCTTGGATTCTCTGACTCTGTTCTCAACTGGTTTAAATCTTACTTGTCAGACAGATCTTTTGCCATGGTCACAGGTGGTCAGACTTCCTCCTCTTTTCCCTTATCTGTTAGAGTCCCCAAGGGCTCTGTCCTGGGTCCCATTTTGTTCTCTCTATACACATTGTCCCTTGGTAAACTCATCAGTTCTTTTGGTTTCTCCTATCATCTGTATGCCGATGACACTCAGCTGTATCTTTCCACCCCTGACCTTTCGCCAGGGCTTGAACAGCAAGTCTCGTCTTGTCTGGCTGCCATCTCTCAGTGGATGCGACATCGGCGCTTGAAGCTCAACATGTCTAAGACAGAGCTTCTCATCTTCCCACCCAAGCCCACCCTTCAATACTCCTTTTCTGTTTCTGTTGATGGCATTTCTATTCAACCGATTCAGCAAGCCCACAGTCTTGGTTTCATCTTTGATTCCTCTCTGTCATTTATTCCCCAGATTCAGGCCACCACCAAGACCTGTAGATTCTCTCTCTACAACATTGCTAAAATCCGTCCATTCCTCTCAGCCTTCACTGCCAAGACTCTGGTCCATGCCCTGGTGGTATCACGACTAGATTATTGTAACCCTCTTCTGACAGGTCTTCCTCTCTCTCACCTCCATCCTTTAATCTCTGTCCAGAACTCAGCTGCACGTATTATCACATCTGCTCGATGCTTTGACCATGTTTCTTCTCTTTTATCCTCCCTTCACTGCGTCCCCTTCCCCTTCCGCATCCAATACAAGCTTTTGTTATTGACTTTCAAAGCCCTCCATGGACTGGCCCCTCCTTACTTGTCTAAACTTCTTCCTCCTTACACTCCTTCTCGTACTCTCCATTCTGGTAGTCAAGGTCTCCTGTCCCAGCCGAGGATTTCCACTGCCCTGTCCCGGATTCGTCCCTTCTCACTTGCTGCCCCTCACTCCTAGAACCTTCTTCCCCCACATGTCCTCCTCATCACTTCTCTAACCAGATTCAAAATTAAGTTAAAGACTATATTGTTTAGGGAAGCGTTCTCAGGATTGTGCCATCTGCCCCAGGATGCCTCCTTATAACTATGTATTAAGAAGCCGTGCTCTCCCTCCAGTCCATCTGCCTTGGTCCTGGCCCTAGAGGGAGAGAAGAACCACTGGACCTCATCTCCTTCCCACCAAATTCCCCTTTTCCTTTTGTGTTGTCTCTTTTAGACTGTAAGCCTGAGGGCAGGGATCCGTCTAATTTATGATTGTATGTACAGCACTGTGTAAATTTACAGCGTGATATAAATAAAATTAATAATAATTAATAATCTCACTGCTTCCTGGGCCAGATACAGACCGCCCCTTTTGGGCGGTCTGTACCGCCCCATAGTTACAGAATTGTGTGAAAAAGTGAAAATAAAAATAAATAAAATTAAACTTAAAAAAAACTGAAAGGCATGCTAGCTAGGCTACAGGAAAGGAAGGTGGGGTTGAGGGAGAATCAGAAAGACAGTGCAACAGAAGCAGCTCCAGCCACTAGATTGAGATTGCTCTCAAACAGGTATAATTCTGTTTTCTTTAACGAACATGATTGCTGCAAGAACAGGGTTTGTGCAGTAATATCAATAGTCTAGAACATCTCATATTTGTTGGTGGTCTCCCATCCAAGCATTACCCAGGTCTGACCATGCTTAGTTTCCAAAATTAAACCGGATCTGTGCCTTTGATTTTTAGGCCATTGCCCATCTTTACTATAAATCATAACAATGGAGGCTTTTCCTAATTGTACAGATTTACAAGATATTTAAACAACATGAAATCCGCTCTTTTTTATATGTTCAGAAGTATATTTCACAACCATGCCTCATTTCCAAACTACTCATAGAGCAAAGATGATGAAAGCTTCCAATATGAGAAGTGAAAAATGAAATGCCCAAACACTTCTACTTTCATATATCCCAGGAGCTAAGAATGGCAATTACATTATCTTACAGGATGCTCAAATGTTTATTACTCCATTAAGGCTTTATACCACTATCTGGTCTAATCCCAATAGAAACAGCTTTCACTGTTAACAGTGGTAGTTATTTTTTCATAGGAAATTCACATAAACGGCTGATTTGCAGTCAAGGGAGAAAACCAGTAAGTAGTGAAGGACCTCCACTTTTAAATGAAAGGCGAATTTTATTTAAAACCTTTCTCTTAAATGTGTGCATTACTGAAAATCTAACTGCAAAACTGACAGAGGATGGGTTTAATTAAATTCTGGAAAAACATATAACTACAGCTTACAAGATCTAATTGAAACTTTACACCAATTGATACTGAAAGCATTCTAAGGGGACAGCCACTTCTATCAGCAGTCAGAACTCTGCTCTCCAGAGTGCCTCTGAAATTACGCAAGCACCGCATTGCTAGCATCAATCCAGAAAAGTAACGTAGAGGAAAACAACAGCTGGCCACCCTCAATACCCAAAGCTGTGTTTTAAAGAAGAACTGTTAAAAGAAATAAAGGAGCTGCCACTCCCAATACCATACTTTGTTTTTGTTATTTTGTGCATTTGTGGCATGGCAACCCTAGCATAGGGTTTTCTTGGGAAGACTTGTTCAGAGTTTTAACATTGGCTTCCTCCAAAGGCTTATAGAGTATGACTTACCCAAAGTCACCAAGTAAGTTTCCAAGGACAAATGGAGATTTGAATCCTGGACCAATGCTCAAACCACTATACCACACTGAACACCTCCAAATGTCTCCTGTTCTTGCCCCCAAACGTGACAAACATGTGCCACATACACAGAGATATCCAAGGGTACTACTTAATATTTCCAGGTCAGAATCATAACCTTAAAAAGAAGATACAATGCTAAAATTGGGGGGGGGGGGGGCACAACCCACTCTCACTAAAATTATACCTCATTTGCTCTATTGTGATGTGCCTTCCAAGTTATCAGGAAGCTGACCTTGTCCCTAAGGCAATTCCATCATAGGGCAAGATTTGTTCAGAGAAGGTTTGTCTTTGTCTTCCTTTGAGGTTGAGAGAGTGTGACTTGCCCAAGGTTACCCAGTGGGGTTCCACGGCTGAGTATTCGAATCCTGGCCTCTAGAGGCATAGTCCAGTGCTCAAAGCACTACACCACACTGGCTCTTTCTCTAGCACTAGGGAATAACAAATGGAAATAACTAGCAAAAAAGTGATGAAGTTTTTTGTTTTTTTTTACATGACAAAAGTATAACCACATTACATTATGACCATAACTTAACAAGGGATAACTTCACTTCTTTTGTGGTATGACTGTAAAATTTTGTTATTTTTATAGTTACACACATGCTGCTTCTCTGAATGGTGAAGAAAAATAGCGCATGGTTCAGGCATTAGATTGAACTATGCCCTGTGCCTCATCCGCTGAATATAAATTTTTATACATTGTGAGAGTTTTAAAAACAATTGTTGTAGCAACTGCTAAAACTTCTTACTTATGGGAGGTAAATGCTTACTTTAAAAAAAAATTAGTGATAATCATAGCTGCTATGGATGACTTAGAACAATAAGTATAACTAAACACTTTTAAAAGTAAATCCCTAATCTCTTGTCCATGCCACTGAAATAATTGAATACTTCCGTTTCAAGGAAGTAATAGCTTGATTTATGTGGCAGTAAGCAGTTCTTTTCTGTATCCAAATGCAAGCATTCAAATGCAAACATTCAAGAAACATGAATGTATTTGCTGTTTGGGATCTGGACAGTATGTGCATTTGCATAAATAATGCACTCTGAATTATTAGAACACTGCTCCAGTGATCACCATTCACATGGTTTCATTTTCTAGTTGGAGAGGAGCCAGTTTAACTATGGATTGGAAATGTGAAACAAAACTAAAATTTTGATATTCTTGACTCTGGATGAAATGGTGGCCAAGACCCTGACTCATCAGACATACGCGCAATATCAGAGCTCTATCATCAGAGCTACTTTGAAGGATGTTTTATTGTTGTTTATTTTTATTGTTAGTATTGTTGTTAATGCTGTGATGATTTTAGGATAATGAGTATAATATCTGATTGTGTACTATTGTGTTTTATTGATTGTTGGAATCCCGCCTCAATCCGATGGAGAGGCGGAAAATAGAAATAATTTTATTATTATTATTATTATTATTATTATTATTATTACTACTTCCAATGAAGCCATCCCTCCCAAGACAGGCAGCACCCCATGCAAAATATTTCTGCTGATTGAGGTCCTGGGAAATGATGTCTTCAGCACTCTCTGGGTCATGGAGTGCACTGAGAATAGCCACTGGAAAGACTCCTTGAGTTGTTGCCACAACTACTCCTCTCAGTGCACCCCACAACTAAGAGATATAATTTTCCAGTGTTCCATTCTATAGCACATCAGAAATCCTTCAGCTGGAGTGCTGCCTGGACAAAAAATTAGGTTTTGGGGGTCATGTTCAGTCATTAGTGACCACAAATGTGAATCCCAAAAGTTACAAGATAATAAATCTGGTTTATGATCATGTAACTCCTGAACAGGATGTCAGCCTGTGTTTCTCTGGATCCACCCTATTCTTTCTTCAAGCCTGGCTTTGCAACAGACTTTGCCTTAATGGATAACTTGATCTGTGAGAAAGACAAGGGACAGTGAAACCCTGCTGACTCTCCAGGAACTAGCAGCATCTTTCAATACGATTGAAACTGGTGGGTTTCTGAATAGCCTATTTAGTTGGAGGTACTAAGAACTGAGTACACTATGTTTTACTAGTCATCCTACCTGGAGTGCCAGGTCTAAAGAATAGTGCTGGGAGACTTTTGCTTCACCCCATGACAACTATGCTTCAGGATCCTGCAGAGTTCCATCTTGTCTGCTCAGTTTTTCAAGATCTACATGAAACCATTTAAGAGGGCATATTTAACTCTGAACTTTATCACACACATTTTTTTCATCTGTTCTGGGCACTGGGCTACTTGGGGGTGTGAGTGACTGAAAAAAAATGGATTTTATTGCACATGGAAATGTCCTCAAAATGGCTCCATTCCGGCATGTGGTGCCAGGCCATTCCCATTCAGTGCTGAGATGCACCATTTTGCTCCACTGGAACTTTTCCATCAGAGCCAAAGGATGCAACTAATTACTGAATGGGAATGGTCTTGTGCCAGGCGCCAGAATGTGGCCATTTTGAAGACATTTCCATGTGTGATAAAATCCATTTTCCCTCGGTCACACGCAGCCCTGAGCATCCCCTTCCAGTACCCAGAATGGGTGGAAAAAATGTGTGCAATAAAGTTCTCTGTCTCCTCTTTATATTAGATTCTGTTGTGGCAGCTGAAATGCTTATCTGCTAAGCAGGGGTAGTGATGTACTTGGTTAGGCCCGGAAAGTAGAGACTCAATCCTGACAAAACAGGAAGTCTGGCTTCAGCATTAAGGAAGGAATTGTCTCAAGCAGCAGATGAAGCACCAGGTTGGAACAAAGTGTAGCTCCTAAGCTAACCTGCTGCCTTTAGATGTAATTGAATGCTATTCCATTGCCAGAATTAGAGAAAGAGTAAACTCTCATTCCAGTTGACCTTTGCAGATGAAATGGAGGGGGAACCATTTTGTTCTTCAAAGAGGAAACTGCCATTGGCCTACTCTGTAAGATGGAGTTACAATGAAGAGTTTATCTGTCACAGGAACTGGAATTCAAGCCATTCTGGAAGCTATTCTCAATAAAGCAAGGGTGGACAATTACATGAGAGCAAGTGTGATTCCTCACCTATACACCCTGCAGGCTGCACTGGCTGGTTTTGTGTACCAAAAGTGATGCTACATCACCTCTAGTGGCCCCATTTTGCCATTTTGAGATGTAGTTTAAGAGTTTAAGGATCTAGGTATGTATTAGAAATAAATCACATCATTTGGAGCCATTTGGAGACAGAAAATTGCCACCAAAATCAGCTATTTAAAAAATGATTGGGGGCTTCAGGGGGCTTCAGAAGGTGCATGTAACCCATGAGCCACACAGTCTCCAACTCTGCACTAAAGCGTCATGTTTGCAGTCCAGGGCCACTTAGTGACATCTCTCTGTTCCTAGAGACTCAAGTGGAAAGAAGCTGAGACTAACCCAGAAGTTGCCACCCCTAGGAGTTTATCACACAGGAGGGAATCAGACAAATCCCATGCAGAAAGGAGATTTAAATCCACAAATGTAGGATCATTTTCAGATACATTAAGCATTAATCCGAAATTAACCCACACAGAAAGTGGACAAATCCCACAAAAGTGGGATTGTTTTTAGACACATTGATCATTAATCCAAAATTAACCCACACAGAAAGTGGACAAATCCCGCAAAAGCAGGATCATTTTCAGACACATCAGGGGCATTAAGCATTAATCCGACATTAACCTTCACAGAAAGTGGACAAAATCAGCCACTTTTTACTTTAGTGGCTGATTTTGTCCACTTTTTACTTTTTTTTCCCAAAAGTAAAAAAGCAGCCAATTTTGTCCATTTTCTGTGCAGGTTGATGCTGGATGAAAACTCAATGCCCCAGATGTGTCTGAAAACAATCCTGCTTTTGCAAGATATTCCCAAAATTTAAATTCAGTTTCTGCATGGGATTTGGGCACTTAGCCTCCTGTGTGATAAACTCCATAGACAAAGAAAGCCTGGCTAATATCAAGCATTTTTTACCACAAAAATGTCTTGTGCATGGAAATGTCTTTAAAGACTTGCTTGGAAACTGCAGCCATTTCAAAAGAGAGGGGACGGAACACATCTCACCAGTGCTTAAAAAACTACTGGCTTTCAGTTCAATGAGCTGGCATTTATCAGTTTACTTAACATTACAGTACTTGAAACATGGAAATTTGATGGAACCTCTTCTCTCTCATCATTCTGAGACCCCTACAGATCAGGACATCTGTGCTTTGAACTGAAAAACTGTCTTGGGCAAGCCACATCTCCTCAGCTTCAGTCCCTGCATTTTTAATATAATGAATAATGATACTGACTTGGGAGATTATCGCACATGCAAATCTTGCCAGGATAGATGCAAGATTGAAAAGTGAAAAGCAGGTGTTATCGCATGCAACCAAGGCCAGGCAAATGCATCCCATCTACATCCCAGACCCCAGCCATGCTTACCCAGGAGCTTTTAAAAAATGGCAACCTCCTGGATAAGTGCAGCTGGAGTTCAGGTTGCACTCACCCAGCCCTGGTTGTGTATGATAATACCCAGTTTTGACTTTTCAATCTCATGTCTATACCAGCGGCATTTGCAGGTGCAATAATCTCCTTAAACTTCAGGGTTGTTCTAAAGTCTAAATAAATTACATCAGTACATTTATGCATAATGTACCATACTATACATAAATGTACATAAAGTACACTTACCTAAGGTCTAGCTAGAATGCTTTTAACAATTGAAAGTACTATGCCAAGGTTTATATTCTTCTTTTAGTAGCTACCAAGGAAAATATTGCATGTGCAAACCATGGTTATAACTACTAAACCAAACTCTAGTTGCTTATAGGAACTAGCTCAAACCAGCCAAAAAATTCCAGGTGCAGCCTCACTGGCCAAACTGACTGCACATCAGCACTGGTACCTTGCCCTCTTCAGGGCTGCCACCGCCACCACAGCCACCAGCCAGAAAAGCGCCTCCCTGATAGAAGAGCCTTGCTTCTGACGTCGCTTCTTGTGAGGTCAAAAGGGGGCATGTAGCCATATGATCAATGAGGAAGGTCTGCAGCAGCAGCAGCATCCTTGATCACATGGCTGGGACTCCATTCTGATGTCAGGCAAGTGATATGTTGACAGCAGGACTCGGGGGGCGGGGTGCTTGCTTGGGAAAGCAGTGGTAGCAGAGGATCCAGAGCACGAGGGAGAAAAGATTTTCCCTTCGCTAACAGTGGCTGAGCTTGGATAGGGACTGAGTGCCAGGCAGCATTGACCCTTTAAGGATGTCAGTGTTTGCCACCCACCCAAATCTGGCCAGCTCTCCACATGCGGCAACAGCCAGCAAAACATCACATTTTCGAGAAAACTCAGGAGTAAAGGGGAACTTATTTTAATTCACATTAGCAGCCAAAAGAAATGGCTTCACTAAAGAACTGACTTTGCATCATATATATAGATCATAGCCTATAAGGACTGAGTTTGGAATTTATCGCTAGTGTAGATAAGCCACAATGAAGACATAGAAAGGGTGGGAAAGAAATAAGAGCTTAGAAACAGAAAGTTGGGGACCCAAAAAGACAGCAGGCCAAAGAAAACAGGAGGGTAAAGAACAATGATTTCTAGCCCTAGGTCCCAGTTGCTATTTGACTACTGCTTGTTTGCTCTTGCAATTTTTCTTCTTCTTCTTTTCTTCATATATATATATATATATATATATACACACACACACACACACACACGCACACACACATGCACATATACATACATACACATAGACTTCTTCTGTCCTTTGTACCATCATGGATTTGTAGTCTGGTGAGATCCACAAGCTCTCTGGTTCAGAATTCTAAATATCCCTTCCTAGGGCCTGTCTGCACAGGCCAAATAAAATGTCCTCTTTCTGTCAAATCTATGTGGTGTCTGGACAACACAGGACCCAATCCCTGAGTCCAGTGCAAACAGTCTGTACTATGTCTGGCCCATTCAGCTCTTAAAATGGAGTAAAATAACTTACTATTTGCTCCAGATCTTCCTAGAAGATCTGAAGCCCTCCACTGTTGTGGGTGTTTAAAACATGCAGCCACTTTGCCAATGAGTCACTCACTCTGAGGTAGAACAAGGTGTCCAGCCATGTGGTCGACACAGGGCACCTCATTCTGACTTCAGAGCAAGTGACTCACCACAGTGGTGGCCTTGCCAGGCAGCACAGTGACGAGTCTTGAAAGAGAATGCCAGGTAACAAGATGAGGTTGAGGAAGCTCTAGGGCCAGGATACTCCAGGCTGCTACTGGAGTATCCTGGCCCATTAAGAACCACCCTAACTGCCAATCCCAGAATTGTTAAAGTAAAATTAATAGTGTGAATGAGCCCCAGATTGGAAACAACTGGACTATAAAAAGGCTGGTCACAAAAAGTGATCCAAAGGACAGAAGGGAGAAGAAGAAGAAGAAATGGGTGAGCAAATGAATAGAGAGGAGAGACTCCAAGGCTAGGAATCATGGGGTAGAAGGTGTAAGTAGCCAAATCTTTGGCAATATGTTTCTATTTATTTATTTAATTTAATTTAACAGGAGCAATCACCTGACAGTTAGAAGCAGCAAAAGGCATAATCATGTAATCATTCATTCAATTAACATTTTGCGAAGATAGGTTTTTTTCCCAAATTCATTCTAGAGTATTCACCTTGAATAATTTCTTTCTCTTTTTTCTTTAATAAATACGATGCACACCTGTACATTTACGGGAATCCTAGCATGGCACGAGTTTGCTATTCTCAGACAAGTTTGCATCTCCTCTAATTACATGTGGCCTGGTAATTCATTAAGTGGATGGAAGAGACAGTTCTATTCTCGGCTCTGCTAATGAGAACCAGTTGGACCTAGGGCAAATCACCTGACCTTTGTGGCTGTGTTAAGCCTTTAGAAAAGATATATTAAGAAATAGTACTTTACAAGCAAGGTTTAATTAGACATTGTTAGCGAAGTACTTTGAACTGCCTATTCAAAAATATCCCCTTTGGTTATGGCTCTAAAATCTTATTTTACACATTTGTTTAGTTTAATCCAATGTGTCATATCTGTGCTGTATCCACATTAATGTGTTCCAGCCACATTAGGGTTGCCAACTTTTGTAACTGACCTCTTCTCCTGTGCCTCTTAAAACAGCTCAACCTTCTGATATTATCAGAAATTAGCTTCCTGAGAATGTCAGAGTCTGACTTTTTTAATCTTTGTTTTTTTAAGTAACATGTTTCTAGCCATTGTAGCTTCAAAGTCTATTTAATGCATTTGCTAAAATCTCAGATATTAGAAGTAAGATTTCCAGTGCTTGGAAGCCAGAGTTTATTAGCTTTTTTCCACTGCAGAATGTAAAAAAAAATCAAGTTTCTTTTTCTTTCCCATCAGCTGCAGAATTTACCTTTTGGAAGGACAGAATTTATATTGCTTGGGTGCAAACTCTAAACACTATTCCTTAACAATATATTATGGTGTGTATGGACATATACTTATATATCATATAATAATAATACCAAAAAATCTGTAAACTTTTTTTTAATTTTGCAAGTGTTGATGGGCATTCTAAAAACAGGGGTGGGTAAAGTACAACCCTCCAGATGTTACTGGACTGCAATCCCCATCAACCTTAGCCAAAATGCTCAATGGTGAGGAAAGTTGGCAGTTGCAGTCTAACAATATCTGGAGGGTACCACTTTGTCCAGTCCTGTTTTAGAATAGCCATTGCATGGAAAGATTATCAGGATCACATCTGTACGAACATATCCAGGGCTTGAAACAGCTAGTCTTTGAATGACAATTCCAAGAATCATCCATTCAGCTGGTCAGTGGTTATGCTAAATAGGGGAGTCAGGAGCTTAAAAAGTCATCTTAAAAAGTAGGTTTCCAAGTTCCAAATATATGTTAAAGGAATTTAACTACACAAATCTGCTCAATTCCCACACCTTTTGACTGGGATCCTACCTTTTCGATGATGTATGGGAGATGTATCAAATGAGACATGGCACAGCACTTCTTCACCTGGAATTTCCAATATCCTTTTTTTTCTAAACAAGAATAAGGGCAGGAACTAAGTAAATGCAGAAACTAAGTCAGGGCACAGCAGAATGACTTCCAACTCTCTCCTGCCAACAATCTGTGGGGAGATAAGAGATTGTGATAGGAGTCCTTCTTTGGTTTCTTGCAGTTTTGATCAGTAGTGGGAGGGGGCTGGAAACATCACCTTGCTCTGCCTCAGTTGCGAGCAGAACAGACTTTCATCACTCAGAGCAGTTGCTGGCTCTTAAGATAGGTTGTAGGGGGTCAGGTCAGGAGATGATAGTTATACATTCATAACTAACCTATATGCAATGTAGGATCTCAGCCCTCTTTTTAAAAACATCAGAATACTGTACTATGAGCTTTTTATAAATTCAATATTAATTAAATTAATTAAAACACCTTATTTGTTATCTACAACTAGTTAACTTCCATTATCTGGTCTGGAATGAGCAGCCTGCTCTGCTTGCATAGACTCCCTGCAGAGCATAAAACCTGGGTCACTAGATGCAGTAAATCGTTTAGGAACCTAGAAAGTAGGACATCCTTCCTACTGCAGATCTCCTTTGTCTGATGTATGCAGTGTCATATTTATATTCAGACTAAGATACAGTTCAGGGATTTGCTTTATTTATTTACTTATTTGCTTTGGAAAAACAATGAACCCCCCCCCCACCCCCCAAAAAAAGCATATGTATAAATACTCAACCAGTTGTGCTAGGATAATACACAATTGTGAGCAATGTTGTGGGACTTCTTAAGGTCTGACATGACTTATGGTCTGGAAACCTTGCCCTATGACAGTGATAGTAAACCTTTTAGGGACTGAGTACCCAAACTAAAAGGCTTTTTGACACTCTGTGTTACCCAGTGCTGGGAGAGGGACACTTCTGGGGGGACGGGACTTCCAGGGTGGGTTTCTGCTTTCCCGGGGTAGGACTTCTTATCCTCCAGCCTCCCAAGCCTTCAGATGCCTCTCCTGACACAGCTGAAGGGCCAGGGGTGAGGGGGAAAGAAGAGGAACAGGCACATGCCTGTTCCTCCTTTTCCCCTACTCCCCCAGGCCTTCAGCTGCCTCTCTCGAGACAGCTGAAGGCCTGCTCTTCCACCTGCTCTTCCACCACCACCCCGGGCCTTCAGCTGCCTCTCCAGAGACAGCTGAAGGCCTGGGACAGCCAGGTAGAAGAATGGACCCTAAGTTCAGCCAAGAATGGACCCTAAGTTCAGCTAAGTTCCCTAAGTTCAGCTTAGGGAGCTGGGTATGTTTAGCCTGGAAAAGAAAATGTTAAGAGGTGGCATGATAGCCTTGTTTAGATACTTGAAAGGATGTCATATTGAGCATGGAGCAAGCTTGTTTTCTACTACTCCAGAGACTAGGATACAGAGCAATGGATTCAAATTACATTCCCATATGTAGAAATATGTAGAAATTCCTACATATGAGAAGATTTTGAAAAAGCATGAGGGAAAATTTGTACTGAAATTCACAAGAATAATTAGATGAAGAGGCTATAAAATTGTAATGGTACCCCTAAAGGCAATTACATGAGAGATCTTAGAATGGATGGAAAAATTAGGTTTGGAGGAGAAGAAAACAGAATTTGAGAAAATATTATGTACAGGATTGAATGAAACTATTGCAAAACTATACAGAATTCTGTTACAAATCGACTTGAATGGGAGATGGCAAAAGATTCAATGATTATATGGGCAAAGAATATAGACCACTCAATTTATCTGTTGCAGTGGGAGAGGACATAGATTAAAGGAGTTAAATATACAGTCTCTCAAAGTTTAAGGGAGAATTACTATAAAATGTTTTCCACTGGTATTTGACCCCAGGTAAAAATTTATAAAATTTTATATAAAAGACGGATAATAAATGCTGGAAATGTGGCAACATTCCAGGAATGTTTTACCACTGCTGGTAGACATGTCAGTTGCCAAATAAATATTGGAGGAGATTTAATGATATAATAAGTAGTATTCTGAGTATCAAGCTACAATAGATACCAAACTGTTATTTTTTTAGAAAGAAAATTTGGAAAAGTATTGTAGTATTTGATTACAACAGCTAGAATTGCCTTTGCTCAAAAATAGAAAGGAAAAGATGTTCCTAGTGAGGAAGAATTCATTTTTAAATTGTATGAGGTGATAGAAATGGATAAATTAACTAGTCATTGAAAAAAAATTGTTAGATAAATTCTATAAAGCAAGGGAATTGTTGATAAACATTGGTGATAAAGGTTTAGAAAAGTAATGGGGATGAGAGGCAATAAAGATGGCAGGATAGATATTGTAGATTGGAAGGTCCAAAGTAGAAAGAGGTGAAGAAAATGATAGATGTGTAGATTGAGTATTACGTATTATGGTTTTGGAAAGTCAATTAAGAATAGGGAGGAGAACCAGAGAGGGCAAGGGAGGTAGTCAAATTTCATGTGGAAAAAGATGCAGGAATGTGTAGGAATGTACAAGGAAGGTTGGAGTATGTAAGAGAAAGGAGTGTTTTGAAGAATGGAGAAATGTTTGAAGGGGAAGAAAGTGGAAGGATTAAGAAAAGAGGGTGGTGTGGAGAGAAACAAGAAGGAATGTAGGGTGAATGGAGAGTGGTAGAGGAGGGATGAAAGGATATGAGGAGATGTTTAGAGGGAAGGTATAAAGAAGGTATTATCAATATGGGGAAAAATTTGGAGAAGACTAAAGATGTTATGATTGAATATGAGTCTGGATGTATTTGATGCTGGTGATGTTAGGATGTTTGATATTATTCAAGATGATATGGATGTTTTAATGTTGTGTATAGTTGTTCAATAAAGATTTTTTTAAAAAATCTTTTAAAAAGAAAAAAAATTGATTTAAACTTTAGAAAGAATTTCTTGATGGTAAGAACTGTTTAACAGTGGAATATGCTGCCTCCGAGAGTGGTGGCACTTTCTTCTTTGGAAGATTTTAAATAGAGGCTGGATGGTCTTCTGTTGAGAGTGTTTTGATTGTGTATTTTTTTACATTGCAGAGGGTTGGACTGAATAGCCCTTACACTTCTTTGATTCTATGAGGCTATGATTCTACATTGGGCCTGGCCTAGATTAAGAAGCCAAGCCCTCCCTCCAGTCCATCTGCCTTGGTCCAAGCCTCAGAGGGAAAGAAGAACTGCTGGACCTGATCTCCTTCCCCACCACTATTCCCTTCTCCTTTTGTGTCATGTCTTTTTAGATTGTAAGCCTGGGGGCAGGAAACCGTCTAATTAAAAATAATAATAATTGTAAGCCGCTCTGACAGCCTTTAGGGCTGAAGGGTGGGGTAGAAATACTGTAAATAAATAAATAAATAAATACATGTGTTGATCAAGGTATGAATGCATGAAGAACATGTGTAGAACTCTTAGATAGAATTCTGCATCTTCATTGCAGAATTAATGCAATTTGATGATGATAATAATAATAATAATAATTTATATACCACCCTTCCAACGATCAGGGCGGTGCACAGCATATAAACAGTAAATACATATACAATGCAAACAGTAAATAAACCTAATATATCAACATATTATAGCAATTCCAAATCATACAATACGACATCTACGACAGAGACAATTATAACAGTTCAAGGTTCACAAAAGGCCAAGCACACGTTCCATGATTGCCTGTCTCACAGTGGAATTCAATGGAGATACAGATGGGTGGATGGGAGGAAACAGTGCCTCTTCCTCCATTGCAACTTGCAGGTAGACCGATGGTTTGGGTGTGGGAGGGAGGCAAAAGCCAAGGTTTTAAGGCCTTCAGCCCAGCCAGAGTCCAGGAGCCTCCTCCTCCATTGCAGCTTTCAGGTAGACCGATGATACTACTTTAACTGCCATGGCTCAATGCAATGGAATTCTGAGATTTGTAGTTTTGTGAGATATTTGGCCTTCTATGTCAGAGACTCTGGTGCCACAACAAACTACATATCCCAGGATTCCATAAAATGGAGCCATGACAGTTAATGCAGTGTCAAACTGCATTAATTCTGCAATGTGTCAGCAGCCCCAGAATCCCCCTGACAATGCTGGCTTGGGGATTTTATGAGTATGAGGATTCTGGCAGTTGAAATCAAAAAAGTAACTCTGTGAAATTCAACATTGAAGGTGACAAAGCAGGACTAGAAAGTATACTCCTTTTCTCTCGCTTACACATTTAGGGAACATACCCCAATATACTAACATATCAGCATTCCATGAAATTACAGTCTGTGCTCCACTTGCATTTGTATACAGAACCAGCAAGCAGTTCTCTGAGTTGATGCTACTGATCCTTTCCTTCGTATCACAATTGTAATAAATAAGTAGAGGGATGCAACTTGCACTTCTTCATTACACAGAGCATATATAGATTTCTGGAACAGTAGATCATCACTCTGTATTTTTATTGTTATTTATACATCACGGACACACACAAAAGCTGTTAGCTCCTCAAATAGCAAGTGTCAAGGTACTGCATATCCACCCAGTTGGTAAAATAAGTCAGTTAATTTGGCAGGTAAGTATTAAGTAATCATGTTGTCAGAATAAGGCAAGTGGCTAAGAGAGAAAGACAAAGAAAAATGAAAAAATTATAAAGGGAGAAAGAAACAGGAAAGAACTGAAGAGAATAGATCAGATATTTTTGTTTTTGCCTCTGCCTAAGCATTCTATTGCTTATCTAATTACTCTGACATTTATAGGGCCTTCTCCTGTACATAGTGTCAGAGTGCATGGAGTCTTTCTTTACAAAAGGACCACTATGCATTTTCCCAAAGTAAACATTATCCAGTTCAACCTGGGATTTGGTTCCATCATGCAAATTAAAGCCTTTGTTTTCTTGAGCCATTACCTCCACCAAAAGAAAGAAAGAAACCACACAAACTGAACATTATTCACTTAACAATATTTGCTAATATGTCATTTCAAATGAATTTTTCCTGTCCCTTCAATAACCACATGGCTAAACACAGAAGGTTCCCCCATCACTTCAGCTTTAGGACAAAAAAAATCTCTGATTTGGCTCACTAGATTATTTATTTAATTCCTATGGAAGACTAAATTCCATACCCTGGGGCTGTGGTGGTGAACCTATGGTATGTGTGCCCTCTCTGGCATATGACGCCGTCTCTTAGGGCACATGGAGACAATTGAAGGCACATGCCTGTTCCCTTGCCCTCTCATGCCTTTAACTGTCTCCAGTATGGAAGTCCCACTTGGTGTGGTCTGCAACCCCATGACACCCCACACCTTGACACCCCTGACAAGCACCTTCCTAGGCATTGTTCAGACCCAGCCATCCAGGCTCAAGGCTAAATCCAAAAGTATACCCGATCTACAAATGTCAGATTTCAGGAAGAACATAATCCCATCTAACACAGACTGTATCCCTGTCTCTGGCTAAGTCCCACTCTGGAAGTCCCACACCCCCCAGAAGTCCCCCCCCCAAAGCACCAGGTGACATCCGGTGAGGGAACGCCATTGAGTTTGGCACTCAATCTCTAAAAAGTTTGCCATCACTACCCTAGGGGCATTCCTTATCCTTTGGACAGCTACAAAGAAGGTCTTCTCCCATGTCTGTGACCAGAAGAAAGTGCTCGCCAAGGATTAAAGACTCTGGGTGGTTCATATAGAGAGGTAGATTATCTCCAGTTTCTCCATATCCTTTTTGAATCGTGGTGCCCAGAACTGAACACAGTATTCCAGGCGAGGCCTGACGAAAGCAGAATAGAGTGGCACTATTACTTCCCTTGATCTTGACGCTTTACTTCTATTGATGCAGCCTAAAATTGCATTGACCTTTTTAGCTGCTGCATCGCACTGCTGAATCATGTTCAACTTATGGTCTACTTAGACTCCTAGATCCCTTTCACACGTAGTTCCATTCAGCCGGGTGTCCCCCATCCTATATCTGTGCATTTCATTTTTGGGCCCTAAGTGCAGTACCTTACATTTCTCCACATTGAATTTCATTTTGTTAGCGTTGGCTCAGCTTTCTAGTCTATTCAGGTCATTTTGAATTTTGATCCTGTCCTCTGGGGTATTAGCTACTCCTCCTAATTTGGTGTCATCTGCGAATTTGATAAGTATGCCCCCAATTCTGTCATCCAAGTCATTAATAAAGATGTTGAATAGCACTGGGCCCAGGACAGAACCCTGTGGGACCCAACTGGTCACTTCTTTCCAGGTTGAAAAGGAGCCATTGTTGAGCACCCTTTGGGTGCAGCCAGTCAGCTAATTACAAATCCATGTAACAGTTACCTTGTCTAGCCCCCATTTTACAAGCTTGTTTGCAAGAATGTCATGGGGAACCTTGTCAAAGGCCTTGCTGAAATCAAGATATACTATATCCACAGCATTCCCTTCATCTACCAAACTGGTAATTTTATCGAAAAAAGAGATCAGATTTGTCTGGCATGACCTGTTTCTCTGAAACCCATGTTGGCTTTTTGTGATTATGGCATTGCCTTCTAAATGTTCACAGACTCTCTGTTTAATTATCTGCTCTAGAATCTTTCCTGGTATTGATGTCAGACTAACTTGACGATAATTGTTGGGATCCTCTTTTTTTCCCTTTTTGAAGATGGGGACAATGTTTGCCCTCCTCCAGTCTGCTGGGACTTCTCCTGTTCTCCAGGAGTTCTCAAAGATTATTGCCAATGGCTCCGATATTACATTTGCCAGTTCTTTTAATACCCTTGGATGTAGTTCATCTGGTCCTGGAGACTTGTAATCATTTAGATTAACCAGGTATTCCTGTACTATCTCTTTACTTATTCTGTGCTGAAATTCACCTGTTCTGTCTTCTGCTCCATTATCCTCAGGTTGAGCACCCTTTGCCTTTTCTGAGAAGACCGAAGCAAAGAAGGTGTTGAGTAATTCCGCCTTTTCTCTGTCCTCTGTTATCATTTTGCCATCTTCTGCATGCAGTGGCCCTTTAAACTGGCCGGGACCCCTCTGCCTGTCTAGATTACACTTCTATTAATCCTAATCCATTACATTACTGACAACAGACACTGGTTTACCACAGAAACAGTTTCCTTGGAATTCGATTTTGGAAAGGAGAGATTATGTCATTACTTATAACATGTAAAATTCTGAATCTGGGCATTCAGAGATAAGTGTTGTCCAAGATTGAATTTGAGCAAATCCTTTATATCCCAAATGCAGTTACTTTTGTATATTAATGCTTGCTATATTTATTTTAAAGCACATAAAATAATTGTAAAAAAATTTCCTGTAGTCCTACTTGAGATCTAGTTTTAAGCAACAGGAACGTGTATCTTTTACCCATGTTGTACTTCCAAATAACCTGTCAGAGGTGAAAATACTCATTACCACTTTAGACCTGTTCTGATAATAGTAAAAGATTTTCTTCTTTGAGGCTGTAAGGAGTGAAAAGGCTGGCATTTTTATTTCATGATGCTTCATTGACAGAAACCCCTTGTCTGAAGCAGCTTAGTATCCCATCTACTAGAGCTTATTGCTTCGTTTTAACTCGCCTCTTTCAGTCCAAGAGATGTATTTATAACCACTGCAGTCAGTCTTGAAATAAGTACACAGTGCAACACTACTGTGTGTTACCAGTCAAGCGGAGGGAGACAAAGGCAAATAAAGAGCAATGAAAGATATGATATATCGAAAAGCTTGACAATATCAAAGAGACGATAGCTTTACGATGCTAGAAATAGAGTGTACAAACCCTGGCAGCTGTTTTGTTCAGATTCATCTCCAGTCCATTAAAATATTACCCCATTGTTTATTTTCTTTGCTCTTGTCTGATATTTATGGCTTTGTTTTCTTTTCACTTTTATGCAGAATTGTACTGTGATGAGCTGACTTTGTCTTGAGAAATCACTAGCAATAGATTCTTCTTCTATGCAGAGCATAAATGGAAACCATAAATCTGAATAGCAATTTAGTTTTCCCTTTTTTTTGTTTGATTTTTTTGCTTATAAATATTCTTCCAAAAATGAAGAAGAAAAATCTTGTATCCTATATTGCAGAGTCCTCATTAAACTCAAGAAAACCAAAGATACCTCAATTGGTGAAGCCCTGTTCTCTATGATCTAGAATTTTAGCTCTAGGGCTCAAATTAAGAATCTGAACTTGGCCATGTTGGCAAAACCAGCCCACAATTTGCAATGAAAGGATTTTTGTTAAGTTTGGAGCAATAGATCCAGCTTTGAATTTGACCTAGAATAGCCAGTGTGGCATCGTGGTTTGAGTGTTGGACTATGACTTTGAGACCAGGGTTTGATTCCCAGCTTGGCCATGAAACCCACTGGGTGACCTTGAGCAACTCACATTCAGTAAAAAGCAATGGCAAACCTCCTCTAAACAAATCTTACCAAGGAAATCCCATGATAGGTTCATCTAAGGGTTGGCATAAGTTGGAAATGACTTCAATGCACACTACAACAACAAGGGATGGCCACTATCAACTGAGGAAAAAAAAACAGTGGGACTCTATTTTTGTCAGGACTCTCATCCAATGGTATAGTGATAAATTTTAAAATGTCGAGCTCCTGTAGCCATGACTACAAATTGGGTTGGGGAAAAAAAGTTATGATTCAGATGAAATGGATCCAAAAATGGTACTGGAGAGTAGTAGCTCTTTCTGTGCCTCTCCACATGGCGTTGTAGCACTTCCATTCTCTTCCTGAGGGAGATGGTCATTAAAAGTGTGCTAATTGGGAGGGGGGATATATTCCTGTGCCATCAGCCAATCAGGGCCCCAGAAACTGATTGTCCATCCCACCACCAGTCCCTGCCTTAGGATTAAAGAGGGAGAATGAAAAACTGAGTAGCATATTTCTAGAAGCACTTGCCCACCTAGAGAGAAGGGAGATTATCACATTAGGGATGGGACGTCATTGTCCCATCCCTGTCCCATCCTCCCTGCTTGATCACGGGAAGTACTTTCACACTTGACCTGCACTTGACCTGGCAGGAAAATGCAAGTGAGAGTGATCATGCAAATCACTTTCACACTGCAGTATGCTGAAAAGCACTTTCAACCGTCATTTGCAGTCTTTTGAATTAACAGCTTAACTCGTTAATACCTTGATGGTTGAAAGTGCTTTCAGCTGACAGCTGAAAGCACTTTTCTGCCAGCTGCAGTGTGAAAGTGATTTACACAATCACTTTCACTCGGGTCATGGATGAGATAAGGATGGAGGAGCAATTTCATCCCTATCTCGCCCTCCTTGTGATAATCTCCTTGTGAAGTTGCTGCTGCCACCACCAACTTCCCCCCTTCTTCCTCTTCCTCCTCTTCCCATGTTGGTTTGTGTGCCTACATAACCATGTTGGGGAATGGGGAGGACACCAGTGTATACTTGGTATGAATATTTGATATCACCAGTGCTAGTGCAGTACAGCAGGGCTAGTGTGTGATGTAAACAGGAGTCATTACTCAGGATGCTCTTGCAAGACAACAAGAAAACTTACATCTATTGTCTCAGAAAACCCATTATGGGATAGAAAAAAGAGATAGATTAATTTGACTTACGTTTGGTTGCAAGACACACCAGAAGCAGGCTGTAATGTGGAGGGGGGGATAAGCTAGCAGACATTGTTAGGGTTGGAAACCAAAGAAAGCTCCTTTCTCAAAGGGAACATGGAGATTAACTCACTTCATGAGACATGAAGGAAGTGACTTCTCTAGATAAGAAGAAAGAAAAATTCTCCATTACATAGACCATAAAAGATACAGAGAGCTGAAACAAAGAACAGATATTATCTAGAGTGAAGTAGAAAATATACATGCATACATACAGAGAGAGAGGATATTACAGGTCATAAAAATACATGTCCACATGATGTAATATTCTCAGTAGTCAGAATCTTAACTACAAAAAATTGAAAAACCTTCTAAATTGTTTTCCGTAAAACTACAAGCCTTTACCACAAAGATGGCTGAACCTTAACTTTGGTTTACTAATACTTTGTTTTCTATGTTTTTTTAATATTATTTTTATTAACATTCTAAATTTATATACATACAAGAGAAAAGAAGAGAAGAAAAAAAGAAAAAGTAAATAGAAAAATACATAATATCTTTTATTATGTTTATAATAACTTCAAAACCAGAACCTGTTGTAGCAATGAACCTATCTTTCTGGTATACATTTAATTATAACATCAACTAACTTTTAATAGAGTAATTTAAATTTCCATCTTAGTATAAGTCTTTCATTCCATCTATATTTATACAGCTAATCCACGAATTAATATCACAGTTTTCGAATTTCTTTCCATTTATTTTCATATTCTTGTATCATTTTCCCTGGTAAGTACATTGATAATCTATCCATGTTCCATAATTCGTATACACTTAATTTCCAATCTTCTATAGAGGGGATTGTGGTGGACTTCCATTGTTAGGCCTAAACCATGTGGGCTGCCGAAATCAAATATAAAATAACATTTATTTGCTTTGGGGATAATTTGATGTGTATCATATCAACTATATTTAGTAGGAATAATTCTGGAAGAAAGGGGCAACTTTAAGTTCAAAACTCTTTCCATTTCCTTGTGTATGTTTTGACAAAACTTTTTAATTAAACTACACTGCCACCAACAATGGTACATCGTGCCAATTTTCCCTTTGCACTTCCAGCATTTATGGTCATATTGTTTATTCATCTTCGAGAGTCTTGACGGGGTTAGATACCATCTATGAAATACCTTTAAGTAATTTTCTTTTAGTGTATTACATTTGATTAATTTTCCATGTGCACTCCCACATTTCTAACAGGATTGACCTTCCTATGTTCTGCATCCATTTTACCATAAACTCTTTAACTGTTTCATTCTTTAATTTAATATTTAGAAATAGTTCATAGATTTTTTTTATAAAACCTTTGGTGAGTAATAAACAATTTAACCCCAACAAGGTAGTAACTAACAGATGGTTTGATTTGGAATGTTGAAGCGCTTGGAAAGCACTGATGAATTGCTCTCGGCAGGTACTCAGAAACAATGATAATATCTCCCTGACATCTTAGCTTCTATGCGGTCATCCTACAAGGCACTCTTAAAACAGAAAAAAGATATATATATTAGAACACAATGGAAACAATTAGCACAAGCTGTCACAGAAAAGAATGAGAAACAGTTTTGGGATATTACTGCCTCTGGCATGAACAGGATCAGACCAGTTATTGTTGGGCACATCACATCGCAACAATGGTATAGCCATTTTAGTAAACTCTATGGAGCTACAAATACAAAGCATCACTCCTTTATTGCTTTAAAAGCTACTTGTTTGCCTTACTGGCCCCCTGTTTTAGAGTCTGAGATTTAAAAAAAAGTTGATAGCAGCCCTTGCATTGAGCAAAGCCCCAGGCCCCCAGAAATATTTAAAAACTTCTCTGAATGGCGGGCTCCAATATTGGCTAAGGTGTTTACACAAATCAATAATACAGGGATAATTCCAGTAGGCTGGAAACAGAGTGTTGTTGTCCCCATATACAAGAAGGGTGATAAGCAAGATCCCAACAATTATCAGCCAATTAGCCTTTTGGATGTTGATTCCAAGCTATATAGTAAACATCTGTTACATAGATTAGAGGAATGGGAATCTAGCAATCAGATCATTCATCCTGAACAAGCTGGATTCAGGGAAGGCCAGAGTACTATCGACCATTGTCTGACTCTTTATTTTTTAGCGCAACAAGGAATCAAGGGTCACACAAAACATCTATTTGTTGCTTTTATTGATTTAGCAGCAGCCTTTGATTCAATTGACAGAAATTTGTTATGGCATAAACTGGCCAATATTAATATGGACAATCACTTATTGTTTCTAATCAAGGAACTTTACACCAATACAACAGCAAGGATAAGAGTTGGTATCTCTGGCTCATTAACCAATCCTATGCCCACAAATAAAGGAGTCAAACAAGGATGCCTGCTGGCACCACCACTTTTTAGTTTATATTTGAATGACATTATTCCAGCACTTTCCGGCCCAGAATTTTTCCCACCCACACTTGGGTCAAAAAAGATCTCTATTCTGTTACATGCTGATGACATGGTTTTAATTTCACTTACACGTATTGGGTTGAGAAGCCTAATTTCTAAGCTCAAGGTCTTTTGTTCTGAGGAAAAGCTTGCTATCACTTATAATAAAATAAAGGTAATGGTGTTCGGGAAAAGACACTCTGATTTTCGCTGTTCTATTAATGGTCATCAGATCGAACAATGCAGAGTATTTAAGTATCTTGGCATTTACTTTACAGAAAACCTCTCCTGGAAGTCCCACGTAGAAGCAAGTAGAGCAATGGCTGTGAGATCTATGGGAGCAATCCTTAGATTTTACAATCAGGCAGGGGGTCATCTGGTTGCACCAGCTCTAAAAATATTTCAGAGTAAAGCCCAGAGTAAAGCCCAGATCCTTTATGGCGCTGCTGTGTGGGGATGGGATGATTTCCAATTGGTCAAACTGGAGGCCCTCCAGAATACATTTCTCAAGAAATTGCTTTTACTTCCACCTGGCACACCTGCAGCTTTGGTTCGGGCAGAGGTCGGCTTCCCTTCCATCAGAGCTCGTATTCATTTCACTTTATTTAATTACTGGAGATCTGTAAAAGACTCTCCGGTTAAAGTCTTTCCTAAGTTATGTTTCCAATATTTACCAAGCTGCAAAGTCTGGAGCTTAAGATACCATAGGTTGCTTGAATCATATCCTGCCCTAGTTGAAAACACTTCTATCTGGAATTCAAGAGAGAAACTTCATGAACACATTTTTAACCATGGTGTGTATCTGGATAGACAGGCTATTAACAATTCAAAATTTTCTAAATGGTTTAGATTATATAAACTGGACCACCACATGGCTGTTTATCTAGGGAAGCTTACATTCCCAAAGCTTAGGCAGGCTTTTACAGTTCTCCGTTTTCAAACAATGCCCTCAGCCATGATTGATGGAAGATATTCACACACACCTAAGGATGCATTTGTGGAGCATCAGAAATCGAGGATCTGCCCCATTATCTGCTTTTTTGTCCACTTTACACTGATCCAAGAACTAAATTTATAGGATCTGTTCTGTCCAATTTACAGTCTAATACTACTTCTGAAAAGATTTTTTATCTCTTGTCTGACACTGATACTAAGGTAACTTACAAGGTTTCACTGTTTGCCTCAGCAGCAATCAAAATTCAGGCTAGAGTCATAGCAGACATTGCAGTTGATTGCCATGGGGACGATTTTATCTAATCTATGAAGTTGTTTTTAATGTTGTTTTAGTAATTGTCTGGCATTTTTCTATGTCCTTTGTACGATTTTATCTAATCTATGAAGTTGTTTTTAATGTTGTTTTTTGTTTTAATTGTCTGGAATTTTATTCTGTCCATGGTACAATATTCGGATGTTAATGACTCGACGGAGCATTTTATAATAGGGAAATTTTGTTTCTGGTTTTAAATATTCATCATACGAATGGCCTTTGGCTTAAGCATTAATAAAATTGAATTGAATTGAATATAAAACCTTTTTCTCCACTCAACAAAATTAGATCAAGGGGATTCCTGTCAATTTCTATTCCAGTTGTCATTAAGTCTATATTAGATCTTTTTTTAATTTGTAAATAGTGAAGCCAATTGATTTGTATACCTTCTTGTTCCAGCTGTTCTTTAGATTTAATTTCCACTATCCCTCTCATATTTGTCAATAAATCTTTGTATTTAGTCCAATTCACATTTATTGGATAATCTTCTTTATAAAAGGCTTCTTGAGGTGAAGTCCACCTGGGAATTTTAAAATATAGAAAATCTTTCCAATATTTCCAAATCCTAAATAAGGATTTCCTAATATAATGGGAGGAAATTTCTTTGTGCATATGTGGGGAATTACAGCATAGATGGGTATGCCACCCCTGCTTCATTTTAATACCTTCTAGATTTAGTAAATTTGGATTTTTAAACAAAATCCAGTCACTAATCCAAAGGAGTGTGCATGCATTATGATATAATTCAAGGTTAGGGAGTCCTAATCCTCCTCTTTCTTTTTTATCCTGCAGGACTGCAATTTTAATTCTGGAGTTTTTTTTCCCTTGCCAGATAAATTTAGATATGTCCTGAATGGTTGTTTATTGGTAAGAATGGGAATATTTTGGAATAAAAAGAGCAGTTTCGGTAATATAGACATTTGAATTGTTGCTATCCTACCTCTAAGGGGGAGTTGTTTGGTAGTCCAGTTTTCCAAGTCCTTTTTAATGTTTTTCCATATTTGTTCATAATAGTTTTTGTGTAACTATTTTGATTTGTGAATGTAATTCATAAATATTTTATCTTATTGATTATTTTATTGAAGATTAGTTTTTTCATTGTTTGTAAGGTTTTTAGTTAAGATTCCACTTTTTGTCTTGTTCACTTTAATACCTATAATTCCACCAATTTCCTCTAAAAGAATTTCTAATTTTTGAATACAGATAATAGGATTTTCTAAAAAGATAACAATGTCGTCTACATAGGCACACAGGTAATATTTATGTTTATTAACTTCTGGTATCATTAGGGCTTTTTCATTTTGAACTTTTTATTTGTGTTTCCATTATCATCAGAAAGAGGAGGGGAGATAAAGGGCACCCTTGTCATGTTCCTTTATTAATTTTACAGATCTGTGTTCTTTGGCCATTTACCAACATTTGGGTATTTTGGGTTTTATAAATATTCTTTATGGCATTCAGAAATCTTCCGTTAATTTCACACTCTTCTAATAAGAACAACATGTAATCCCAATCTACGCTATCGAAAGCTTTTTCAAGGTCCAGGAATACTGCACCTAGTTTACAGTCTTTATAAGATTGATAAAGTTCCAGCATGTCCACCAAGGTTCTTATGTTATTTTTTAAGAATCTCCCAGGAAGGAATCCATCTTGTTCTTCACTAACCCAGGACCTTAAGAATTTTTTCAATCTTTCTGCCAATATAAACACATAGATTTTATAATCAAGATTTAATAACATAATTGGGCAGTAATTGCTAATATATGTTGGATCCTTTCCTTCTTTCGGTATTAAAGTTGTTAATGATTGTCTCCATGATTCGTGAAAAGTTCCTACATCAATTTCTTTAATTGTATTCAGTAGCATTATTGATCATTCATCTTTGAACACCTTATAAAATTTAGCAGAAAATCCGTCAGGGCCCGGAGCTTTATTCTCTTTCAAGTTTACTATTGCTAAATCAATTTCTGCCAGGGTTATTGGTGAGTTTAATGCTTCTAATTAGATTTTAGATATTTTCTCAAATTTAGAGCTTTGAATCAATTCTAACATTTTAATCCTCTTTTTTTTAGTTGTTGGCTCTGATCTAAATAGTGTAATAAAAAATTCTTCTACTATATTTTAAAGTCTTTTGACAGGTATATTCCTTACCATTATGTTTTAATTTGGTTATTGCCTTTTCCCCTTTTTATTTGTTTTGTTTGGCTGAGAGCCACCTTCCTACTTTATTAGCATTCTTGAAATGGTAGTGTTTAATATATTAAATTTTATTTGCTGCTTCCAGTGTTATCTTTTGATTTATTTGATTTTAATTGTTTGGATTTCTCTTGGTAAATCTTTATTATCTGGACTAACTATGTATTCCTGTTCTTTATTTTTAAGTTTATTCGTAAGCTCCTTTCCTTCTTCCTTTTTTTTTCCTCCTCGCAATAATTTCTTGTTGAACTAGGTGGCCCCAAATTACTGCCTTCCCTGCATCTGATACCACATTCATAAGAGTTTCTTTTTTTCTGGTCAATGACCGAATAAATTGATTGATTGATTGAAGAGTTTCTTTATTTACATTTTGCTTGGAGTAAATTCTAATTTCTTGTTTTATCCTTTTAACTATATTTTCATCTGATAGCATATATTCTTGTAATCTCCAGGTGAATTCTCTTTTGTCTTCATTTAATATCAGTAGGATAGGGCTATGGTCGGATAAAACCCTAGGAAGTATTTCGGTTTTAATAATTTCTTTACAAAGTACCATAGATGAAAAAGCTAAATCTATACGGGACCATGATTTATATTTTCCAGAGAAAAATTCTTTAACATCCGTACGGTGTAGTCTCCAGACATCTATCAGGCTTTGTTTTCTATGTTGAAGGCTCTGGATCAATGGATTTTAACCTTTAGCTTTCAGATGTAGTGTACTTCATCTCTCACAAGTTTCAGCCATCATGGCCAATAGCCAAAGACTGTGGACTTTATCACAGGGGGACATTTCATCCGGAAAATGTGAGTGAAAGTGATCGCGTGAAAGGCTTTCTCACTACATCGCACTGATCCTGTCATGTCCCCTCAGTGAAGTGGAATTGCTTTAACAGGATGTTCCGATAATACCAAATGACAAGAAATTAGGAGGAAATTACACTTCATTCATAGGATCAGTGTGCTGTAGTGAGATAGCACACGATCACTTTCACTTGCACTTTCTGGATGGGATAATGTCTGAATAAGTATGATTTAGTGTGAAAGTACATGCCACAATCATGTGAGAAGCATGGGATAGGGATGGGGCAATGATGTCCTGTCCCCCATGTGATAAAGTAGTGTGAGAGCTGAACCCCAAAATATCTGTAACATCAATGGTTGAGAATGCCATGACTCTATCCTAGAATCCTAGGATTTTTTGTTCGGTGAAGCACCAGAACTTTCTGAGAGACTAGGTGAAAACTTCACCAAATTACAAATCCCGGGATTCTGTAGGATAGAGTCATGGCAATTAAAGCGGTGTCAAATTGCTTTAATTCAGCTGGGTGGATACACTCAGTCTTATACTGTCTCATGTAATCATTGGAAAAAACTGCTTTGATTCTGCAGAGTGGATACACACCCACTGGCAAAACTGCTCTCTATGCCAAATGCCCAGTGATGGATTTCTACTGTCTAGATGAGAAGATCCAATGCTCCTGCCCACCACCCAAACAAAGTCTACAAGATAAATCATTATTTTTCTTAAGGATGAGCAGTTGTGGGATTGCTGAGCAATTATTACATTCCAGGATGAAAGGGAAATAAAAGCAGCTGATAAGATCAAAGCTCGGCTGTCCAATCAGAAAGGAACTGAACTGTTCATCCTGGAATACAAATTCATCATTTCATTTCTCTATGAAATGAAATCTTAAAGAAAATGGTGGAGAAAGAAGAGGAACAGTTATTACCTTACTTTCAATTTACTACAAAATTCTGTGTTCCACTTTCTAAAGTCACTCCATAATTTTATACACCAGAATGAATAAAGTTCCTATATGCATTTGTACCAACTTTTATTTGTCTGTACTGACAGTGATCTCTTAGGTGTTCTTACCAAGACTTTAGCTGAACAACTTTTATTTCTTTCAGTTTCATAAGGAACAAAGGAAAGCCAAAATAGTAGTTTGAATATTGGACTAGAACTCTGGGAGACCAGAGTCTGAATCCCTGTTCAGCCACAGAAACCCACTGGGTGACCTTGGCCAGGTCAAACTTTCTCCATCTCAGCGGAAATCCATGGCAAATTTTCTGTGAACAAATCTTGCCAGGAAAATACTGTGATAGGTTTGCATTAGAGCAGGCCTGCACAGTATATGGCATGGAGGCCACATGCAGCCCAACAAAGGATTTTGGGTGGCCCATACAGATGTGGAACAATCAAGGCTCCTCTGCCACTCAGCCTTCTTCTGAGGTAAGGACTGGCCAGTGGAGGAGGAAGAGTGAAAACTCACCCCTGAAAGCTCATTCACCACCAGGCTTTCTCCCAAAGACAAGGCCAGGTGGTGGAGAAGGACAAGGGGTGGATGCTAAAGGCTTTGCCGCCACTGGGCTTTCCTCCAAGGAAAAGGCTGGGCAGTTGAGGAGGACGAGGGGTAAACACTTGCTCCGCTCGGCTCCTCCACCACTCTGTTTTCTCCTGAGCAGAGGAGGAGGAGAACAGAATAACTATTAATATTATTAATAATAATTAGTTAATTATTAATTAATTAAAATAAAAAGAAGTTTATTTATTTTAATTTTGGGCCCCACCTACTGCCAAGTTGTGCAGGTCTGCCTTAGAGTCACCATAGGTCGGGAACAACTTGAAGGCACACAATAATAACAAATCACACAGTGCACTAGAGCAATAATCTGTATTGCCATTTTCCCATATTATATCACCTAGAAGGTAAAAAGGTAAAAGTATTCCCTGTTGACAAGGTTGTTAAGTCGTGCTGATCTCCGTTACTAAGCCGAAGAGCCACTGCTAGGTTGGCAGAAGCTGGGACTAGTGATGGGAGCTCACCCCATCATGCAGTACCCAGGCCTCAAACTGACAACCTGCTGATCTTTCAGTCAGCAATGTCAGCATCTTAACCACTTGAGCCATTGCATGAAACTGAAAGCTACCTAGAACTGCCTGCTATAACAATAAATTGTGACTCTGCAAGTGTTGTTGGACAGCAACATCCTTGAGCCCTAGCCTGCGTAACTAGTGGTCCAAAATTATGGGAGTGGCAGTCCAACATTATCTAGGCAGCTTGTCCATCCTCTTTGGAGTATGACACATTTTGGCTCATCTTGTTCAGTTTATAACTCTTTCCATTATGATTATATGGATCAACCAATGGGCAATGAGGGAAACTAGCATGTGGAGGAGCTTACTTTAATGCAGGGATGGGCAATGACATCACTAAGTTTGATGTCACCCAGTAAGATAACTCATAGTTATACCCATAACACACCATACAGAATTCTTAGTAATGTTTTTTGTACTAATATTACTCATTAATTGTAATTCCTGTATATTATTGAATGTAATGGTAATAGCTATGACATAAACAACTTTGTTTCTTGTTGTGTTTCTGACTTATGGTGACCCTAAGGGGGTTTTCTTGGCAAGATTTGTTCAGAAGAGGTTTGCCATTGCATTCCCCTGAGGCTGAGAGCATGTGCCTTGTCCTAGGTCACCCAGTGGATTTCATGGCCAAGCTGGGAATTGAACCCAACTCTCCAGAGTTGCAGTCCAGCACTCAAACCACTATGCTACACTTGCTCTCTAAACAACTACCAAAATTAAAATTATACCTTTAAATTACAATATCATGGGCACAACCTAAATGCATTTACATCTACATAGTTTCGTGTGGTTGAAGTAAAAATTTGCGGGGAAATCCTTTAAAAAACATTTTAAATTAAAATTTAAAAACTAGAGGCTTTTCTTTCTCCTCCCACTAAGTCTCATCCCACTCACACCATCTCTTCAGCATTTCAAGGGAACATAGGTGAATGCCAAAGCCTGTTTCTGCCAAAGGCAGATGTTTGAGAAGCAGTGCTGTCACACCCCTTAGGGTGTCACCTGGTGAACTCTGAGTCCCTGCATACACATCAAATCCATCAAATGCATTGCGTCTTCCAGTATTCCTGACCACTGAGTAATGTTGGCTGGGACTGATGGTACTTGCAGTCCAGAAACATTCAGAAAACTGCACTTTGCCTTGCTTTAATTTCATTGCAGAGACATCTCTTTGCAGCACCACCTGGCTAGTTTTCTAGCTATTTATATTTTTCTAGCTATTAACTAGAGCAACCAATAGATGTAGCTGCTTCCTTAAATCAGTATATGAAACTGAGAGACAATAATGGATGGTACCCATTGGGGAAAGTAAAGCAAAGTGGTCAATGTAAGATAAAGTAAATGGAGATTATCACACATGGAAAAAAAGATGGACACAAAGTGGATCACTCCCATCCTTATCCTGTCCTTCTTGAGCAATTGCATGAAGATTATCACACACAAGGAGCTTATCCCAATGAAATGGAATTGTCCCATCACTTTCCATTAACAAAAACTTCTGTTAATAAAAAGTGACATGACAGTTCCACTTCATTGACAGGATAATGATGGGATAAGCACGACATCATCTGATAATCTTCATGAGATCACGTGATAAGGGTGGGAGCAATCTGCTTTGCTCCCATCCTTTTTCACGTGTGATAATCTGCAATGTCAACAATCAGCCAAGCCAATTAATTCTGATTTAATCCCTACCTTTGACCCTTGTAATTGCACTACAATACCTTATTTTTAGTGGTGAAGCTACTCATGAAACAATGAGATCATGAAAAGAACTCTTACTTTTTAGGGGTGAAGCTATTCAACATGAACCAATGGAGTAGCATCTTTGGTGAGCAGAAGCATGTGCAGTAGGAAGAAAGGGCTGGGTTCCCACTAAAGCTATTCAGCTCTGAAACCCTCCAAATGGAGTTTGATGCTCAGTAACCCCACTGAAAAAATGAAGAGATTACACTACCATACAGTTGGCCCTTCTTATCCATCGATTTTTTTTTAATCCATGGATTTGAGCATACACAGCTTGAAAATATTGCCAAAAAGTACAAATTCCAAATAGTAAACCTTGATTTTCCATTTTATATATGGGACACCATTTTGTTGTGCCATTATATTTAATGGGACTTGAGCATACACAGATTTTGTTATCCACGGGGGGCCTGGAACCAAACCCCAGTGGATAACAAGGGCCCACTGAATCTTGTGGAGGCAAACTGTGGAGATTTCCCTTCAAAGCAGAGGAGAGAAACTGTGGAGATTTCCCTCCAAAGTGGCTTGCTCCTGTCCTTATCCCATCCGAATTATCAGGGAAAGATTATCATACACTGCGCCCGTATCCCATTCTTCTCCTGTCCATGAAGTGTAATGGATCCATCATTTGGGATTAAAGGATTTTTTGTTATTACCAAATTATGGGTCCATTACACTTCACAGACAAGAGAAGAATGGGATAAGCACACATAATTTCCCCCTGATCAAGCGAATAGGATGTGATAATCTGTTTTGCACTTGTCCTTATTGTCCACGTGATAATCTCCTGTGTCACACCATGGACTGTTTATGTGTAACAGGACAGGCTGGAGGTAGCCTGTGACTTAATGAACCAGCTTTCACTGCTAAAACCCTTGTTGTTTACCTTCCTTGCTTACCATCCCACAGCTTCAAATCTTATTTTCTTTCACACACTAACACACAAGAAGGCCACCAAGACACATGTCTTCGGGCAGGCCTTCCCAGACAATGATTAACCTTTCTTCCAACTACTGTCCCTCTTGCCTCTTCCACTGGGATATCTGATATTGTCGAGGCCACCCATCATTTTTAATTAGAGCTTTCCATTGTTTTAATGTTTTAATTGTAATGGCTCTGTTTTAGTATTTTTAAATCTTATCGTAGTTTAATTCATTTTTAAGGGGTGGGAGGGGAAATTGAATTGTTATATTTTAATTGTAATGCTTTTAAATGTTGTATCCCACCCCGATTGCTTACCCAGAGGGGTGGGATATAAATAAATTATTTATTTTTATTATTATTATTATTATTATTATTATTATTACAGTCTTGTTGTTCCTAGTGTGTCTCTCTTGCTCCTCCTACCCTTAACTCTTGGTTTGTTGTTGTGAGTAAATGTTGTTCCTGCAGCTAGCTAGCCAGTCCTTCCTTCCTTCCTTCCTTCCTTCCTTCCTTCCTGGTGCTTTCTTTTCTAAACACAGTAATCCTTTATTCCTACTTCCCTCATGCCATTGCTTTCTTTCCTTATTTTCCTGATTTTCAGTCCAGCATTCCCCATGCCTGTCAATCCTTCAGCTTTTCCTTTTACAATGGGCCATGTCTCTTACAACTATTCCTGTCAAAAGCTTGCAGTCTTCCCTGTTTAGAAATAAAGAACAAAAAGAGAAGCTAAAGAGAATATGATTCACCCTCCAGTATTATTCTCTCTTTGCTCCTCCTACCCTTAACTCTTGGTTTGTTTAATTTAATCACTTCTTCTCCATGATTCCTATTTTACTGGATACTTTTTAGCTTCACCATCTTTTCTGTTTTGCTTTGCTTTGCTTTACCTTTATCTTTTCTTCTTCTTCTTTTCTCTCTCTCTCTCTCTCTCTCTCTCTCTCTCTCTCTCTCTCTTTGGTAATTTCACTTGTCCCATAAAAGCTATGTTGTCAAAATTCTGATGCCAAAACATTATTCTGAACAATTAGAATGACAATATAGCAGTGTAGTCAACAAGAAGTATTGACAGGTGACAGTTTATTTGGCAGCTTCTAGCAGTTTTTGTATTATGCTTCTTTTGTCAATAGATTATAACATTATAACATTAAATGTTTCTGCATAGTGTGTAAGTAATCTGGTTGGACTTTGGGAATCTTCTCACAAACTAAAGTACTTCTATCAGAATTTGCTATGCAGCTGCAAACATGCCTATCCCAGAGAAGGAGGATTTTCTGGAACATTTCTACTTGAAGGTGCTTTCATATGAAGAAAGCTAAAGTTCCTTTCAAACTAACATCTGTGGTATAAAGTCTTTATAAATGTATAGGATTAACTACTTTCAAAATGGTTTAAGTTACTATGGTTGAAGTTGCTGTTAACTGACATCAAATTCACTTTGACTTATGGTGATCCTATGAATGAGAGACCATCAAGTCTCCCTGTCATCAATACATATTTACATACAATACATAAATCAGCTTTTGCAGATTTAGAGCCATGGCTTCCTTTATTGAGTCTATCCATCTACAATCCAGCCATCCTCTTTCTCTGCTGCCTTCTACCTTGCTGAGCATTATTGTCTTTTCTAGTGAGTTGCATCTTCTTATATGTCTAAAGTATGACAGTCTCAGTTTGGTCATTTTGGTTTCTAGGGAGAGTTCAGGCTTGATGTGTTCCAATACTATTAGTTTGTCTTTTTAGCTGCCCATGGTATTTGTACATCTCTGCTCCAGCACCACAGTTCAAATGAGTTGATTCTGTTCCTATCACATTTCTTCACTGTCCAGCTTTCACAACCATATACAGAAACTGGAAATGTGATGGCATGGACAATTCTTACTTTTGTGCTCAATGAATACTATGATATCAAGCTTCAAACTGGTGAATTGCTTGCAGTTTGCTCTCTCTCTCTCTCTATCATCTAATGCACCAGGACATCTGTGGATGCAGGGCTTTCCATGACTAATAGAGGCTTGTTTGAGGAAAAGGAAGTGCAGTTCCTACTATATAGTCTGCACTGAAGTCATATTCTGAACAGTGAAGTCATATCATTCTGTTCATTTTTTTAGCAACACTGTTTACAGCTTGCATAAATCTTGCATAGTGTATGTAGATATCTGTCTTGGGAAATAGTGCTGGCTCCATCTACCCAAGTACGTAGTAACCATCCCAATAATATGAAACAGCTGCTCAAAGTCTCTTAAACACTAGCACTAGTAGTCATGGTGACACCTCCAAGCCCATCTTTCCTCATTTGCTTTGCTCACATCCTGCAGGCTCATGGCCATGATTGCCTTGATCTTGCTGTTGTTGTTAGCTGCCTTTAAGTCAATTTCAACTCATGGCAACACCTCCAAGCCCTCTTCCCTCAGCTGCTCTGCTCACGTCCTGCAGGCTCAGGGCCATGATCTCCTTGATTGAATTTATCCATCTAATATGTTCCTTACCCTACACCTTTCCTATAATTTCTTTTCTAGTGAGTCGTGTCTTCTCATGCTGGGTCCAAACTATGACAGACTCAATTTAGTTATTTTGGCTTGCAGGCACAGTTCAGGCTTGATCTGTTCTAGGACCCATCTGTTTGTCTTTTCAGCTATACCCTTAGCACACTAATACCACATCTCAAATGATTTGATTTTCTTTCTGTTGGCTTGGATGATCCTAACGTTGGTGTTCAGTTTTTTATCTTTGCACTTTAAGGTTTTTTGTCTAGTTCTTTCATAGCTGTCCTTCCCAATCTTGGTCTCTTTTTTAATTTCTTGACTGCGGTCCCCATTCTAATCAATGATGAAGACAAGGTATAGAAAATCCTTAATATCTAGCTAGCTATGTAGAACCACACAAATGTGCAAGTGAATGGGAAAGCTATTACGGTAAAATTAAGACAGTTTATGGGATAACATGACAGACAGAGAGTGAATCTTATGCCTGTAAGCAATTGGTAATAAACCAATCAGCAGAGTAATGTACAGGGGGAGTTATTATTGTTCATTTAGTGGTTTTAATTAAGTTTCCAAAATGAAGTCTTGCCAGTAGGAAATAGAAGGATTTTAAAGGAGATGCAACAATAACTTCAGATAGCAATGTTTCCTGCTTTGCATTCCAAAACATCTCAGTTCTCATTAGAAGTATTAAAAAGCCTACCCACACAAGAATTGTGGGAGTGCATTCTGATATCTGTACTGCTGTTGCTTTCATGTTTTTTTTCCATATTATCCCAAAACACTTCTCAATGCTACGAGGAGGTACAGTATGTTTTTGAATCTGCTTATCAGTGGGTTGTCCTTCAAAACATTCACTTCTCTTTAAGGTTTCAAACATCTGGGCTTACCCATCACAGAAGACCTGATTTTGCCTATTGAAAACTACAAAGAAAAGCAACATTTAAAGAGTACAGTATTTCTGTTTTAAGAAACCCATTTTTAATATGGCAGCTGCTTACATTCATTTGAGATGTGTTAGCAGCAGTACACAACTACATTCAACAAGTTCATAAAGAGAAAGCACAAATTTGGGAGACAAAATCTTCTAACACTCTATCACTATTGTGAAAGCAGAAATTATACATGTTGATATGCAAGTCTCTTGTGGAAATGATGCAATAATCATGTGTCTCTACATTCATTATGAGATAATTAGTTGTAATTGCATATTAAATTCTGATTGGATTAAAAGAGTTCATAAGTTTGGATCATTTTGTGTCTGTCTGTCTGTTAGCCCATTCTTGGAATATTTCTGCTGTCCATATTAGTTTGAATACAAACAAGCAACTGTTCTAAAGCAATTACATTGACTTCCAAACACCTTTTCTGAAACTTTTCCCTTTACTTTCATGTCACTATGCCTTATTTGATGCCATTCTTTTAAATGAATGGTTCCTAATCCATAACATATATATACAGTAGTCAGTACTTTAAGTAACCAGACAAAGGAGTGTATGGATATTGGAGAACCAGGAGAATGCCTGAACCACCCACCATAAGCACAGCTATCTGATATTCACTTTTCAAATTTTACCAGCTTTACTGAACCCCTATATCAGGAATTTATGACTACACTAATCCAATCTACCAACATTACTTACATTTTTGTAAGACACTAAAAGAGAACTTTTGATTTCAGTTATTGGTATGGTATTGTTAGATACAAGAGATACAGCTAAAGACTGTGTGATAACTACAATCGTGAGTCATCTTTATTAACTAATGCATAGAATAATGTTTCTGCTCATACAAAGTGCTTTACAGTTGGTGACAAATTCATCAATATACTCATTTGAACAAACTGACACTCTGAGAATTTCATGCTGAATTGCGTACATTCCATACGCATACCATCCATTTGCTAGTTTTGCTTCCCCCCCCCGCCCCCATCTTTAGTAGAGTCTATGATTAATGGTCACCATTTATTAACAGGAGAACCAGTGTGGTCTAATAGTTTGAGTGTTGGACTAAGACTAGGAGACCAGGGTCTGAATCCCTGCTCGGCCATGGAAAGTCGATGGGTGACCTTGAGCAAGTCACTCTCTCTCACTGTCAAAGAAAGGCAAGAGCAAATCTCCTCTGAGCAAACCTTGCCCAAAAAAATGATAGTGTCACCTTAGGGTCACCATGAGTCAGAAATGACTTGAAGGTACACAACACCAGCAATTTATGAACAGTCAGCCCTAATGACGTAAGAATCTTGGAATTGAGTAAACCAACTAACATATTTTGTGTAATTAAAGAGAACGTTTATCTCAATTTAAGCTACTGGAGATAGCACAATACCTCTTGATGAACTCTAATTCAGCTGCTTCTCATGTTCTTCTGCCATGTAAAGGCCTAACTTAAGATAGCTTGAAAAATGAGGAGAAACCAGAGGAAGCACGAAGGACAGGAACTGTGTGCTTCTGTCCTTTGCAAGATCTCACTAGATGATGAAATACATAAGTTTTCAATAAAGGAAGTGGATGCCCTTCTTCTCCCAGGACAAAAATAGGATGTACAACATATTTGCTTGTCCATTTGCACACTAATTTGCTACATCCATCAACATTCAGTGTTAGATACATTAACCAACAGAAGGAGGAGAGCTTGGTAAAGCTACTTTTTGGACATAGGATCTGTTAGAGACAGCCACTAAAGAGCAGTGGGATCAGGGCCATGGCAGTAGCTGGATTAGGGCCATGGCAACCTCACACTATGGCCTTGATCTCGCCTTTCTGTGGCACAAAAAGGAGCCACAAAACAGCTCCTTTTTGCACTGTGGAAAAGGCACCATAGCTGCTTTTTGGTGCTTCTTTGGCGTAGCACATGTACAAGCTGCGCCAAGGGAGCACTGTGACACTTCCTGTTGTGCGGTGGGGTGTGGGGCATCACAACAGCTCGGGGGCAGAGTCAGGGCATGTGGCGCCAATCGCCAGGCCCCCACTCCGCCCCGATGCAGGCATTTATCATCAGTCTATTCAGCCTCTTAGTCTCCCAGAATCCTCCCCCACAAACTAGTAAGTGGCCCTTATGACTGTGATGTTATAGAAGCTATAGTCCAAAAGAGCAGATTTTTCATGCCCTGGGAGAATCCAAGGGTTGTCATCTTGCCTCATCCTGCTCACTTCCGCTGTTAGAGAAAAGGTACATTTCTGTAGCAGAACATCACCATAATTGAAACACAGTGCCTAAGGCTGGTAGCAATATATGAGCAGACTGAGGGTTATGTGCTCTATCTCTCAGCTATGTCAGCAGATATCTCTCTTGCTTCCTTTTGGATCTTGGTTTCAAGATATTGGAAACAATTAAGATATTGATTACCCATCTTTTTCTGACACGTAGCCATATGCCAGCTATTGCTTGCCCTTCATGCTAGGTTAACTGGCTACATGTCAGTCAATTCATTCCTTCTACAGCACATAGTAAAATGCAATGTACTGTGGGTAAAATAATAATTTCATCCCACATCTTGATTCCCTCCTCCCACTCTGAAACTCCTATTTCCCATTTTGATTTTCCTTAAAAGAAAAACAAAACCTTTCTAAGAGTCGTTTATATTTTCCTGCATGCACTACATTTCAAAAGTTAATGATAATTAATTCTTAGACAAGTGGTTTCAGTGAGATAGACACTGAGCTATTACATTCCACAAGGCACCTTGTAAATGGGGTGAATGATCATTTACTGCTTAGTTATATCTGGAGATCAGTATTTCAAGCCTTACACTGTTCGATAAATGGTGGAACAAAAGGGTATTCTGGCATGAAGGCTGTTTATGTTTCACGGTGGATTTTTAGATCATTTTCTGCTGAATGACTGAAGGTCTTTGGAACTGTGATTGTCCCCTGTCACTGATATTCAGTCTTGGAAGGCTGACCTCAAATCTCCATCACACTCCTTTCTGTTGGTACAAGCTGGTGAAATACAAGGTATCAAGACAATGGCAAGGGACTTTTTATGCCACGCACACAAAAAATATTAAAATACATAATATAACTTGTCTTAATATACTTTTCTGAGTCTAAAAATATGCCAGACCAAAAGAAACATATTTACATAAAAAGCAGACAAGGTCAAATAACAAAGAAAGCCCTTAATTAGTTGTAATCAACTTTAATTTGCATACCGTATATAATTCCTAAATGATTGTTAATAATAACTTTATATAATGGACTTCCAATTTTCATGAAAATGGCACATTTTGATAAGCAGACACAAAACCCTAGTACTAATAAGGTTTAATTTGCATACATTAGACTGATTATCCAAACAAAAGGATTACAGTATTACTTCTCCATACCTTTATGTCCTTATTATGCACATTTATTAACTTCACAAAAGCGAGCTGTTACTGACAAACAATAGCCATGGGTGAAAGAGAAATCTTCAACATGAATAAAAACATTTTAATGCAAAAGAGCAAAGTTTATACAGTATAAATGCTCACTTAACTCTTTCTTAGCAAAAGGCACACATTCTTGAAATCCCATTTGTTGGACAGATTTATCATTAATTCATGAATAATGTTTCTAGGTGACATGACTTTTTTTTTTAAAAAAAAATTACATTCGTCATGCCAATTTAGCATAGCCTTTTGAACATTTATGCACAAGTGAATGCCCCTCAAGTCTATAGGAAATCTGTGCTTGAAAATCCATAAAGAATCATCTGGTTTGTATATATATATGCAACTGTTTATGAAAATTATTGGAATTATATCAGAATACTTTCATGTATCCAAAACTTTTATTAATAAATTATTTCAAATAAGGTTTTTACAAGAAATGCAAATCTACACAGTGATCCATAAATAAAAATGCATGGAAATGAAAAACTGATCTTTGAATGTGTCCACTATGTCAGAAGTATATATAGTAAAACAAATAAAGTTTGAAATAACTGGTACTTATATGCCTTGTGTTCAAGATGTAAAAAAGAAATGGGAATATCTACCATTTATGGTCCACCCGTCCAATCACTACAAAAAATTGCCCTGACATCAACAAAGCAATCAACAGAACTGGAATAAATATGCATCTAGATTCTTTGATATTTCAATTGACCTACATGAAAACTATAAATAGTAGACACTGACAAGCAGTACCTGAAGAGCATCAAGGATTCTTTAGATTTAAAAAATGGAAAACAAGAAAAACAAACTGTAACACATTCCCTGAAAACCAGTAACCACCATTTATCACTTAATGAAAAAAAGCTTATTTTTCCACAAACTATAAATTCAGTCTCTATAAAGTCCTGGGTGAGACCAATTTTGTCACAGCAAATTTCAATATACAACTATTTGATGTTATTTATTTCAAATAAAATAGTAACACTGATGATAAGAGGAAGAAGAACACCTGTTCTTTGTAGTTGTATAGAACCCCTGTGATAATATTTCTGGCAGAAGTGGGGGCGAAATGTTGTGGACAGATTCTGTATTGAAGGACAAATGAAATTCACATCACAAGGACTTAGGGAGAGGGAGGCCAGAGAATATGGAACTTGAATGGTTGAGTATCCCCTCAACTCGTGTTTTGTGACACAGAGCTCTCCTGGCATGCAGTGGTGTTAATGATGTAGGGGAAAGGATGGGGGAAATTAGAAAATGAAGTGTTTTTCACTGACGGCTCTTCTGATAAGGCAAGTTGCACACAAACAGAATGAGAGCACCCTGTCTACAAACCCAGATTGAATATGTTAATTCTCAAAGGTTGAGTCTTTGCACACTCCATGCACCAGATCTCTCTCTCTCTCTCTCTCTCTCTCTCTCTCTCTCTCTCCTCCCCCTCTCAAGTCTTTACAATGTGTTTAACTGAGCTGATAAAAATCATAATTAGGAATCATGATGGCCTGTGTTTTCAATGTCATTGGAGTGGTGCATTTCCTGTAGATTTTAGTCCACACTTTAAAAGAATTATACTATCTTACCAAAAGATCAATTGACTGATTAGTCCAGCCAAAACATTTTGCCACTATTAGCACTACCAGCTATTTATCTGATACCCACATGTACAGTGTGGCAATATTTACAACTGGCACACCTTTTATGTTTAGATATAGACCATCAGCTCAGAATGCATCAGCCAGCCCTGTTGTGTTAGAAATATTAATCATTATCCTCAGAGAAATTAAAACCAATAAATTCAGTTTATAGATGTTTGTTGGAAAGCAGCAAATTTAATGCCAATGGAGTTAGAGCTGAGTGAAACAATGAGTCGGGTTGTACTGCACAAATTTACCAATAGAAAACTGTCCAAGCTTCAATATATAAAACTTCTTTAGACCTAAAACTCTGTTTGGACCAGGAAAAAATGATGTTTCCATTTTATTGGACAATATTTATTTTTAGAAATAATTGTCTTCTCCAACTCATTGTTGACAATGTAATGCAGGTAATTGTGTTTCTTTGTGGTGTATGGCATGGACTGTTCAGCAATTACCCCTTTTTGGTTGGTTGGTTGCATTGGCATACTGTACATTAATTTTGTATTATAATAATCTTTGGTGCACATGTTCCTTTAGGTTATATTCCTATGAGGGAGAATTTAACACTGAGTAAATGTTATTGGATCCTTTTGCAAAAGGGATTACTTTGCAAAAAGATTTACTCTCCAAGGTTGGGCAGATAAATATTTGCCATCTATTGTTCAATAATTAGAATATCTTTTTGCTTTAACTGTGCATTTAGCTATGTGTACTTTATAGACATCAATTTCAAGAAAATACATTTTTAGAAATATGATCAGTTTATATCAATGTATATAATTGCCCTTTCTTCATATTCAAAACATTTCCCTTCCACACCATTTTCCCCCTCTCTCATTATTTTCTGTTTCTTTTCTTTGCCATCATGCTTTTCAAATCCAGTGAACATATTTTTAAAGAAAATTACCCAAGGTCGTAAAATATTTTCAGCACCTTGGATAGCATCAGCACCCCATCTGCCATGAGAGACACCAGCCAACACTGTTAGAAGTAACAACCTGGAGGCAGCTACATGAAACTGTTAGTTGACTGAGCAAAGAAGCAAGAAGACAGCCAATCAGGGTTCAAACTGGCCAGATGGACAAAGAAAATGAGCAGCCTGGGATTAGCTCATAGTGTTGAGTTGCTTGGGCTTAGGAAACAGTCCACACAGGGAAGCTTTTGTAGTATCAAATAGGTCCTGGAGTGCGTGGTTATAGGAATAGCACTGATATAGGATCCACCAGAGTGCCCATGAGCTCAGAGCCCTAGATCAGAGTTGAGCAACACATCGGTCCTTGAGAGGTATGCAACCACAAGTCCTTCTGGCTGAAGTCCCCCTTTTTAAAAAGTATCAAAAGAGGAGTGTAGTGGAGTCTCCTTCCTTAGGGGTCTTTAAGCAGAGGCTGGGTGGTCATCTGTCAGGGATGCTTTGATTTGGAGTTCCTGCATGGCAGGGGGTTGGACTGGATGGCCCTTGTGGTCTCTTCCAACTCTATGATTCTATGATTCTATGATTCTATGATTCTAGAACCACACTCCTAGAAGTCTGCAGGAAGTACAAACTACTTTTAAATCACATCGAGCACATACATCTCAAGCCCTCTTAAGTGAAAATGGGAAGAAATGGAATTGGAAGTGTATCAGAGATGTAGGTCATGATGGGTCCTGGGGAAGAAAAACTGGAACCTCCAAAGTTGCCTACTATTGCTATAAATGGAAAAGCTGTCCTGCAGAGTTTTTGCAATGTACATTGGCCCCACAGAAATGCCAGGCACTTCCCTTTTATTTAACACTTGCATTTCTGTGTTCACGATGCAGCCACCTTGCTGAAGGTAAGCAGGTCTAAGTCAGTCCCATCTAGGAACCACGTGTATGCTACTTTGAGCTACCTGGTGGAAGAAAGACAGAATATAAATGCTCTAAATAAATACTGGGCTCCTGTGCCCAGTTGTAAGAGTGGCCTGAAAATATCTGCAGTGGTCTGGCACTGAAGTGTAGCAGAAAAAAAGCTAGGAACTATTTCCCCTAGAAAGGTGTAACGGGGCGTATCTACACAATTACAGCAGTTTGATAACACTTTAATAACTGCTATCCTATGGAATCCTGGTATTTGTCATCTGGGGGGGGGGAGTACTTGGTATTCTCCATTAGAAAGCTCTAGACACTCCCTAACTACAGGACTGAAGATCTCCAGCAGAGAATTTTAAGTACGGGTCTCCAAACTACAAATCTCAGGACTCCAGAGGGGTGCATCAAATGGTACCAATTTGATATAACTGTGTGGCGCAGATATATTCAGTGTCATAGAACACTACTTCTAGAATGCCTAGCTCAAGACAATCACAATCTCAGTTTTGTGCATGCTTTATGTTTTAAAGTACCTGCTAGTTTCAGATCCAGTTTGGGTTCCCTTCATGCTGCACAACTGTAGCACTTTGATACCACTTTAACTGCCATGGCTGCATCTACAGAATCCTGGGATTTTTAGTTGATAAGGTACCACTGCTCTCTGGCAGAGAATTCTGAATACCTTATGAAACTATAAAACTTAGGATTCCACAGGATGAAACCATGGCAGTTAAAGTGGTATTGAAGTACTATAATCATATAGTGTAAAGGGGACCTCAGAGGATCTCTGTAATTCATACTAAACAGACCCTATATTCTACCCATGTGTTCTCTTTGTGTGGTTTCTATGCTGCAGTCAGTCATACAACAAGCCTGTGCCCAGTGTAATGTACTGTATGTTCCCAAGCAAAGGAATTGCATGTGCCATGAAAGTGGGGATGGATGGATGGAGGAGGCACCCACACTCAGCTGTACCCTCACACAACAAATTAGTTGTTAACTAATCAATTCCTCATTGTGACTCAGCAAACACTTTCACAAAAACTCAGTTGTTTCACAATGTTATATGGATGCTATTTACACACTTTGGAAAACATTGGGTGCATGAGTTTACCTAATAAAGAAACACATTTATTTCTAGGGAAACAATAAACTCTTAAGGAACAAGCATCGCAAGATGTCATTTTTTCCCCCATTATAAAATCAATTTGCTCTTTTCTTAGGAAAATCAGTCATGGATTTATTGTGAAGTAGAATAGTGCCATTCTAGGGAGGAAGTCACAAAATGGTAATCACTGAAGTAAATTAGTTGAAGGCAAAAACAGGTAACAAGCTCAGACCTGATAATGGAAAGAGTTTTCTTACAGGAAACAATCCATGGATAGAATGTTATTTTATGAGCACTTAATGTGGATTTACATGCACCTGGAAATCAAGACCATTGTATACACTCCTTGAGAAGTAGCATGGCTGTGCATGAACATCACACAAGGTCTATGTACACACACAGGCCACATATTTTCTGAAACATCTCCCCTTTTTTATAAGCATATCTAAAATGCACACTGTACTTGATGTTCAACCTGTCCTTGGCTTCAATACTGCAACTGAACTACAGAAATACTGCATCTATACTACAGAAATACTGCATTTTGACACTAGTTTATACTGTGCCCAGTTCAGGGCAACACAATTCAAAAAAGATGTTGACAAGATGGAGAGTGCCCAGAGGAGAGTAACCAAAATGATGAAAGGTGTAGAAAGCATGCCCTATGAAGAATGACTTAGGGAGCCTGGAGAAAAGATGTTTAAGAGGTAATAAATATTTGAAAGAATGTCATGCTGAAGATGGAGTAAGTTTGTTTTGTGCAGTTCCATAGAACAGGAGCACCCTTGGTCCTCACATCTCTTCCTTTCACGATTGTGTCCCTGGTATAGCTCAGCCACTTTAACAAGTGGCCTTACAGAAGAATCGCTGCCTCATAAAGATGCTTTAGTTATGGATTCCTGCACTGAATTAGGTGTCCTTGGAATCCATTCCAATTCTGCATTTCTCTTATTCTATGAAAATAAGATATTGTGCAGCATTACTAGGGCTGCTGCAACACTGTACAATTAATTCAGTTTTACAACAATTTATGTGTCATAGCTCCATTCTATAGAATCCTGGGGGCTGTAGTTTGTTGTGCCACCACAGTTCTCTGACAGAGAAGGCTAAATAACTCACAAAATTACAAATCCCAGAATTCCATAGCATTGAGCCATGGCAGTTAAACTGCATTAACTTTACAAAGCAGATGCAGCATAAGTCAGATAGTGGAGATTCTGGAGATGCTGTTGATGCTGCCACATTTGTAGTTGGATTGACCATAGTTTGTGAAGAGGATCCTTAGCCCCAAGCCTGTAGTAATCAGCATCTAAACATACCATGGAAATGGAATAAAACAGAATAGAAAAAACTTGCCATTGCTTTACTATCACATAAGAAATGTTTATGAACTTCAAGATTACGATTTTGAACTATGGATAGCACTACCAAAGGAAAACCAGAAAATAAAGAATACCAGTTGCACAACTAACTCATAAATCAATTATTGCTATTATTGCATTATTCATATTAAGTATGCATCTGTTTTAATGCTGTGTGGTTTATTAAATTGAGTATTTTCTTCTAAATGTAAGCATACGATACAAATGTTTTTGTATGCAGGATTAAATCAAGTTTTAATGACCAGAGTCTGTTCCTTAAATTATTTTTATAATGTACTTACTTTAATATCTGTCTAGCCCATGAAAAATCCCACAAGCAAGGCATCAATCATTCTAAAACTATGTGCCTGAATCATATTGTTAGTCCCAATTCAAGTATTCACATTGAATCATTGGGATTTATCTGTTTGTTGACTCATTCAAAATTGACTCAATCGTTTTATCTTACTTGGGACTAACAAACACAGTTCAGGTTATTGCATTTCCAATGGATTCTTCCCATATGGGAAGAGTGTTATATATGAAGTGCCATCCTCTTGTAGAAAAATGTGACAGACTAAATTGCAGGATGCTTGTGCTGTGGGAAAGGAATATCAGCCAATAAATTTGTGGACTGTTCTGGTGACAATATTCAAAGCCTGAAACAGCTGGACCTGTTCAACTGTCCAGGACCTGGAGTCTTGAAGAAGAATCTCTTCTTATAAAATACTAAGAGCTGCAGAAGGATTCCTCTTCTATCCCTGCCAGAAATACGTTGTGGGATGATGTGAAACAGTGCCTTCTTTGCTCTGGCCCCAGGCGAGGAACAGCCTTCCCTTAGAGCCCTGATTAGCACCAACACTGCTGTCATTCATGCACCAAGTAAAATCAAAGCTTTTTATTTTGTGTGTGTGGCCTAATTGATGTTATCCAACTCTCCATATGTTTCAAATTGTATCAAACTGATTCTGCCTCATTTTACCTTGTCAAATTGTTTAATGTCCTTTTAGTCTGTTTAGTCTTTTTACTGTACTGTTTTTTTAAAATTGGTTAAGGAAATTATATAGGGCAGGTTATAAATATTTTAATGAATTAATTAAAAGTCTTGGACTATGCAAAAAAAAATTCCTAAGACCACTGGTACTCTCCCACAGATCAGATGAGGCTTGGAGAAAAGAGTAGCAGCTTTTAGACAACACCACAATGGTTCAATACAATGTTTAGCACTGAGAGGTCAATTGCTCCACTTACTTTATCTCATAATTCTTACAAATGACTTGTAAAGAAGTATAGCTAAGTAAAATGATAAACAATGGTCTAACAGACCCAAGGCTGACACAATCAAAAACAGTGAACCTTTTGTTTAATAGAGATGTTGGGTTGCAATCCAATTGCTGTTCCCATTGACAGCAGACCTAATTCAGCAGCTAAGTGTGTCCCATTGATTGAATGGGCTTTCTCTGGTTGTGAATAATAACCAGATTTAGCCCTAGGATACCATCTGTCACTACTACCACCACCACCACCCTCATGCTTCCCTATTCCTTCTGAGGTTAGAGTCTTCACAGTTGTCAGAGAGAAAATGGATTTTCCCAACAGCAATATATTGTTCCAACTGATCATTTTTGCAATGCAGAGTATTTTTGTGTAGCTTGGCAGTGAATGGGCAATTAAGACCCATTAGCTTTGTCAAAGACCTGTTCTTGGTTGAGAAGCAAAGTGCTGGAACTGGTTTGTGCCAGCTGCTTGCATTTTGGCTCTCCTATAAAGCAAGGTAATGGGGACTGTCATGATGAGCACTTCAATATTTTACCACTATACTGACATTCGTCTTTCTTTCTTTATACATTCTACCCTAAGCAATTTTTGAAAGAACAAATCAGGAAATCACTGAACAGTAAAATGAAAGTCTAACACAACCACAGTTGTAGAATCACAGAAGAATGGAAGGGACTCAAAACATTATTTAATCCAACTCCCATTAAAGCAGGATTGGAATCTAGCCAATGGAGAACTCTTCCGCAGTCAATATATCCAAGATACGCCTAATAGAAAGCTATCCAATGCTATAGTCGCATTTCTGCCCTTGAAAATTTAAAAACAGCAAAAAGTGATTTGGATGAACGCTTGTCAAGAAGGTTTACTAATAATTAGTTTTTACCATAAGAACAACTGGATAAGCATAACTTTTAGTCTTGTCATTCTGTAGTTTTGACTGAGTGACTGGACCAACTATTTCTTTAGCTTTTCTTTCTTTCTTCTTTTTTACCTGCAAACATTCAAGCAACACAGTTGCTTCTTGGAAGAAGGGAAAAAAGAACCCAAGACAGATTTTCTTTCATGTCCAGACTGACGGCTGCCTGTGGTGCTGCCATGAGAACAATGAAAGTGGGCCAAGCAGACAACCATTAGATCCAATAAATAATGTTTGTCTCTATTTTTAGGTCTCTAATTCTGTAGTAGAAATTCAGCCACAAACATCCAGGTAAATTTAAGTGTCATTAAAAGCAAAATTTGATTTCTCCAACTCCTTCTCTTTTTTCAGATTTGCAACCTTGTCACTAAAGAGGTCTTAATCTAAGGGAGGGCAAGTATTGCAGAAGTTTCTTGTAGCTATAAATGACAACTATGGAGAGGAGGACTGGCAGACACAATTTGCAATATCCCTGTCCATGCCTAAGACGTCTTTGTGCCTATGTTGTGCGTAGTTTTCTAGCTTAGTGGTAAACTGTCTATGGCAGAGGATTTGTTTTGTGTTCCATATTATATATAAATCCAACCCTGTTCAGTGCTGGGTTTTTTTTTTTTTAAGCACAGGTTTATTTAGATTGGGACAGAGTCTTGACTGGTCTGAAATGGAATAGCTCTACTCCGTACCCTTAATTCCAAGCTGCAATTATGTACTCGTGAATCAGAGACATTTACTATAACAGCACAAAAGCAATACAAGGGCACAATTCAATATTCAGGTTCTAACTCTTGCTTTGGCAGTAAAGAAGGGTGGGTTTCTCTTTGTGCACGTCCCCTTCTTTTGCAAAAACCTGGAGCACTCGCACAAAAAGAAACACATTCATTTTCATTCCCTCCATCCCTTCCCACTGCTTTTCTATACCCTGCAGAAAAGAAGTAAATAATTTTTCACACTGCAGGGATATTCCTTTTCACATACTGTACTTCAGATTTTTTTTTTAAAAAAATGTTCAAATTATATGGAGAACAACAACCATTTTGCCTATTTGTTTGATTACAAGGAAACATTTGGCTTCATCAAAACCCATTTAATGCTAAATGAGTGACATAATCATTTTCTTCCCATGAAGGTATGAAACCTACCACATATTTCAAGATAGAGATAGCTCTTTTTTTCTTAAATTGGATCAATTATCGTCATCTTAATCTCAAAAAGCAACAGAATTAAAATAGATGGGATTGGAAGCATCTCAGGGTTTCATAGTAGCAAGTGACTAGGTTCAGTGAGTGAATCCAGCAGCTTTAATCCTGGCTCATGTATCTGAACATATGCCCCATTGATTTCAGTGGATATTAAACTGCAATACTATATAGTGGATTTTCCCAGCCTCATGCTCAACCAGATGTGTTTGACTACAATCCTGCTAGAGAACCATTAGACATGCTAGCTGGGGGTGGCAGAAGTTATGGTCAAATACATCTGGACAACACCAAGTCGGAAAATGGTGCTATAAACACTCATCTGAAAGTAAGCTACATTGCACGTAGCAGGACTTGCCTCTGGATAAACACACAAAGAACAGTTATATTCCATAAGTAGTTTAGGGCCGTACTTTAAGTTTTATGCCATTACATAAATTGCCTTCCAAATTGTACTACAGACAATTTAACCTCAAGGCTATTTTATCCAGCTTTACACTTCTGCCATAACTCAAGATGGTCCAAATTATACTCTACATTATTATCAGTAAGGGTACAACAGTTCATCAAATGAGGATTTTCCCCCCCAAAAAAGATTAAATAGACAGCTTCATCAGATAGTCTCGGTAATCTCAAAAAAATTTAGCCTTACAAAGGAGGCTTGAAACCCCAAAAGACACAAATACCAACAGATGGGTACAGCTGTAATTGTTCACCTTTTTTTTTCATGATCATATTTCAGGAGTTTATAATGCCTAAAAAAACTTTTGTATACTGAGTTTGTTGTTAAATATAAGACAGAATTGTGTGGTCAATGCAATCTGTAGTACTACTAATGATTTCGAAAATATGGCCACAACGCTAGGTTCTGAATAGTGTTCCACTATAGCATTCTCCTGAAAGTGAAAGAGGGAAAACAGATTCCCCCACTTGCCCCACATGCTCTTATGCACTCAGAAATATGTTCTGAGAGCTGCAGGGGACTCTGAAAAACTGACAGGCTGCAGAGGAGGAGAAAACAGCAAAAGAAAATGGCCTCCCCTGACATTTCTCCCAGCAGGATTCTTAACTGGATCTCATTCCCATCCATGAACCAAAGGACTCCTGGAACCCTTCCATTCACAGGCACCTAGTTAGACTCCAGTCCTTATGTATCTGTGTAACAGATGGCAGGGAAAAGACTTCCACAAGCAGGCAAAAGAATGGAAAGCTTGTTTTGTAGAACAGTAATTGATATTATTATTTAGTTTGTCAACACTATTCCTGAAAACTGAAAATTGCTCATTGACATCCCAAAGGGCTCTGGCAACTATTCAGCAGTTTCATCTCAAAAAACGATGTTATGCTGTACATATTTTGCTGCACTGATATGATGAATGGTGAGATCAGGGGCATCACTAAGGAAGTGGGGGGCTGCAGGCCCTAAGGCGGGGGTGACACACTGCTCCTCAAATAACTGCCTTGTGGTAGAAATGGACTGTGACATTCACCTGTGACCTTTTCAAATGCTGAAGGGAGGGGAGAGAAGAGGCCCCAATTTTTTTAAAAAAATATTTTTAATTAAAAAAAATGTTTTATTAACTTAATTTTTTTTAAAAAATATTCTTTTTTATTTTATTTTAAAACATCACATCTTATCAAATGTTCATTTTAACTACATGATCCTATGTACAGGTATATGCATTTAGGCCAGTGGTGGCAAACCTATGGCACACATGCCATCTCTGGCACACGGAACTATCTATAGCAGCATGCATGCCAGCTCCTCCTCTTCCCCCACCCTCCCATCCCTTCAACTGTCCCTGGGGAGGCAATTAAAGGGACAGGAGGATGGGGGGAAAGGAAGATCCAGCACGTGCCTGTTCCTTCTCTTCCCCTGCTCTCCTGTATCTTTAACTGGCTTCCCGAAGCCAGTTAAAGGCAGAGGACGGTGGGGGGGAAGAAAGAGCAGGTGCATACCTGTTCCTTCCCCCCTCCCTGTGCTTTTAAGTGGCATGGGAAAGTGGAGGAAAGAGTAGTGGGGGAGTTTCCCTTGCCATCCCTTGAGGCTGCGAGAGCATGATCTGTGTGTATGGTGTCTTTCATTGCTAACCTGAGGCTGAGAGAGTGTGCTCTGTGTGTGTGTGTGTGTGTGTGCTTGTGTGTGTGCCTTTAAGTTGTTCCTGGCAACCCTAAGGTGAAACTATTATGGGGCAAGTTTCGTCAGAGCAGGATTTCTATTGTCATCCTTTGAGGCTGAGACAGTATGACTTGTGTGAGTGTTGCCTTTAAGTCGTTTCCGACTTATGGCGACCCTACGGTGAAACTATCGTAGAGTTTTCTTGGCAGGTTTCATCACAGGGGGGTTTACTATTGCTAGGCTGAGGATGAGAGAGTGTGCCTTGGAAGTACCATCCCCTGGAAGTCCCCTGCCCCAACATTGGGTGACACCCAGTGCAGGAACACCACTGAGTTTGAGCACTCACTCTCTAAAAGATTTGCCATCACTGATTTGGGCTGTGCTTATGATATTGTAATTTAATGGTATAATTTTAATTTTGCTGGTTGTTTATGTCACAGCTATTACCATTACATTCAATTATATAAGGGAATTACTATTTATGAGTAATATTAGTACAAACAATTTTACTATGGATTCTGTATGGTGTGGTATGGGAAGAGGTCAATGTGGCAAGTGACAGCATGAGTTACCACACCGGGTAATGCCAACCCTAGTGACACCACTGGGTGAGACTTACCAGGTTCAGTCCCAAAATCCAAGGCTACTCTTACCACAAGTTAATGCCTACTTTATTTCAAAATACAGGTGGAGTCTGGGTAAAGTTGTAATGGTGGAGTTCAACTTCATTTTTTCCACATAATCAAAAACTGACTTCTTTGCTAGGGTTTGTACAATTACTATCCTTAAAACTATAGGATCATAGGGTTGGAAAGGACTGCAAAGGCCATTCAGTCCAATCCCTGCCTTACAAACACACTGTCAAAGTACTCCCAAAAGAAAGGACCCTGAACTTCTGTTTAAAGACTTCCAAAGAAGAAGAATCCACCACTCTCCTACGCAAACTATTCCACTGTGGAACAGCTCTTAATGTCTGGAAATTCTTCCTAATGTAGGCATCTCCTTTCATGTAATTTGAATCCATTGGTTCATGTTCTAGTCTCCTAAGTAGCTAAAAAAGGTTTGTTCCATTTTCAACATGGCATTGCTTCAAATATTTAAAAATGGCTATCATATCACCTCTCAGTTTTCTCTTTTCCAAGCTAAACATACCCAGCTCCTTAAGCTGTTCCTCATACGGCATGATTATCAGGCCCCTTGCCATCTTGATCACCCTCTTCAGAACATATTCCAGCTTTTCAACATCCTTTTTGAACTGCAGTGCCCAGAAATGAACATAAAAAGCTGAACAGAGTGATACTATTACATCCCTTGATCTAGACTCTATATTCCTATTGAGGTAGCTCAGAATTGCATTGGCCTTTTTAACAGCTGCATCACATTGCTGACTCATGTTAAGCTTGTGGCCTAAGACCCCATTTAAGCCTCCCAGTCAAGGAGGCATCAAAAGGAGAAGGCAATGTAGCAATGGGTGCTTCAATTACCTTCACAAAGACTGAATGAATGCATGCCCCAGTCACAAGTAAAAGATAAACTTTCTATATAGTCTAAATAATTTTTAATAGAGGTGATCAGATAGGAGGGGGATCCAGACTTTATCTCAAGTAACGCCTTAATACAATACAAAGTTATTTTTCAACTGACTGGAAGCATGACCACAGAATTCTGCATTTCAGTTCTGGCAAATCCATGAAGTATAGTTCTGTTCGTTAGGATTGTCATTCCTACAGCTACAAAATACCCCTGGTATTTGTTCAGTAATCTGAACAACCAGGCATCCAGTGTGAAGTCAAGTTCAGCATAATACATGGGCACTGCATGCAAATAATTGCATAGATCAACATCTGATAACTCTATACACAGTGTTAATGTTATATACAGACAAGAATATTAAGTTTATCACATGGGGCTTGGGGAACAGGAACAGGGAGGAAAGGAAGGGAATGGGAACAGGGTGGAATGGGGGGAAATGCATATTATCACACGGGAGAATGCCGCTGATGCCGCTGGGAATCCCCAATCAATTCCCCATCCATCCCACAGCAGCCAATTTTGAAGAACTGTTCAGAATCAATCTTCAAAATCAGCTGCTGTGGGATGGATGGGGAAAAGATTGGGGATTCCCAGTGGCATCAGCGGCGTTCTCCCATGCATTTTCCCCATTCCACCCCGTTCCCGTTCCCCAAGCCCTGTGTGATAAACTTATATGACAAGAGTTTTATGTACAGACTACATAAATTGAATGTTAATGTGTAATCGCCCCTATACACCATTCCTTGGTCACAAGGCCCTCAAATATCAACACTTCTCTTATCTGGAATCACCTTCAGTTTATTATACAGAGCTCTGCTTCAGCTACTTTGGAACAACCAGAACCTACATTTTCAGGACAAAATGAAAGACTATGCCTTAATCCCTGAATTCCATCTATTATTCATACATCTCTGAATGTTGCTTAATCAATTAGTTGATAGTTTGCACTTGCGTTGTACATGTTAAAAACATCAAGATCTATGAAACACATCTAAAATTTGGAAGGAACTCACATAAGATGTGGTGTGGTGTACCTGTTTCTCCATAACAAATTTATGCAGATACATTGGTTCAAGTAACCAAGTAGTTTGCCCTTTTCTGAGGGTTTTGGTTACTTTTAAATATCTGTTTTTGAACATTCAGTTCACCACAGTTACTATTTGCTTGTTCTAAGCTGCAAGAGTAACTGCATATGTATAAATTCCTTCTTTACCTCATAATACCAGAAGTTGCTTTAAGATGGGGGAGGAAGACCTGTGACCTTCTAGATGCTGTTGACACTGATATACTGGCTACCTATGATCATTTCATTGTTGACCAGGCCATTTTGTGGCCAGAGCATGTCACTGCTTTGTTTAATTATCACAGGCCACAATTTGCTGTACAGTTAAGTCCAACTAAATCACATCAGTGCAAATCAGGAGGAAACAAAATGTCACACCTAGTATTTTAAAAATACAGCTGTTCAGTTGCCACTCACCAGACACATCTCTGGCTGTTGTTTTTTTTTTAAATGGGTGCTGATCATCTTCAGCAGCTGGAAATGAAATCTTATAAGCTGGGCTCTCTGCCTATCACTTGGATTCTGCTACTAATGGTGGTTAACTACCCTTAAGCAACTACATCCACACCAAAATAAGGAAAAATGCAAGCACTGTATCACTTATAGTTATCGCTTTCCTATGACCACTATGATGGAAAGAGATTGTACAACTAGGTTACAGTGCTCATTCTTAATATAACCCATGTTATCAATTTATGTAGAACTAACTCTGTTCAGGGCCTAACTAGCTTAAAGACATCTGATCCTGTCTGATTTTGAAAGCTAAGCAGGATCAGCACTGGTGAGTACTTGAATGGGAGACCAACAACAAATACCAGATGCTATAAGCTATATTTCAGAGGAAGGAACTAACAAAACCACTTCTGAATATTCCTTTCCTAAGAAAACCGTATCAAGTTCATGGCATCACCATAAGTTGACAGGAGACTTGAAGGCACACACACACAAACACACGCCTCTGTTCACAATTATCAGATCTGCACACACAGACATTCAGAGACTCCCCTGGAGAGGATGTATTAAAGGAAGTACTGAGTACTATAGAAGGGACTACTGACTATTACATCAGACTAAATATGGAGGATAGTTTTCAGTTAATGGATGCAGTCAGTCAGCTCATTCACATATTCCTTTCCAAGCTCTCCTGAATATGTATTAGTACATCCAAGTGATCTAGAGTTATAAGCAACAAACCATCAGAAAAAGACATTGAGGAAACTTTGCAGCCTATAACCAGTTGCTTTGAGCATGGATTAAGGATGGGAAAGAATTTTCTTCAGTATACAATTCTCAATGAAAGTATCAATTCTGAACATGAGACTCACTGAAAAAACAAACTGCATCCTCCCTCTAAAGCGCTTCCAGTGTCTCCAAGACATGTAATGTATTCATATATATATATATATATATATATATAACCCACAAAAATGCACATTTAAAAAAAAAAGAAAGAGAGAGAAGCAAACAACTAAACATGTGTGTCTTTTGAAATATAGACAAATATACTTTAGTCAAAAGGGGAAAGGTAAAATAAAAAATGTACACAAAAAATACATTATTTTTAAAATAGAAGAAAGTACATGAATTCTGCTGTAAGCAAAAAAGGAAAGTCTCATGACCTAATACAAAACCAGGAGATGGAGTCAAAGAAATGCAACAAAGGTGAGATTATGATAATTTGGTGTCCCTGAGATGACTCTCATTCTCCAAAGGTCTCAGATGTGAAAGAAAGATAGGAACCATGACATAAAATAGTGGGGGGGGGGGGGGGGGGAGAGAAATAGAAAAAACCTGAATGATTCTATGAAAGCAAAAGTGGAATAGAACAAAAATGGAAATTTTTCAGTGAAGCTGAAAGAAATTGCTTGGCTTGTAGATCTCTCGTGAGTAATGAAATCAATTATTTGTTATGAATTATCCACTCACTTTTAGTCAGCATATATGACAGAAAAGACCGTTTGAAATATAGCATTAAATAAGACAACTTCCATTGTCATGATAATTGTACAAGCTGTGATTCCAGTTTGAGCAAATATCTTCATGGACTTCCATGAAACCTGAAAGCCTGAAAAGTTCCCTTTTAAAATAAGTTCATTCCCACCATTCTGAGAGCTAATTTATTATTTATACTCACTGCCATGTTGGCAAGAATAAGCTGTGGCATTGATTGATACTGTGTTTAAAAAATGTTAGATTGATAACAATGGCCTGAAGCTTGAGCAAAATCACTCTAAAATGCCTTAAGACGTCCTTCAAAAGTAACTTTGAAAATTCAATAGAGGCTGCTGTTCATTACACCAATAAATTAACTTTATGCTCACTCATTACACTGAAACAATGATTGTTACGCTTTCGTTATGCATCTTTTCAAATATAACTGTTATATCCTCATTACGTACTTCCCCCAAAGGGTTAACTACATTACTTGTAAGCTGTTACATCTAAGCTCTGTAAAAGCTAAAGCAGAAAAGTTGATGTGACAAGGAAGAAAGGATTATTAGATTGTTCCAGGGTTCAGCCAGTGAAGAGAGGAAATGCCCACATATTGAAAAGAATGCAGAGAGTCACAGGAAAAAGGCTGGAGGCAGTAAGACAGACAAGAGGAATCAGCCAATGAGTGGTGGATAAGAGGGTCAGCGATGTTAGATGGAATTAATTTGTGAAGAGAGGAGAAACAGCACACAGTTGAAAGCAGGTAAGAAGTGAAGGTGACATAAAATAATAGTTTCATTAGCTCACAGTAATGAAGATGAATTCCCCAATCATGAATAGAAAATGAGGGATGTGCTGAATTTTCAGTTCAGACCTCAACTTGTACTTCCGCGGGAATTTTTTTCCAGCAAATTATTACAGTAGAGTCCCGATTATCCGACATAAACGGGACCGGCTGATAGTCGGATAACCGAAAATGTCGGATAATCCGGAGGGTCCAATAAAAACCTTGAAATCACTATGAAAAGACTTGCAATCATTTTGAAAAGCCTTCAACTCACTGATCAACAGCTTGTTCTTGGGCCTGTACAGGCTCCTTGCCCATCGCGGCCGCCATTTTGGGGCATATCTGGGGGCGTGTCCTAATTCAGCCGACGTCGGATAATCCGGAATGTCGGATTACCGAATGTCGGATAATCGGGACTCTACTGTAGCTGCATCTTCTGAAATGTGTGGTTCTGTATGGATCTTGTGCGTTCTGTCCCATCACCAGCTCTATACACAGAGATACACACACACACACACAGCCTATTATGTTTTCAGTCCATTTTTCATTCACATACATCACATGTCAGTGTAGCCACAAGAGAATAAAGATCATATGGCGCCACAATCAGGTGGAATAGAACAAATTGGAGGATCAATACTTACACTTCCCTTTGGGACACCACTAAGCTTCAGAAAATGTCATTGGTCCAGTGATTCCCAAAGTGGGCAGAACATGCCCCTTGAGGGTAATGGAAAGCTTCAGCTCCAGGTGCTGCTCCCAAAGTTACTAGGCACAAAGATTCATTGTTTTGAATTTGTAGTAAAACAGTGAACCCACTGAAATATGTATGGAAGGGGCACTAGGTTTGTCACCCAAGAGGAAAGGGAGTGGTAGCCTGAATAAGTTTGGGGACCACTGCTTTAGTCCATATGGATGGCTTTTACGTGGCAAATCAAATAACCTCACATAGAATAGAGATGAAAGTCTCGCAAGCTTGAGTGCAGGACACAACTGAATTCTTTAGTGTACATGATTTTGGTAAGGATATCAAAACAAAAGAGTTGTTTCACAAAATGTGATGCACATTCAAATGCAGCGTTTGCTTCAGTTCAGCCTAAATGCATCTGCACCAGGAAAGGCAATATTTCAATAATTGCAACAGCTGATATGCCTGTGCTATTTCAGAACCTTTTTTTTTTTAATTAAGGCACAAAAACATTAAGTCATACAAGGCACATAAAATGTACTGCATAATAGTATGAAGCAAAAATATTTGAGGCAACATACCCACCGTTCTATAGCCACAATTTCTCTTTTCCTATGCTGGGTGAACTGAAGAGTTACAACTTCATAACTGATTTGGAAGTGGTTTCTGTAACGTAACAGGTTAAATACAAAATGACTGTTTAGGTGTAATACTTTTCTTGCAAGCAGAGGATGTACTCAGTCAGGAGAGCTTTCATTTAATAAACTTATTACGGTACCTTCTATCTTAATTTCCATTCACTTTTCTGTCTCCTCTGGTAGTTGTTGGAAGGTACAGAGCAACCACGTGAAGGAACAGGCAAAAGTAGACAGCTTCACCATTTCTCTTTCTCATCTCTTCCACTTCAGTGGTAGTCATAAATGTGCTCTGGATTTTAGTCTGGATTTTAAAGAAACTGTCCAAATTTCATAACCCTATCTCCAGAATAGTTTCAGCATGTTGGACAGCTCTTTCTCAAAGCTCCTTTGAAAAGTAGATGGACCACTGCCATTGATATGGAAGTCATCCAGGAAGTTGTATAGTTCTCCTTGAACACATATTGCATGAAAGAACATTTCCTAAATATGCCATGGTTTCTCCCATTCTATTCCCCAATTCCAGTTTCCCATAAAGTATACCCCCCCCAAAAAAAAATATGGTGTGTGTTTCTCTTGTTATCAAACAAATATTTTTTTTTACGATAGATATTATATACTTTAGACATCACTCAAGGTTTAATGCTGATTTCATAACATCACTGGGATGCAGTATTCTTCTAATTTCTTCATACCCTACAGAAATGTCCTTGATTTCTGGATTACCTCTATTTGAAATCACCAAAGGCTCTATGCATCACAGAAATAAGTGGGGTGACAGCAAACATCCTTGTCTTATAACCTGTAATAGTAAAAAATTCCCCTATCACAAGCGTATGAGAGACAAATATGACAGCTACAAAGGAAGCAGACAAAGAGCCTGGAATTGTCAAGAGAGTGCAGGGAACAATATCGAGAGTAAATGGGTCTCAAAAGGACTGTTATAAAGAAGCTTAAAGCAAGTGGATTTTGAACGTGATGCAATAGGTCAGAAGAGATCACTGTAAAGGACATTGTTTTGGAAAGAAGAAAGCAACGTTAGCAGGCACACCACTTAAGAATGCACTCCTATGCTATGCATGTCTGCTTAGAAATAAGATTCATTTAGTTCATGAGACGTACCCCCAGGTAAGTGCGCATGACCTAAAAGTGGCTAGCGTTCAAACAGGAACGCAGAATCTGACATCACTTAAAATCTCTGTAGCTCATTTTTTTTGTATCTATAAAAACAAGCACCAAATGCTTACAACACTTGGGAAGGATGGATACTTGTCGGGGGGGGGACCCACACTTCTCACATTAATACTTCTCACAGGTTTTCAGAACCACAAATTATTGCTTCTTGCTCGGCCTAAAGGAAGCTTTAAAAACATGTGCCACATAACGTCGTAATTACACTTTCAGTGGGCCACTGCGATGTCAAGTTCTCAGGCTGAAACAGACTACTGTAACATGTGAATGAGCGCTATCTAAAGCAGCTCCTAAATTAGATAAAGATTAATCAATTCAAAGTACGGTTGTTGGTTTGGAATTTCTGTCTCATTTACCTGTACAGCATTTAAACCACGTTGGACATAAAAAGAATGAAATCAGACTCATGGGAACACGCAGCAAACTTACTTGCCTAGTTACAAGACAGAATTCTTTCAAAATCTTTGGTTCTTTCCTCAGGGAAAAGTTTAAGAGAGTCGGAGAGGGAAGGATATTTCATTCTCTCCCGAGAGGATTTTTTTTTTAAAGTTGTCAGAGCAAGTTTCACGTTTTTCATTGGGAGAAAAGGATGTGGAAATCTTTTGAGAACCACGGATACCTATTTCAACATATTGCTCCAAAATAGTGGAGTTCGGCACATGGCCTCAAGCTGCTCCTGAAACAGAGAGACCATATTATCAAGATATTTTTAAAATATTGATAGTTATGAATGATTTTATATCAGCATCCTAGTTTAACTAAGGACAAATATACACTTATCCAAGACTAGATCCTCTTCAACTCAGCAAAACTTACTTGAAAGTAGATGTCTACAGGATCCCACTGGTAAGGCTGCAGTCATACAACCATTTACCTGGAAATAAGTCAATGAGAAGATGAACATATACAGGGCTGCACCATTCGTCTCTCAGACTCCAATGAATAAACTTGCCAAGAAAACCCTGTGATAGGGTCACCTTAGGATCACCATCAGAAATGACTTGAAGGCAAACAACACACATATATGATTGGTTTGACAAGCTATTGCACGCATGTCCTCATCAACATCTAATTTATGATATTATTTTTTTATTCCTGGGACAGATATCTTTACTTTCTTAGGAGCCAGGGCTTTATCTGGAAGGAAACTTGAGGAGGTGTAAAAGTACCAATTCTTTTTCTGATCTGACTCACACTTGACAACCGTGTTTACAACTGGACCCCCCTTCCCTCACACACACACACACACACACACACATACACATATGGTATTTCATTGCCATAATAGAGAAGTAATTCTCATTAGCTATAACCTTTATGCCTTACTCTTTGCGCTTTCCCCAAAGGCAGCCTCCCAGTTCCTTGAGATATTTAAAACAGGAATAGGAAATAAATTATATAATTGCTCAGCCTATTATACAATTAGCTCACCATAGAGATGGAAATAAATCTGTCTGCAGAAATGTTACCTTTGTGACGGAGATAGGGAGGCACACATAATATCAAAGACTTGGCTCTCGTTTTCTGCCTTCCAGGAATCTGAGTAATTCTTCTGCCAGTTCATTTCTTGGTGCATTTTTACTCCTCCTTTGGCCCTTTGGAAAATGATATTTCCCTCTCTGTTGTTCCTGTTTGTTTTTCCACTACATCCTGCCAACTCCCTATCTAAAGAGATAAAAGAAAAGACAAAACAGATTCCTCCACAAAATTTGAGAAGAGATATCCGTTCTTAGCCTATGACTCTAGAGACTGGGATTTCAATCCCTTCTGGGCCATGGAAATCCAGTGGTGACCTTGGAGGCAAGTCACACTCTCTCAGCCTCAGGGGAAGGCGACGGCAAACCTCCACTGAACAAATCTTGCCAAGAAAACCCCACGATAGCGTCACTTCACGGCTTCCATAAGTTGGAAATGACTTGAAGACTTGATAGGACATTCATCATTGGACACCCTGCCAAAAAAAACAAAACAAAACAAAACTCAAATTTCTCCACAAAGTTTACAAAATTATGAAATTTGCTGCCACAAGATGTAATGGTGGTGTCCAACTTGTATGGCATGAAAAGGTGGTTAGGCAAATTCATGAAGGACACGGCTACTGGTGACTACTAGTCATGATGGCCATCTACTACCATCTGACATCAGAGACATTGTATGACCTGTTAATATCAGTGACTGTAGGAGATAAACAAGAGAGTGTTGTTGTTATTACTACTACTACTACTATACTTTATATAGCGCTGTATGTCCTGAATCTGGGCTTCCCAGAAGCTTCTTTTTGGCCACTGTGTCTACAAAAGACTGTCCTCAGTTTCTCTGATCCTTGTTTGTTTCTTTAATTTTTACAGAATTTACAGGCAAGAGGGACAAACAGAGAATTATCGGTGGTTACCTTTTCATTTTTCATTAGCAGAGTGAAGGCCCCTTTCACAGCCAAGGTCCAAACTGATTTGACGTTGAACTGATTCAACATCAAACCAGCGCTTCTTTATTTGTAAATGTCGCCACCCATAAACATTTAAATAAATATAAATATTTATAAGAAACATCGTTTCCAAATAAGTAAATAAATAAATGCCGTGCTATCAAACCCCTCTGTAATATGGACAAAAGACACGCTTTAACTTTTTGTAGCCCACTTTGGGGAGCCAGGGACCAAGATACAGAGAAATAACGTACAATCCTAAAAAATAATCAGAGTCGGACTCCTTCATTGCATAGAAATCCTGAAAATTGCTTCCTTTGACTTAATATTAAGGAGGAGAGGAGGACCCCCAAAAGCAAGGGAAGGAAAGAGAGAGAGCTTCAGGAAGGGACTAGGAATAAAAACCACTTTATTCTTCAAATGAATCCAATGCATTTAGGTTCCTAGAAACTCCTTCGGGGCAAAGCTCCTGGCAAGGCCACTCTTGGGGGGAAGGAAATGAGAGTGGCCTCGGAAAGAAGGCATGTATTATTATTATTATTTATTATTATTATTATTATTATTATTATTATTTTCTTACCCGAAGCCCAAAGGACGGGTTTGTTGTGTGTGTGCCAAGAGAGGATCGCTTGGAAAGTGTTTCTCAATGGTTTGCGCATCGCTACGGGAAAAGCTCCGTCGTTCTGGTTGAAGATGGAGCAGGCGAAGAAGAAGCCAAGGGGCAGCCCAGGGATTTCGGGGGAAGAGAGAGAGAGAGAGAGAGAGAGAGAGAGAGAGAGAGAGACGGGCGACTCATTCTCTCTCTCTCTCTCTCTGTCCAAACCTCCAGGCTCTGCTTTCCCAGCCTTTCAGGGAGGTCAGCTGGGAGAAGAGGGACTGGGCTTCCCATCTCCTTTTGCAGTTCTTCTGCTCTTAGAAAGACTATATATATATACATATACACACACATACATACACACTAGAGAGAAAGAGAATAGAGAGAGAGAATACAGAGAGAAACTATATATATATTACACACACACACATATACACACACGAGAGAGAAAGAATGTATATATAGACAAGAGAGATGCTCTATATATACACTCACACACATATATAGGGAGAGAATAGAGAGACAATAAAAAGAAAGAAACAAGATATATATATATATATATATATACGTACACACACACTAGGGGGGAGAATATATAGAGAGACAAGAGAGAGGCTATCTCTCTCTCTCTCTCTCTCTCTCTCTATATATATATATATATATATATATATGCACACACACTAGAGAGAGAATATACAGAGAGAAAAACAGAGAGAAAGAAACTACATATACACACATACACACTAGAGAGAGAAAAAGGAGAGAGAGAGAGAAGACAGAGAAATTACACACACACGAGAGAGAGAGAAAAATAGAGATGAGAGAGAAAGAGACACACACTGGGTCTGTGTGTATCTATCTATATACAAACACACTAGAGAGAGAGAATAGTGAGAGACAATAGAGAGAAAGAGAGAGAGTATACACATATACACATATACACATTAGAGAGAGAGAAAAGAGAGAGAAATATATTTCCCATCCTCTTTCTCTCTCTATTCTCTTTCTAGTATGTGTGTGTGTATATATAATCTCTCTCTCTCTCTCTCTCTCTCTCTATATATATATATATATATATATATTCACACTCCGTAAAATGTGTGCATGTATGTATATAGAGTTTCTTTATACACACAAGCACAAACGTGCACATACATACACACTTACACACACACACACAGTCTGAGCTGAGAAGGGTGTTCTGCACAGCCGCCAGGGGGCGGTCCTCTCGCTTTTTGGCTGCCTGCAAAAAACAGGGACCGAGCCTTGGGGGATCCCAGCATCCGCGCCTGCGAGAGCAAGTGGTTTTGGATTGGAAATCCAGGGTCTTGTCCTCTGAGATCTGGCATGTTTTGTAGGTTTTCCTTTTCAATTTTAGTTTCCTATGTTTGTAACTGAATTTTATTTTATTGTATTCCCTGCCTTTTTTATTTTATAAGCCGCCTCGACTCCCAACTTGAGAGAAAGGCGGAATAGATGGATGGATGGATGGATGGATTGGAATGAGGTTGGTGGGAAGGGAATCATTTTATGCCTAGACTTTATTAGGGGCATCGGGGTTTGTCCCAAAGGTCCACTCCACACTCTAGAAATAACCCACTTTGACACTGCTTTAACTGCCCCTGGCTCAATGCTAGGGAATTCTGAGAAATGGGAGTTTTGAGAGACATTTAGTCTTCTCTGTCAAAGAGCTCTGGTGCCCCCAATAAACTACAACGCCTAGGATTCCTTAGCGGGGCCTTTAAAGCGGTCTCAAACTGGATTATTCCTGCAGTCGGGATTGGACCTGAGAGCGTAGAAAGTGATCCAAGGGCCTTTGAATGGTTTTGCGGGTGGCGCTGGGTGCCTTCAAAGTGGTTTCCGACACGAAGCGATCCTACTATCCTGGGTTTTTTTCTGGGCGAGGTCTGTCCAGAGAGGCTGAGAGAGTGTGACCCATTAATTACTGGGCATTAGTTCCTTATGAGACTTTAATAAAGTCTTCTTGTAGCTGCACTGGAGAAATAACCCGGTTTGGCCCCGCTTTAACTCTTTGTCTGACTCACTGCTATGGAATTCTGGGAGTTGGAGTTTGTTGTGGGGTCCAGAACAAACTCCAACTCCCAGAATTCCATAGCAGTGAGTCAGACAAAGAGTTAAAGCGGGGCCAAACCGGAGCTGAAAGTTTCTTTTTCTATCCAAAAACGGGCCAGAAAAGAACAGCAAGGTTGACTGAGGCCGGGCCCCCGTCCGTCCTCCTTTTCTAGGACGCGTCCTACATTTCAAAGCCTCCCGTGCAGGAGGAGCTCCCAAATAATCTTCCGTTTTGAACGATATGAAATTGATATTTCAAAGCATCCACCACCCTCCTCCTCCAGTTAAAAAGAAGGGCCGGGGAGGAAAAAATATAATTCTTTTTTATGGGTTTTCAATGATTGCTTTCTATTCCGGTGAAAGCTGTCTGGGGGAATAAGAGACGGAATTTGAACCCAGCACCCGACCGGAGAGAGAAGGGACTGAAGCCGAGGGGGCTTAAAAGGGTTTCTCTGCCTCGTTTTAGCGCTGAGGGAACGAAAGCAGAGGAAAGGGAGGGAAAAAAACTCTTTTTTCTTGGAGAGTTTTGGGATTCCTCAGCAAATCCTTCGCCTTGGGGGGGCCATTTCAGTAGATTGCACCATTTGCCGCCTGAAAACCCAATTTTCCTTCTTTTTTCCTCTCCTTTCTCCAGACCTGGGAAGGGCAGCCTTACTATAAGGAGTACCTACTAGGAGGAGAAAGAGCCAAAAAGGGGTCCCTAATCCCCTACTCATGGTTGTGGTGCGCCTTCAAGTCCGACTTATGATAAAATAAAACACAGCCCACAGAGAGAGATCCATATTTCCTTTTATTTTATCCAATTTTATTGGAGTCACTTTTTGGGGTGTGTGAAAAGGAGGAAGCCAAGGCGCATTTGGTAAAAACAAAATAGCACGATCCTCCCCAAATGTTCATCCTCAAAAGAAAGGTTTCAGCAGGGCCAAGGAATGGAAAGGAAAGCTCTTTGGGGTTTTTGGTTCTGTTTTCAGGGAAAGGGGTGTGGATCCAGAGGGAAAAGAGGAGGAGAAGATGAATTTGGGAGCCGACTGAAGCCTGCGAAAAGAAGCTTTTCCTTCCTTCCCTCCGTCTCTCTCTCTTTCTCTCCTTCTCTCCAGCGGAGCAAAAAAAAAGAAGGCTTCCGCTCCTGCAGATCGCGCATTTGCATCTGAAAGAAGGATCCAGATGTTTATTACAGTAAAAGAGAGAGAGAGAAAGAGTCAGAGCGAGGGATCCCAATTATCAAACCCTTGTATTTTTAAATACCGACTGTAAGCGATTCAAGGAGATGTCTTTGTAGGAAAAAAAAAAAAAAGGAAGAAGAAGAAAGAAGAAAGAAGAAGAAATTTAAAAAAATAACTAGGTGACACGTTTTGGGGAAGAAGGAGGGCGAGTGGAAAGAAAACCAGGCCTGGAGTGCCTTCGCCGCCGCCTCCCTTGCCCCAGACCTGGATTCCCAGCCCCCCCCCCCTTTTTTTTTTTTTTGCGTATTATTTGTTCCTCTGCCTGGATGGTTGCCCAAAGCTCCCACTTCAGTCTGGCTGCTTTCCATGGGTCTGGCCAAGGCATGGGGCAGGATCGGGACCTGATTCAATGGGGCTGCAGCTCAGAAAGACGGTGGGAAGAGGACTCCCCGTTTGGGAAGGCGAGCAGTCCCAGCAATTCTCCAAAGAAAAGGCGCTCCCTGTTTTGCAAGCGGGATTTGGAGTCAGTCCCAAAAAAGAGAGAAAAGAAGCAAAAATTCTGATCCTTTCTGATCTCATTCTAATCAAATGTGTCCGTTTGTCCCTTTTTAGTCTCAGGATGGAAAGAGAAATCCAGAATTGTGTCGCCTTTTGCTTTGAGGATAGACAGATTATATGTACAGTGAAACAACAACAATATATATATAAACTTACATACCCATGGCACAATTCAGGATAAAAGTTTAACAAGTTTAAAGAACATTTTCCAAGCCATCCCTATTGGGATTCTCCCTATCTTTTTCTCATTTTAATCGTTAAATTAGTAACGCTCGGGATGAGGATGACCAACGCATTGAAAGGGGTCCCGGAGATTTCTTTGTTTCTGGGCCATCTGGTCAATGAAGGAACTTTCTCGAGGAAAAACATGCCCTCCCTGGGCTGAATCCCTTTCTTTCAAGGTATAAAAACCGGGTTATTTCTCCAGTGTGGATGCGGAGTGTAACGTAACACAAGGTTATATCCATCCAAAGTGTGCAGCACACGTCGTTGCGGTGTGTTCTAATCTCGTTGTTGGTTGTGATGTTCCTTCAAGCCCTTTGCGACCTAAGTCGGCCCGAAGGCAAAGCGGTCAAGAGGGATTTTCTGGGGCTGAGAGTGTGTGACCCACCCAAGGACTAGGAATGGGCTCTTTCCCCATCTCCTGGGTCGGTTTCCCCCAGTGGACAGTGAGGAGGATCCCCCCGAGGTCCTCCTTTGCCACCAAATGTCCTCCATTTCCACCTGCCCTGGAGGAGGAATTCCAATATGCCCTCCGTTTGGAGCATGACTAAGAACCATACATTTATACTAAACATCCTTTTTATTTTTTAATAGCCTCCATTTTTTTTATCGAAAGCCCTACATCCAGGCTGACTATAGGTGTCCTCCTTTTCCAGGACACGTCCTCCATTTCCATGCCCCTTCAAGGAGGAATATAAAAACGCCGTCCATCCGGAGCATGCATTCATACGTAATGTCCATAGCATTTTGCAATGTTCTCCATGTTTTGAATTGAACACCCTACCCTCGGGGCGACCCGGGGTGTCCTCCTTTTCCAGGACACGTCCTCCATTCCAACCAGGAGGGGTCCCCAAAGGCCCTGGGACTCAGGAGCAAGGCTTTTTACATCCTCAGGAGTGAATTGCTGTTGATGCTGAAAACCTTGACTTTGATTTTTCCCTGGAAGGCCCTCCTTCTGGGCTGCACCTGCTCCCTCTGGATTTGGGATCGGGCCTTCCCTTTGCCTTCAGTCCTTCCAAAGCCCCAGAAGCAGCAAAGGCCCAGGGGGAGTCGGATACTGCCTTACCCCCCCCCCCCCCCAGAGAGAGGGCCCTCCCCAATCCCCAATCCCTAAATCCGGGCCGGGTTTTCCCAATGGCTGAGAGAGCCGGAGGCTGCCCATCCTCTGTCAGGAGCCAATCAGGGCCGGGCTCGCAGCACGTGGAGGAGAGGCAGCCTAGAGCCCCGCGAGGGAGGCTCCCAGAGTCCCTCCAGCGCTCCCGGGGTCCTGGGCAGGAGCAGCCGCCGGCCGACGGAGGAGCCTCTCGGGCTGGAGAAGGCCCTCCTCGCCTGGCCCAAAGCAACCCGAGGAAGAGGAGATCTCTCTCTCTCTGCCCCCTTCCCCCCCAAAAAACAACAAGAGCCATGAGCCACCCTTACCAGCAGCAGCCAGAGGAGAGCTGCCCCTCGGAGAGGCCGGAGTGCAAGAGCAAATCCCCGACGCTGCTCTCCTCCTACTGCATCGACAGCATCCTGGGACGGAGGAGCCCCTGCAAGGTCAGGCTGGGGGCCCCCAACGCTGCTGCCAGCGCCCCCCTGACCCCCTTGGCCGGCGGCGGCGGCGGAGGCAGGAGCGAGCAGGACAAGGCCGGGCCAGGTGAGCCCCGCGACGGCAAGGGAGGAACCCACCCCAGGGAGACAAGGGAAGGGGGGGGGTAATAATAATAATAATAATAATAATAATAATAATAATACTAGAGATCAACAGGATCAACAGGGACAGTTCCTGGCCAGGAGGGGTCCTGAGGAAAGGAGGGCAGCTGATCCCACCCAAAGAGAGCCCGAGTGGGGCGCAGAGGGGCAGGATCAGGGCCCCGGGGCCAGGACTCCCCTTTGCCTTGCCCAAAGGGCCTTTGGGAGAGTGGCCAAAGGCAGGGGCCGAGGGGGCCAGGAGGTCCGGACCCAGAGGAGAACTCCCCGGCTCTCCCTTTCCCTCTGTTTTGGGTGGCCTGCCTTCCTTCCCTTTTGCCCAGCCGCTTGCGCTTTGCTCCTCGGGGAGAAGGACATCGCCTTCCTCCTTCCTTCTTTCCTTCCTCCTCTCTTTTTGGGTAGGTGGCCTTGCCATGACAAATCCTTTGCCCGGAGGTCCTGGAGGGGCTTTCCCTCTCGCCCCGCAGATTGCCTGCCTGCCTGCCTCCGCGGGGCCTGGAGCGAAGGAGGGCCGAGCGATCCGGTGCCACTCCGCATCGGAGGGCCTTGGGGCTCCCTTCTTGGGACTGGGATCCGGAAAATGGAGGGGAAGAGGGGGCCCAGAGGAAGGAAGGAAGGAAGGAAGGAAGGAAGGAAGGAAGACCAATCTAGGGGGTTCGTTTTTGTAATTTCTCCTCGGACGGGCTTGGCTTTCTTGTCGGGTTTGGAGGCGGCAAAGAAAAGGAGAGACTCTTCCAAGGGGACGGGCAAGGGAAGCCCTCCGGAGGGGACGGAGAGGGGTCGGGGGCAGAGTCGGGGGGACTTTGGGACGGAGGGAGGACCGAGGCAGCTGCAGCCTTCAATCCAGGGAGCTTTGCGTTTCTCTTCTGTCCCCTTCTCGGCGTTTGCGGTTGTTTTCCTCTCAATAAAATCTTCGCATCGGGGCAGGGCTGAAAGACCCCTCTGAAATGCTCTGGAATCTTTTTTTTTTGGGGGGGGGGGGGGTTGAAGGGGCGCTTTGTGTCTTCCAAAGGCAAAACCTACGACGGAGAGTTGTTATTCTTTTTTCCCCCGAGGCTGAGAGTGTGTGACTCCCCCGAAGGCTAGGAACGGGCTCTTTCCACCCATTACTTTTCCATACTCTTCGGAGGTGGGAAGCGGGACGGATCCCTCCCCTTCAGGGTGACCCCGCCGTCCTCCTTTCCCAGGACATGTCCTCCATGGCCACCTCCCAGAATGAAGCCCAGACTGTCGGAAGGTGTTTGGCTTGAAGTCCCGAGGAAGGAAGGGGCTTGGCCTCTTTTGGGGGGGGGGGGGTTATGCCTGCCTGGGAAATGGGGGCTCCCTGCTTGAGAGGGAAGGGAAAGGGGGGTACAGAGGGAAAAGAAGGAGTGCCCCCCCCCCACTCCCTGGAGGGCTTCCCTCTCTTGGCAGGCAAGGCAAAGAAGAGCAAAGGCTTCAGAGGGAGCCGGAAGGGTCTTTGTCCGTCGGGGGTCGGAAGAGAGTCCCATCCCTCCATGCCGAAGAAACGATGCCCCTCTTAAGCAGGGAGCCCCCCAATTTCCCAGGGAGAAACCCTCGGCCCCCTCATTCCGTGGGACTTCCAGCCAAATACATCCCGAGAGCGTCGATTCCGTTTAAGGGAGGTGGAAGTGGAGGACACCTCCTGGGGAAAGGAGGACGGCGGGGTCACCCTGCAGAGGAGAGACCCTCGAAGCCTTGTTGGACGGGGCGGACGTGGGGGGTATGGATGGATGGAGGGGGTCTAGGGAGGATCTCCCCTTCTCTCAGGCCGGAGGGGTGACGGTCGCCTTGTCCCTCTGCTTCTCTCCCGGACAGGGCCGGCGAAGGGCAGCCCGTCGGGCTTCGAGGCCTCGGAGCTGCACCTCCCTCCGAAGCTGCGCCGCCTCTACGCTCCCGGGGCCGGCGGAGGCGGCGGCGGGGCGCGTGTGCTGTCGAGGGGCAGCGATCGGAGCAGCGAGGCGACCGCGGCGTCGGGGGCCCCGTCGTGGGAGGCGGCGCTGAAGATCAGCCAGGCCCCGCAGGTCAGCATCAGCCGCAGCAAGTCCTACCGGGAGACCGCGCCCTTCCACGACCTGGGCGGCCCCGACGGCAGCAGGGAGCCCCGGGACTTGATGGAGGACGAGGAGGACGAGGAGGAGGAGGACGACGAGGAGCTGGAGGAGGATCTGCTCGACGAGGAGGAGGAAGAGGAAGAGGAGGAGGAGGACGGGCTCTTAGGGGAGGCCAAGGAGGGCCGTCGGGGGGTGGCTCCCGGCTTGGGCCCGGTCCCTGCCCCGCCGCCGCCCCCGCTGCCTCCTCCTCCGCCTCCGCCGCCGTCGGGGGCTCCGGAGGGCTCCTCGGAGGGCTGCTCTCCCAAAGCGGAGCTGGGGCTTCCCGGCGAGGAGCTGCTGGGCCCCGAAGGGAAGGACGGCGAGGAGAGCGTCTGCCTCTCGGCCGGCAGCGACTCGGAGGAAGGCCTCCTGAAGAGGAAGCAGCGCCGCTACCGCACCACCTTCACCAGCTACCAACTGGAGGAGCTGGAGAGGGCCTTCCAGAAGACCCACTACCCGGACGTCTTCACCAGGTCAGCCCCCGACGGGAGAAGGAGGGACTCCGGCTGGGGAGGGACTGGGCACCGGGAGAAGAAGGGGCAGGGAAGGGGCCCTGGGGAGCTCCACGCTTCTGGGACGGGGAGGGCCTTTTTCTTCTTCTAGGGATGGACGTTGTGTTCGAAGTATAAAAACCCACAAGGAACTGTTTCACACTGGAGAAATAAACCGGTTTAAGTGCCATAAGTCAATGCTGTGAAATTCTGGGAATTGTAGTTTGTTGTGGGGCCCAGAGCGGAGCTCCGCTCTGGGCCCCACAACAAACTACAATTCCCAGAATTTCACAGCATTGACTTATGGCACTTAAACCGGTTTATTTCTCCAGTGCAAACGCCATGAAAGCCTCCCACTTCGCAAAAGAAACTTTCTACCCTCTGAAGAAACTTGGAAAAATTGGAATTGGAAATAAATTGGAAACGACGAAGAGAGGCCTGGGGCTGGCCCCCTCCAAGGCCAGGCGAAGGGGCTGGTTCGTGGCCAGGACTTGGCCAAAGGCAGGCCGCCGGGGTCTATTTTTGCTCGGCTGTCGGGGATCAAGTTCGCGGCGGAGGCTCGGGAGGCGCAGATCAAAGGCAAAGGGAGGCTAAAAATATGGGGCCGGAGGGAGGCAGGGAGGGAGGGAGGCCCTGGCAGAGACCTCCGCCGCCGCTTTGCTGGACACCGGCAAGGAAAGGAAAGGAAAGGAAAGGAGGAAAGGAAAGGAGGAAATTAAAGGAAAAGAAAGGAGGAAAGGAAATTAAAGGAAAGGAAAGGAGGAAAGGAAAGGAAAGGAGGAAATTAAAGGAAAAGAAAGGAGGAAAGGAAATTAAAGGAAAGGAAAGGAGGAAAGGAAAGGAAAGGAAAGGAGGAAATTAAAGGAAAAGAAAGGAGGAAAGGAAATTAAAGAAAAGGAAAGGAGGAAAGGAAATTAAAGGAAAGGAGAGGAAAAGAAATTAGATGAAAGGAAAGGAAATTAAAGGAAACGAAAGGAGAGGAAAGGAAATTAAAGGAAAGGAGAGGAAAGGAGAGGAAAGGAAAGGAAAGGAGTTTTGGAGGGCGACAGACTCTCAGCCACTGCTTTCCTTTGGGATTTTGGGGCGTGGAGAAAAGGCGAAAGCTGTCCCTGCAACTCATTTCTACCTGATCCGAATTAAAGACCGGCCGCCTTAACCCGCCGTCCTTTTCAACCTTCTTCGGTATTTAAAAAAAGAAAGGATGCGGGGATCCGTTTTGTTTGGAGATTACAGCTGATTTATTTTTTTTTCTTTTAAGAAAAGAAATGAAATTCAGATCGTAGGGACTCCCCCCTCCTTCTCCTGGAGACCCCTTAATTCTCTGCCCCTGTGGTTGCCCAAGAGCCTGCAGAGCAAGCGTCGGTGGGAAGCCTCGGTGGATCTGGCTTTCCTTGCTGGGCTGCTTTTTCGGGGAGGTCCAGATTTGTAGGCAAAAATTGGGGGACTCAGAGGAGCCCTTCTCGATGCTGGGGTTTTGGGGGGAAGGAAGGAAAAGAAGTGGAAAGATGGGGACAGGAAGGGTGGGCAGGGGACCGGTGCATTGGGGTTTTTATTCTCCCGACTTCTGTGTGCGTAAAAGTAGAAGGTGCCCAAAGGGGGGAAGAAGCCTAAGGAAAAAAAAGGCAACCAGGGCTGCATCCATAGTGGAGAAATAACCCGGTTTGGACCCGCTTTAACTCTTTGTCTGCCTCAAGGCTATGAAATTCTGGGAGTTGGAGTTTGTCGTGGGGCCCCAGAGCGGCTATTTCTCCGCTATGGATGTAGCCTAGAAACACCAAATAGAAACTAGTCTGTGGGGAGAGCTTTATAAACACTTTATAAAAGCGGTATAAAGACGAAGAGGAGGTTTTATTCCGAGGAGATGGTTGGCTCTTTTTCTTGTCGGGTCTCCGGCGTCTTCCTCCTCTTTGCCTGAGCGCCTCTTTCTCTCTGCTTCTTGCCTTTTTCTCCAGGGAAGAGCTGGCCATGCGCCTGGATCTGACCGAAGCCCGAGTCCAGGTGAGTCCAAAGGGCCTGGGAAGGAAGGGAGCCTCTGGTCGCTTGCGGGGAAGGTTGGAGGGGAAAGGACCCTCTGTTTTGGGGGGAGAAGGGAGAGAAAGACCTCCAGAAACCAGATCTTGAAGGGCCTCCGCATCCACACTGGAGGAATAACCCGGTTTGGCAGCGCTTTAACTCGTTGTCTGACTCACTGCTATGGGATTCTGGGAGTTGGAGTTTGTTGTGGGGTCCAGAGCTCCGCTCTGGACCCCACAACAAACTCCAACTCCCAGAATCCCATAGCCTTGAGCCAGAAAAAGAGTCAAAGCGCTGCCAAACCGGGTTATTTCTCCAATGTGGATGCAGAGAAAAGGGGGGGGAGCCTTGTTGCACCCCCTCTGGCTCCTTTGATGGCTTCCCCCCTTCCTCCTCCTCCTCTTCTCTGTTGACACATTTCTCCCTCGTCAAACAGAGATGTGACAGCGGCGCAGGAGTTTCGGCTCAAGGGAACGAGTCGTGGGAAAGTTAAATAACTCCAAGAGAGAGAGAGAGATGGAAAGAGAGAGAGAGAAATTGCTTTCTCCCCCCCCCCTTTCTTTCCACCCCTCCATCCCTCCCCCGGAGAAGAAGGCATGAAAGACCGGGGGGGGGGTGTGCTCTGAATTATTGCCTTCGGGTGTCCTCCGGTTTAATCATTCCACCTGAAACCGGGAAATCAGAAACCAGAAGTCGGGAAGGGAAAGGGGGCACACACACACCCTTTTTTAAAAATTTCATTTCCTTCCGATCCTCCCTGATCTTCCCTCCTTTTCAAACATTTCCCTCATTTTTATTTTATTTTATTGCAAAGGATTATATCCGGGAAAACGGGACTTGAGTTTAATTTAGACTCCTTTCTCTCCTTCTGTTTGCAAAACGAACCATTTGTTCGGTGCGGTGTATATTAATTAATTAATAAGAATAACAATAGTAATAGTAATAATATGCCCGCCTTTTAAAGCGTTTCGTTAGCGCAGGAACGAAAAAGGGAAATACAGAAAACGTTTTGGGAAGTGATGCATTTTAAGAAATCCCCCATTCCGCCATCCTTTTGGGCCAGATTTCCGGCGGAGGGAGAGACCCGATGTGAAGTTGGGGCTTTGTTTTATAGATAGATAGATAGATAGATAGATAGATTGATTGATTTGGCAAATCGGTCCTTTTATTGACTGGGGAAAGAGGGAGGCGATGACTGAGGAAGGAGGGAAGGGGTTTAACATATATATATTAAACCCCTCCATATATATATAAAACCCTCTCCCTCCTTCCCCAGTCAATGAAAGGACCGATTTGCCCATTGCGGCGCTGGCAGCAATAACTCCAACCCTCATCATCATCATCATCATCATCACCAAAAAGAAATAATTCCCATCATCTGGGAAATTAGCCTCAGAGCCTTTTCAGTGCCGGTCTAAGAAAGCTGGGCTTTTAAACCCCCTTTTGGGGGGGGGGGTTTGAAAAAAATAATGGTCGTTAAAAGGCAAACATGTGCGTCCTGGAGAAAACCTTTCTCTGTCTCTAATCCCAGTGCAGCCAAAGCAGAAAGGGAGGTTGGGGGGCGAGGGAAAAAAGACTGGCTGGGAAAGCCCGGAGTCAAGGAGGACAAGGCCCCAGGGAATGTAGGGCATCCCCGACAAAAAGGGAGGACATAAACCAAAGGGGGAAAAAATATGCCACGAACTCCTATTAACGCTCCTCCGGTAACGAAGAAGCCTCTGTTTATGTCTGGCTCGCTGGAAGGCAAGCCCCCCTTTTGCAGGGCTGGGCATGTCCCTAAGAGGGGTTTCCAATCCCACCCCCCCAAAAAAAGAATCAGGTTCATAGACAGAGGGCTTTGGGGTAGCAGCATCTGCGAGGTTCCCCCGTTTGTTTCAGGGCAAGAGCTGTTGGGGCTGCGCAGTTGATTGCCATGAACTTTGAAGCCAAACTGGCAGGTTGCAAGCTTTGGCAGGGATTTCTCTCACCCTCTTTAGCACCCCGAACCCACAAAACGGGGGATACCTTTGTTCGGCCTAATAAAATGCATACACAAAATGCGTCCAAATGTGCCTGAGGCGTTTCCTTTGGCCCCACAAAAAGCCATCCCGTGTTTTGTGGATGTCGGGTGCTGCTGTCGCTGCCTTTTCCCAACGCGGCTTTCCCCGGAGAGGTTTTCTTCTCCTCTAAAGATCTTTTCTGTGAGGTCGGAGTAAGAGATCTTCTGTCGCTGGGAGGAGATTTGTCTTAAATGGAAAGAGGTTTGCATCCTACTTTAGATCTTTCTTCTTGCTTTCCATCAAACGATTGTTGGAAACCTTCCTAAATCGGGTCGCTTTACATTCCCTGATTCCAACCCAACAGGAGATGTTTAATGTCCCCCTCCCTTCCTTTGGTTGGAGAGGGGACTGTAGTTCCCAGAATCCCCCACCCAGCATGGATCTTTCGTTCTTGGAGAGAGAGGGTCAAGGTTACTTTCGGGGGTGAAAACCCCACAGGGGCCCGATCCGGCCTTGCAAGTCCCGATTCTGGGAGTGGATGCTGGGCTGGGCTGCCTCGGGGGAAGGACCCACACACCCCCTCCTTAAAAGGAGGACCAGGCACCTCGAAATGGAGGACAGCGAGGCACAAATGTGGCAGAATAACAGCTAAAACTAGAGATAGAAATATGTGTTTTTACAAATGTATATAAATAGAAATCCGTGCTCCAAATGGAGGACGTTTTGGAAAGCCTTCTGGAGGAGGGACTGGGCAGGAGTCTGCCTGGTCCTCTTAAGTACAAGAACACCCCAAATCCACAAAAGAGGTAAAATGGAGGACAGGTCCTAGGAAAAAATAACAACCAGAAATAGGAATAGAAATATATATTTTATAAAATTTGTAAAAACAGAAATCCATGCTCCAAATGGAGGACGTTTTGGAATCCCTTCTTCAGGGATTGGGCAGGAATCTCCTTCGTCCTTTAAGTCCAACAGCACCCCAAATCCACAAAACGAATGAAATGGAGAACGGGTCCTGGGGGGGGGGGGGGGAATGACAGCCAGAAATAGAAACAGAAGTATGTTTTATAAAGGTATATAGTTGCTCCAAATGGAGGACGTTTTGGAAGCCCTCTTGGAGGGCTTCAACAGGAGTCTCCCTGGTCGTCTTCAGTATAAGAACACCCCAAATCCATAATAGAGATGAAATGGAAGACAGGTCCTGGAAAATAAAATAGCCAGAAATAGAAATATATTTTTTTTATAAATTTATAGAAATAGAAACCCGACGCTGCAAATGGAGGACATTTTAGAAACCCTCCTGGAGGGCTTCCACAGGAATCCCTTGTCCTCCAAGTATCCACACAATGGAGATGAAATGGAGGACAGGTCCTGGGAGCAAAAATAACAGCCAAAACTATAAATCCATATTTTAGAAGTAAATAGACCCCAAATCCACAGTAGAGATGAAGTGGAGGACTGGTCCTGGGGGGGAAATACCAGCCAGAAATAGAAATGTATCTTTTAGCAGTGGATAGACCCCAAATCCACAAGAGAGAGGAAAGGGAGGAGAGGGGGCAAAAATAACATCCAGGAATAGAAATCCATATTTTAAAAGTGTATAGAGATAGAAATAGAAACCCAGGGTCCAAATGGAGAACGTTTTGGAAGCCCTCCTGGAGGGTTTATGGCAGGGGTCTCCCCGGCCCTCTTCGGAACAAGAACACCCCAAACCCACAAGAGAGAGGAAAGGGAGGAGAGGGCCTGGGGCCAAAATAACATCCAGGAATGGGAACGGATCTCTTTCCGAAGTGTATAGGCCTAAGAATGGAAGCGGGTCCGGCCCAGGGCTGACTCTCTCTCTGTCGGGGTCTCCGTCTTGCAGGTCTGGTTCCAGAACCGCCGGGCCAAGTGGCGGAAGCGGGAGAAGGCCGGGGCCCAGAGCCACCCTCCGGGGCTGCCCTTCCCGGGCCCGCTCTCGGCCTCCCACCCGCTCGGCCCCTACCTCGACGCCGCGCCCTTCCCGCCCCACCACCCGGCCCTCGACTCCGCCTGGACCGCCGCCGCCGCCGCTGCAGCAGCCGCCGCCGCCTCCTTCCCGGGCCTCCCGCCGCCGCCCCCGGGCTCCTCGGCCGCCTTGGGCCCCGCGGGAGCCCCCCTCGGACTCAGCACTTTCCTCGGGGCCGCCGTCTTCCGGCACCCGGCCTTCATCAGCCCCGCGTTCGGCAGGTAAGACGGAGACGGGCCCCGGCTGGACCCGGGAAGGCCTTGGAGGGCAAGGGAGGGAAGGGAGGGCCTGGGGGGGGCAAAGGGGGGGTCTTTCTTTGGGGCAGGGAACGACCCACCGCTCAGGGATCCCCCAACTTTCTTCACCTGGACTCCCACTTCCAGAATTCCTGGCTGCTCAACTCAACTAAACTCAAAAAACACCTTTAGGACCAAAGTTTGGGGATGGCTGCAGGACTCCATCGCCCCAAGCAGAGATTCATCAACTTTGGTCCTCCAGATGTTTTGGACTCCGGCTTCCCAGAATTCCTGACCGCTAGCCAAGCCGGCTGGAGGTACTAATGCCCCAAACAGCTGGAGGGCCGACGTTGGGGGATGGCTGCAAGACTAAGGTTGCCGTTCTCAAACTTGGGTTTTGGAGTTCAGCTGCTCCCAAGCCGATTGGGGCTTCCGAGGGTTGACATCCAAACCACCTGGAAGACCAGAGTTTGGGGACTCAGGGTAGTCTTTAGGGCACCCGGGGGACTGGCTTGGTGCAGTGGTTTGACTCTGGGGATTAAAATGTTAAAGGGACCGGTGTGAGTGTGGTGATGCTCAGTGGAAGGAGAAAGGAGAAGAAAAGGCTCCGCATTTTCTGAAGATGTAAGGGTTTTAAAAATCTAAAATTATTTTTAAATTATTATTTTATTCATATTCTTTCCAAAACATCACATTTCACCCAATTGAAGCATGTGGATGTGTTAATACGTTTAGGCTGTGCATATGACACTGTAATTTAAAAAATATAGTTGTTGTTGTTTTATGTCACAACTATTACGATGACATTCAGGGATGTATGAGAATTACGGATTTATGAGTTCCATGAGTACAAAAAACCCAAAAAACATGACTGTATGGTGTGAAACGGGAGGAGGTCAATGGCAGGGTGGGGGGATGGCACTATGAGTCGATGCCAACCCTAGTGATGCCAGTGCCCATGCCATGCCACCCACGTGTCGCCCACACGGAAGAGGCACTTTTCCCAGAGAGAGACCAAAAAACACCTGCAAGGACAGAGAGGATGCTCAGTGGCAAAGGGAGCCACTTTCTTTTCTTTTTTTTAAAAAAAATGTCCCACTCAGTGATCCACAAACTTTGCTCTTCCAGATGTTTTGGACCTGGACTCCCAGAAGTCTACCGCTTCCAGGAGATGAAGTCCAAAACATCTGGAAGACCAAAGTTTGGGAACCCGCTGCGACCCAAAGGCTGATCTTTAGGCCACCCGTGAGTTTTTGACTTGGTGTTGTGGTTTGAGCGTTTGAGTCTAGGATCAGGGTTTAAGTCCTCACTCGGCCCTGGAAACCCACTGGGTGACCTGGGGCAAGTCACACTCTCTCAGCCTCAGAGAAGAGGGCAAGGGCAGACCCGCTCTGAACAGAATTTGCCAAGGAAAAACCTTCACAGCTTTAGGGTTGCCAGAAGCCAGGAAAGACTTGGAAGGCACACAACAGTCTCCTGATTCATGGTCTCCTGAATCTTGAATCCCACTTTTTTGAAAAACGGGCCTGAAGATCACATGCCAGGTTGCTGCCTCCTGATTGGACTCTTATCTAAAAACCCCGATCTCCGGCAATTGCATTTTAGACGGAGGTCTTTGAATGGGAATTGCAGCTGGAAGCAGCTCTGAGTCGGGAGAGAGGGGTTTTTTTAGAGGTTCGGTGTATTTAGCATCTACACAACAATTTGTTTAAAAAGGGGGGGGGGTAACCTTAAGCAATTTTAAAAAACAAATATATTAAATGTACAAATTTTACTTAAAAGTTTAGTTTCCCCATTCATATTTTGGTTGTGGAGTAATGGCTTGAGCGACTCTGGAGACCAGGGTTTGATTCCCAGCTCGACCATTAAACCCACTGGGGCGACCTTGGGCAGGTCACACTCTCTCAGCCTCAGGGGAAGGCGAGGGCAAACCTTGCCAAGAAAAACCCCACGGTTAGTTCCCTTTAGGGTCGCCGTAAGTTGGAAAGGACTGGAAGGCGCACAACAGCGCAGAAGCAGCCACTAAAATGTCTGCAAGAAAAGAGGAAGATCAAGAGGGAAAGAGGGAACTTTGGTGCTTTAAATCCCGGACAACTCTTTCCCTAAAGGCCAGAAAACATGAAAGAGAGATGACTCCGTCTGCAAACCCGGGCGATTTAAACGCGAAAGGAAAGGAAAAAAAGCACGTTTGCAAGTCAATCGTTGGAAGAAGGGGACACTTTAAGCGGAGATGCTTTTCTTTTAAACGAAAGCCAAACAAGGCAAATGAAGGGAAGGGAAAGGCAGCAGTTAATGAGAGAGAGAGAGAGAGAGAGAGAGAGAGAGAAAGGGTCCCTTCTTAAAGCCAAGGAGAGCCCTGAAGAAGCAAAGGAGAAATCGCGGGGAGAATAAGCGGAGAGAGGAGAGAGAGCTTTGCACTGAGTCCCGGCAATTCCTGCCACCCTTTTCGCGGCGGTGTGCCTCCAAGTCCCTTCCGACGAAGTCTAACCTCTCTCCGGGTTTTCTTGGCAAGGTTTCTTCCGAGGGGGGTTTGCCACGGCCACCCTCTGAGGCTGAGAGAGTGTCACTCGCCCCAGGTCGCCCGGTGGGTTTCCATGGCTGAGTGGCGAATCAGACCCTGGTCTCCAGAGTCTTAGTCTTGTATGTTTTTAAATTGTATTGGTGTTTTGTTTTGTTTTTAATTTATAATAAGCATTGTGTCCCAAAAAGCGGAATAATAATAATAATAATAATTATTATTATTATAATCCCTCTCTCAAACCGCTGTGCCACGTTGGCTCCTTCCCTTTACATAAGGTCTCACATACAAGTCGGGTCAAAGCGGATGATTTCTGCCGTGTGGATGCAGCCGCTGCATGCACTCTGGAGAAAGAACCCGGTTTGGCACCGCTTTAACTCTTTTCTGGCTGAAGGCTATGGAATTCTGGGAGCTGGAGTTTGTCGTGGGCCCAGAGCAGAGCGCTGTAGAAAGTGTAATAATAATGATGCTAGTAATGGATCTGTTTTGGGCTTCTCTTTGGGGAAGTGCCCCACTTGTCTTGGGGGTCCTCCTCCCCGTGGCCCTCTCTTCCTCGGCGGGGGTTGGGTCCCTTGGGTCACTCGGAGGAGGAGGAGGCCTTGGCTTTGACGGTGTCCTCCCTCTCTTCCTTCCCCTCCTCTCTCCCCTTCCTTCCTTCCTTCCTTCCTTCCCTTCCTCTTCTCTCTCTCGTCCTTCCACTCTTTCCTTCCCTTCCTTTTCTTCTTTCCCTCTCCTCCCTCTTTAATCTTCCTCCCTCCCTCTCGTCCTTCCTTCCTTTCTTTTCTCCCTCCCTCCTTCCCTTCCTTTCCTTTTCCCCCTCCTTCCTTCCGTCCTTCCTTCTCTCCCTTTCTCTCCCTTCCTTCTTTCCCTCCCTCCTTCCCTTTTTCTCCCTATCTCCCTCCCTCCTTCCTTTTCTTTCCTTTACTCTTCCTCCTCCCTCCTTTTCCTTCCTTCCTTGCCTTATTTCCTCCCTTTTCTCTCCCTCCTCTTTACTTCCCTTTGCCTTCCTTTCTTCCTTCCTTCCCTCCTCTCCTCTCCCTTCCTTCTTCTCTTCTCCTTCCTTCCTTCCTTCCTCCCTCCCTTCCCTCCTTCTCTCTCTCCTCCTTCCAGGCTCTTCTCGACCATGGCTCCTTTGAGCGGGGCTTCCTCGGCGGCGGCTGCTGCTGCTGCTGCGGCGGCGGCGCTGCTCCGTCCGGGGGCTCCGTCGGTGGAAGGTCCTCCGGGCTCCTCGCCCTCCCCGTCGCTGCCCGCCCTCTCGGACCCGGCCTCCTCTTCCTCCTCCTCCTCCTCTTCCTCTTCGGCGGCGGACCGTCGGGCCTCGAGCATCGCGGCGCTGCGGCTGAAGGCCAAGGAGCACGCGGCCCAGCTGAGCCAGCTCCACCTCCTCCCGGGAGGCCCCGGAGCCCCCAACGGACCCGCCCCGGCCCCCGCCGGCAAAGAGGTCTGCTAAGGAAGGACCGAGGGAGGAAGAAGACTAGAGACCCACCAAGAAGACCAAAACTGGGGAGGGACGGGAGGGGAAGGGAGGGAAGGGAGGAACGGCCTCGGAAGGGAAGGAGGAACCAGGCGCCTCCGATGCGACTTAAGTCGGCTGCCCCAGAGGATCCCCCCCAAGAAAGAGAGGGGCCCCCGGGGAAGGGACTGGACTCGAGGACCCCTCCTCTCCCGGGGGACGGGTCCCTTTTGGGGGGGATCCCCGCAGGATCCAGGGGGGCCGGGCCGAAAGACCTCTTCCCCTTCGGCGGGGAAAGAGAAAAGGCCCCCGAGAGACCCAGCCCTTCTTGGGACCTTCCGACCCACCGAGGAGGGGAGTGGGGGAATCTTTTTATTTCATTTTATAGCAAACCAAAGGGAAAAAAAACACACAAAAACACAGTGCTAGAATACGGACTGTTTGGAAGGAGAAGGGGAATAAATGCGAAGTCGCTCCACTGTGAGGATGCTCGATGTATCTATCTATATATATATATATATATATATGGCTGCTGTACATAAAGGAGACCCCGATTGTTCTTAACAGGAAATAAAATAAATCAATATTCGGAAACAAACAAACAAACAAACCCTGAAACAATAAGGAAAAAAAAAAAAACCAACCCAAAAGGAAACCGAGCTGGCAGGGCCTTGGGGGTCGGGAATGGCCTCGGAAAGGCTCGCCAGGGACCATGGCCCCACCTTAGGGCCAGGTAAGGCCAGGAGAAAAAGAAGGAAGAGGAAAGGGAAGGGCAGAAAGAGGAGGAAAAGGAGGAAGAGGAAAGGGAAGGAAAGGAGAAAGAAGAATGGGAGGAAAAGGAGGAAGAGGAAAGGGAGGGAGAGAAAGAAGAGGGAGAGGAAAGGAAGGGAGAGAAGGAAAAGGAGAGAGAGGAGGAAGAAGAAGAAGAGAAAGCAGAAGAGGAAGGGAAGGAGCCCCTCTTTCCCAGCCCTTTGGTCCCAGGCCTTTCCTTCCCTCCCTCCTTCCCGGCTCTGCCCCCCTTTGACCCGGCCCTTGGAGCAGAGGCAAAGCCCGTGAAATTACCTCCCAAGGGATTACAGGGAGCCCCATTCAAAGACAGCCCTCCTTAATCCCGTCTCCCCTGAAAAGGGTCTGCTTTCGCATGACAAAAGGGACAGCAGGAGAGGATGGAGATGGAGAAGCCCAGCTCTGGACCATCAAGGCAACCAGCATCCGCATTGGGGAACTAACCCAGTTTGGCCCCGCTTTCATTGCCTTGGCTCAAGGCTATGGAATTCTGGGAGTTGGAGTTTGTTGTGGGGTCCAGAGCGGAGCTCCGCTCCGCTCTGGGCCCCACAACAAACTCCAATTCCCAGAATTCCATAGCCTTGAGCCAAGGCAATGAAAGTGGGGCCAAAGCTATGATGGCTGGCATCTTCAGAGAGTGGTGGCACGGAAATGTGTGGGGTATCTGTGTGTGTATATAAATATCTATATATGTACCTGTGGGATCCTGGTTCGGTGGGTCCCCATCCTGAGGAAGACTTGGTCCCAAAGGCTTAGGTGGCATCCTCCTACTCCTGCACCGCTCTGTGTAATGACAATATCCAACATTAATAATAATAATAAAAAAAATAAGGCATTGGGGGCTGAAAGTCTCAAAGAGGGTTTTCCACGCCAAGAGGATGGCCAAGAACGCAGTTCGGCGTGTTTGTTTTCACGAACCAGCGGCGGTTCTTCCAAACAACCCTACATTTCACTGACAGCATCTTAATGTGCGCACGTATATATTTTGGAGCATTAAAAAGAAAAAAACAACCACCATAGGTGCAATTTTTTTTGATGGGGAGGAAGGATAAAAAAAAGAGAGAGAACAAGTCGCCTATGGACATGATTAACAGTAGAGTCCGAAGTACATATTTTACCTGAAAGAAAAGGGAATCATTATCAATCCATTACGCATTAAGAAATGTCACTCAGTCTTTTTTATTCGTTCCGCGGAAATCATTTGCGGAGCCGGAATCATACTCCCGCAAGCAGCAATTTTGATAATCCAGGGGGGTTATTACTTTGGGGGGGGGGCCTTATTAGGATCCATGCTACTGCCAAGCAATCCTATCACCGCCTCAAAAGAAGTTTACCCTTCGTGTTAGAAAACCCGGTAGCGGTATTTATACTGTGCAATAATTAGTGTATTGCTTGAATCCGCTCACAGGTTCATTTTTTATCTCTGCAACAAAACCCTCCAGTCTGCTTATAGAAAAGCTTGTGCCTCCTTTGGCGCAGGGAAAGAGTGAATGAAGAAGGGGCTGGGAGCACTTTCTCCTTGCCTTAATTCCCATCTCTCTCTCTCTTTTTTTTTGCTCTCATCCAATTAGTGCAGTGTATTAAGCAGTTTATCATCTCATAGTCAGCTATTGAGAGAAACAAGGCGAACACTTTGCAATAGAGCCTGCTCTCCTTTGACACCCTCAGGTACTTACATATTCCACTGTGCTATGAATAATAGAGGAAGAATAGAGCCCTAATTCCCTCATCAAAGAATGCCTTGTCTGCTGCTTTGCTCAACAACACCATTCCCGATCAAAAGAAAAGCAATAAAGCTTAGCATAACAAAACGAAACCTACTTATTAGCTTAGTGGTTAAATTAATGCAGAGCCGGCTGCTATTCACAACCGAGGTTTGAAAACAGCCTCCAACCACCTGATAATGCCGCCTTCTGCCTTCTTCGGGATGAAGGAATTTTAATCTGAAAGTCTGAAGCTGGCACAAAGATGAGATAATCTATTAAACAGCTATCAGAGGAGCACCGGGATGAGCGGCTCAATTAAGAAATATTTAGGTGCTTGACAGAAGAAGAGGCAAATAAGGCAAGAAAAACTAAGGCTGGAGTTGGGAAATGGCAAAGTAAAATTTTTCTCCTCACCCCAGGAAGAGACAAAGTGATAGGATGGATTCATTTCTTTTTTTACAGTCACTTGATGTAAAGTCTAGCATCATAACTTCCTTCCATCTCCCTTAATAGAACTTTACGGAATATAAAAAGATGGCTTTGCACTTCTCAACCTTTCAAAAGCACTAAGGCCAAGAGAAACGCTGGGTTTGGGCAGCTTACTCAGAGACAAGCACCACAGCGGTTTTATTTGACCACCTTGAACACTAGACATCACCTTAACCTGAGAAAACCACTGAGTAAGCTTGCTTGCTTCCACCTCCTCTTCCTTAGAAATTAAAGATAAATGTGAATTAACACTATTAGAGATTAAAATGTATTTTAAGCGATAACTGGGGAAATGCAGACTTGAAAGTGACTCCTCCTTTCTCCACCATTTTGAAAGGAGTGTTTTGCTACCTATCTCAGATGTGTGTGCCGACCAACACGTAAGTTGTTACATTTTTAATTTTGACCTGTCAGGTAAGTCACTATGTAACATGCAAAATACACATCCTAAATGTGGGGGATAGCAACATTTACACAATACTTTTCTGAATCCTCATTAGGTATAAGGATACACATCCTAGGTTACTGTAATAGGACTCTCTGGGTAATAGCAGTGGAAATGACTAACCGAGCATGGCTGTCTATCTGAGGCCTCTTTGAATAAGACAGAAATGGCATGCTGAGGAAATAAAGAGGAAATTTAATTTCACCTTGATCCAAAAACTCTGTCATGTCTACAAAGTTATGAGATTTTCCATTGACTTCAATGGCACGCTCATGTTTGCTTGTGTATCTCTTACATGTACTGAGTACCTATGTGCCCAATAGGCACTCTTCATCTATGTGAATACAGAAATCTTTGTAGGCAGGTCAAGGCATACTAGACTGATGCAAATAGCTTTAAACATACATGGTTCCTCATTTCTGGACAGAACCCGATACATTAAGAAGTGCAAACCAGAACATGGTGAACTGTCTCTGGAGAATCGTGGGACTTACCTTTAAAAAATGGCTCTAAGTTGTGCTAAGAGCTGCAGGAGATGTGAGGTAGTCACCCATGTTTATGAGCCAATCTCATTTGTTGTTCCCTCATTAAGTCTGTGGCCATATGTGAAAAAGATTTTCTCAAACATCGTGGTATTTGTTGTTTTGGGGTATACCATGAGATTCGATGATAATGCTTATGAATCTTTCTAAATATGATACTAACGAGTTCTTACCAGTTATTACTTGCTGATGAAAAACAGCACCCTGGGGTCTTTTCCTCCCTCAACTGCAAGAATCTAAAAATATAGTATAAATTAGTACTGCTATGCTATCTTACCGGTAAGTTTAATATGAGTACACCACTCAATTTTTTTAACATTAGATAATTTTATTATTTTTCTTTACCAAGTGTAAAATTTTACATTCATATTAAAATACCTTTATATATGGACAAATGACAGTATAGATCTTCTAGAACTGTAAGACTAGCTCTATAAAGAAGTCAAGATCCCTCTCTCCTCCCAAACAAACATTGTTTAATTTTTACTGCTTCTGTTTATAAATACACCGGACAATACTTAGACGCCTCCTAAAACTTTTCCAAGGTTTTATTTCTTTACCAGAATACAGTAAGCATCTTCTTTCTTGGCTGAAATATGTCCCATTTTTACATCTCATGTCTTTTTTCTCGTGATAATAGGTTTTGTTGCTATTGAATCCCAAAGAACCAAAGTGTAACATTTAGACACAAACATGCGGCAGGGAGAATCTGCCACATACACACGCCGTCTTTGTGCCCTGTTCAGAAGTCAATTGGTGCTTTCACATTCATTTCCATACAGTTACTCTGTGTCTTTATAGCACAATATTGTTTGAACGAATATTTTATTTGGCAAAAAAAACTCCACACTCAAAAACAGTTTCAAAAGTAAATATCATATTAAACTAAAGCATTAATGGGAAGCATATAGGTTTAGCATTGGTTTTAACTGCTGTGTATACGATCACAACTAGATAAACTGTAACAAGGGAAAACATTAGTGCTCCTACTGAGACCTCCACTAACCTCTTTTCCTGAGAGCACCTCTACTAAATACCCTGGAGCAAAGTCTAGGATCACTTACATTCCCGCAACTCTCACTGGGAATTATTCAATTAATGGAGCTATTTCTCCACCCCTTTCTTCCCTTCTAGGTCTAGATATACAACAGATATTTACTGAGACATAAGCTGTACAGGTGCCCAGTGTATCTACTGACTTTTCACATGGATTTTCTTTCCATATTTACCATTTAATAAAGTCAAGATTTTAATTAAAATATGCACGTGTAGTTCTTTAAGCCATATACCACGGCACTTGTGTGCAACTACAAAGAGAAAGTCAGAAAGGATAAAGAAAGAAGATTTCTATCTAGAAAAGAGATTACAAAAATATTGTTGCCCATGCTACCCAAATACAGTGTTTAGGTACTGGGATCACCCACAGATTTTACTATATTGAATGTCTGGAAAAGTTTGCTGAGGTTCACTTCAGAGTAGCTGCTCATGGCCAACCACTGGTCCACTGTGTTCTTCAGCTTTCTGTACATTTCCTTGATCTCACTGTTCAACAACTGGCTCTTCAATCGATCTGTCGGGAGAGAGATAAACAACAAATTAAAAATCACAGGGGTGGGGAAATAAGAAGAAATAACCTTTTCACAGTGAGTACTCCTGGAAATCATCTCTCCCTCTCTCTCATTGATATCTATATCTATACATTTGTGCGCACTCTGGCATTTGGTTACTTATTTTCAAAACCTGCTTTGCCAGAGTTCTATTCAAGATGCCTCTAGCCGAGTTTCCCATTCTTTCGCCTGCCTTTTAAAAGAAATACTTTGGTCAGCATGTTTAGGAAAGTGTCAAACTTGCTACTTACAAAGAGAGTGAATCCAGCTCATCAAGGAATTAGTCAACCTTCCTGTCATGCCCCAACTGAATTGGTGTACCACCTTCTGTCAGTAAATGTCAAGAAGCACTGTTTGTCCATTAATGCTGAATAAATGGGGCAGGAGGAACAGAAACTAGATTCAGCTAGATCACTAGAACCAACAGGTAGTAGCTGCTCTTTAAAGAGGTGTTGTGAAGAGGGGGGGGGGGAATCTATTTAATGGCATGGTTGTCTGGCAATCTATGTCCAGAACCCTCTCCACTGCCAAGATTATTGAAAATATTTTCAGTGATGAGTAGCTGGGAACTTGTCTTAATTGCCCCCTTGCAAATCACTGCAAAAAAGGCTTTGTCTAAAACATATTAAAAATGAAATGCACGTTCTATTCCACAGTTCATCTTCTCTCAAAATTTAAGAAAAACCCATTGTGACAAGCTGTAATCAGAAAATATGAAATTCTCTTGATGAATCAGTTTATGTACTTGTGTATTCATTTGAAGAAATACTTGCAGGTTCCTCCCCCACTACACATGGTACATATGCCTTCTTCAGATTTGGTGGCTACGGCAAGCAATTTTCATATTTCAATCAGGTTTTCTTATTTGTGGCTATAGCTGTATTAAAGAAACACATTTAAAAATATGAAAGTCAACAGAGAAGAGGACAGGAAAGCAAGAAGCCGCCCTATACTAGGTCAGACTATTTTTTCACCTAGCCCAATACTATTGATTGAGTGGCAGCGACTTTCCTGGGCCTCAGGATTTTCACGTCATCTTTGATTGGAGGCACACAGGACTGAACCTAGAGATCACAAGGGGGATGCAAGGGACAGAACCTCCTCCATACAAAGCAGGTACTCTATCACAGAGCTTTAGTTTTTTCCTCAAAAACGCTGTAATGTCAAGTTACATGCTTCAGTCATGTCTACATAACTGACTCAGTTTAGTGCCCAAATACTGGACAGTTTTGAGAGCTGTACACTCGTCCCTCCACATTCACTGGGATTAGGGGCACAGGATCCCTGTGAATGCTGCTAATAACAAAAACAATATGTTTTTACTTTTACACCTTTCTAGGAATCTCTAGGACCTCCAGTGCAACTCTGTGGTCAACATCTGCCAGACACTGACCATGCAATTGCGCTGGTGGGGCTACAAATACCTAGAGGAGTGTTCTCTCTAGGGATCTCCAAGTCCTTCAGTGCGACTTCTGGTTAAAGCTGACCATAGAGTTGTGCTGGAGGACCTAGATATTCCTACAGAGAACATATAAATAAAATCCGTGAATAATCAAATCTGCAAAAGTCAAAGCAGCAAATGTAGAGGAACGAATGCATTTGTGTATGTGCACGCGTGCGTGCACACACACAATTCTCTTGATGAATCAGTAAAGGCAGGCAAACACACACACACACACACACACACACAGAGCGTGTTTTGAGGGATTGTACAGATTCAAGAACGATATTTACAAGGAAGCAACACCACCACTACAACAGCTTTGCAATAAACCTAGTTTCATGGAGTGGCTTGATGGTTCAATGGAGAAATCACTGTACGTGTGACACAGAGAAGCAATAAATTATGAAAAGACACACTTGTCAAAGTTGGAAAATGATTATATGACTATGACTTGCATATTACTAAAAATATTAAAAACCGTTTCAGTGTCAGAGCTGGCTCAAGCCATTTTGCTGCCCAAGGTGAAAGATAAGATGGTGCTCACTCACACATGCTGTCTGCAGAGGCTGAGTAGAGTGCCAGTTCATTACTTGCAATGAGGTAGCATTCTTCACTATACCTGATGTTAGCAGGAGAGCTCAACGGAATCGGATAGGTTTTATGGCACACACAGCTCTCTTGTCTAAGAAATGAAAACTGGTCAGGGGGGTTCAGGAGAAATAACTAAGGGATTGCTGTTCTTGCACCCCTAGCATTGGCTGCCTGAGGTGGTTGTCTCATTCTGCCTGATGGTCCAGGCCAACCATGGTCAACAAGCTCATTTCAAAAGCCATAACAGGGATGATTTCTCAGTAGATGAAATGCACTGCTTATGTAAGAGTTTATATAAGAAGTGAATCAGGAAGCCATCTCAGCAATACCAGCTAGTTTTACGCAAACCTTTTATCATCTCAAGCCCAGCTTGCCATCTGTAAAATGTAAGTAATAACACTATTGGATGTCATTAATACCTGTACTACTGGCCCTTCTTCCCTGGATGTTAAAAGGATTACCGACATAACACGTGTTAAAAGTATAGGTACATTGGTGGGGAGTGCTCCTAAATCTTCTTTTGCTCCTGGACTCTCAAGTGAACCTTGTGGCTAGGATTCCTTTTGCACAACTTCAGCTGCAGTTCTAAATGTGTCTGTTTTTTAGGGGTGAGCCATTGCACTTGGTCCCACTCATGATGAATATGGGGCTGTGATTTTAAAATGTTTCAAAACTTCAAACAAAAAATAGCAATTTTAGCCAGGGCTAAAGCCCCTCATCTCTGGAGAGCTAATGTAGTGCAGTGGTTTGAATGTTGGGCTAGGACTCTCAGAGACAGGGTTCAAATTCCCACTTCTCCATGTGTGGATGGCATTGAGTAAGTCACACTCTCAGCCTCAGAAACAAAGGCAACCCCTTTGTGAACAAATCTTGCCAAGAAAATCCTGTGATAGATTTGCCATAGGGTCACCATAAGTCAATAGCAGTTTGAAGGCACACAGCAGCAGCAGCAGCAACAACAACAAAACCCTCCCCCCAAGGTAGTATTTTGTTCTACTGTTGTTTTTTACTGGCCTCTAGTCCATTTCCAAAGCTAATGCAAAGCACCATCTCTGATAAAGCTGTCAACAACTTGGGATCATCTCCTCCTATGAATCTACTTTTCACTAAGATCTTGCAACTGTCTGGGATCATCTGTGGGCTGCACTTGACTTGTATATAAGCAGCAGTTGAAAAGCCCCTGAGATGACTGATTTTTTAAAAATAGTTGTTGGGTAACTGGTTGTTGCTGAAATCTCTTTACTGGCAAAAATCACAGCTCCCAGAAAAAAAAGTAATTATTCAACCAGTTTTTAAAAATCAGTTCCCTTCCCCATTTTTGGGGTGACACTGGAAGTATTAGCCCTCTTGGTACTGCAATAATGGCCTTAGGCTTGCTCATCACTGATCTAGATCTACAGTTAATGGGATTAAGATGTCATAAACACCTTTCTGTTCCAATAGGCCACTGGATTGTCTAGTCAGAAATTTGATAGTGATTTTTTAAAAAAACTTGGTTTCCCTGGGCTAGAATCCAGGAGGTTAATTCTAGTCACAGAAAAAGGTCCTTACATCTGTGATTGAGGCTTGAATCCAGACAAGACTTCTGTGAATGGAAGCGTGTGTATGTGTATCTGTGAAGAGCTAGTGATCCCCTTCCCCCTTTTCTTGCAACTTTCTGATATTTTCAGTGAGCGTTCAGGCCTGAGAAACCTGAGTGCACCCATTTTCTGAGCAAGATTCTGCTCATAGAACAGAAACCAGCAATACTTCCTTGCCAGCAAATGAGGAAATTTTCTAATTTACTACTAATAATGAAAAGGCAGTACACTTACTTGCCGTAGACACGAACGTAAAAATTCTTCAAATGAATTCTAAAATCTTACATTTTTTTTAGGTTCAAAATTTCTAATTTTAGTTGGAGCATTTTACTGAAAATTTTAAACTCTCTTAAATGTATTTAGTATTTCATGCCAACTCCCTTCACAGAAGCTGAAGCAGTGTACAGAAATGTCCAGTCCAACCTTCCCCTAGCAACACTAAGGTTGGCAGGTCTGGGTAAGATTGATTGGCCCAGGGTCATCCCATGTGTTTCATAGTTGTTGTGTTATGTTCAATCCAATTCCTGGATCTACTCTATTCCTTGTTCAAAACAATAAGTGTGCCACCATACAAGACATCTTTGCCACAGATGTGACAGGCTTCAAAGGGTAGAATTTGATTTTGCCACATATTCAGTCTTCGTTACTATTTACTGTTCAACATTGGCTCAAGAACCCTCTGTACTCCAAATGCATGATTTTCTTTCCTCTTACAACTACCTCCTCCTCTTATTTAAAATGCAATTGAGCATTTTACAAGGGATTTAAACATGTATTTCATTGGGCTTTTCCATCTATTTTACAAACTTCACCAAGTAAACACCTCAATTATGTACAGCATTCACACATTTTATATATTGTATATATAAATACATCTAACTTTGATGTATCACTGAAGTCTGAATTCAGTTTGAGTCTGTATTGTTCAGCTGAGGTTATTATACAAATTGAGCATCCATAATCCAAAATGTGCCAAAAACTGAACCTTTTGACTGCCAACCCTGATGCTACCAGTGAAAAATTCTACATCTGACTTTATGTGATGGGTCGTGAATGCTAAAGTCCTTATAGGTAAAATGTCGTAGGGTAGCAGAAGAGGTGGTGGTAAACCCTAGTTGTGAATTTTTCAGGCTCCTCCACCACTGAGGAGCCCACCAGCCACCCACTTCTGCCTTTGGGGTGACAGATGCACCACTCCCATTCACAAGGTGGAAGCAGGCTCCCTGGAAGTAGGGGAGCCTGAAAAATGTGTGCCCTATAGCCAGGGCTTGCCTCTGCCTCTTCTGCTGTCTTGATATTGCTTCCTAGCCTAGTGTATACAAAACATAAATGAATTTTGAGTTCAGACTTGGGTCCCATCTCCAAGATATCTCATTATATGTATGCAAATATTCCAAAATCTAAATTCTGAAACACCTCTTGTCCCAAGCATTTTGAATAAGGGATAATCAACCTGTATTTTCTGACTTCAAAGAGAAACAGAGTATTTACTGTGTATGTGTTGTGAGAGTATATACAGGAAAGATAATACAGTAGTCTTGTGAATGTATTTAACTTGGATATTAGAAATAGAATTTTATGATTTTTTTTCAAAAGGTACTGCGCAGCCACATAGTTACTCATTTATCACTCTATTTTCTTTTTCTCTTCCAAACACATTTAGCATAAAGAAAAATAACTCAAAATCTCATTACATTCAAATCATTTCAAAAGCAGGAAGATTTCTTTTAACACTGACATTAACACTGACATGCAAGTGTCCATTAGTATCCTGTATAAAGTGGAAAGCCAAAAATTAAACCACTTTCTTCTATTCTCAGTGTTCATTATTTATATTTTTTTCTTATCAAATATCTGATTTTGTGTCGATTGTTTCCCTTCTCATTGTTCATCTGCAGAATGCATGGCCAGCCAAGAATTACTCTGCTAAGTTCCTTCCCCCTTTAAATGAAATCTTAACTCTACTAATTCAAGCTTGTTTTTGTTAAACAGATTGCTTCGTATTAGGTCTCATCCTCCCACTTGCTTTCTTTCCCTCTTCTTTTTTTCATTTTGTTTTAATTAAATAGTAAACAGGTAAGAAGGGTCTTATTTTTATCTTGGTACAGTGCCTCCTTGTCTTGACCACTAGTTTTTCCTTACCCAACTATCATCATCAGATACGTTCTGGAAAACACAACCAAAGCCACTTCCAGTTTACCAACAGAATTGTTCTTTTTTTATTCTTCATATTTAAACATTAACATTACAAAGCAAGCAGAAGTAAGCAAAAAGGTAAACAGGAGGAAGTTAACCAACACAGGGATGCCGACAAAATCCACACGTGTGTAAAAGTGCTTCTGTCTACATAGCAGGTGTGTTGCCAATTTTTTCTAGCAACTTAAGTTTATAGAGTTGCTCCAGAGACCCTCAGAACTCTGGATGGCTTTTTTATGGAAAGCTGCTGCCTCAAGGAAGATGGATGGGACTGAGAGCCCTTGTGCTTTGGCTATAATTTTTAAGGTAACCCATCAAAACCCATACTAACATTTCTTAAGAGAAGGTTGCTACTTGTATTTAAAAATAAAAGGAAGGCAGTCCAAGGAAATCTGTTAAGATAAGAAAAGGACTATGTGAAATTAATGAGGAGATGTTTCATTCTGAAATATAAAACAACAAAGAAGATGTGCATACTACCAAATTCAGGCTCTGGCTACATCTGCAGTACAGCAGCACTATGCATTTGAATGACAGAAGTGCATCCGATGACTGGGGAGAATAGATTTAAAGAACTGTAGTAATATAGAGCCAGGAAGATGAGAGAGGACACAGCTCCTGATGTGTTTACCTCCTCTGCTGATGGGATATTGACTTTTCCCACCAGGTTGGTTAGAAAGGGGACTATTTGCGCTGCCACACAGCAGAGTAAGAATGACAACCAGCATCACTCTGTGCTCTTCTTAGTAAAAGACAATTGTGACCGCTGTATATCACACAGTCAGTCAATACTTTCAGGTTACCATACCATCCAATTTAGAGATGCATATAAAAGCTTATTTTTTCTTCCTAAATGACACTTTAATCAATAAAGCAGTTAATCCTTTCTGAGAACAAAGTTATAAAATGACTGAAATAGCTTGTGGAACATTTAGATATATGTGTGGAATATAGTTTCATATCAACTGTTACCATAGCTTTTATAGAATATCCACATTTATATCAGAAAAAATCCAAATGCTCTTTCATAATATCAATGGAAATACTATGCAAATGATAGCAAGGTTTTCCACATATAAAAATATTTTTAAAATATATTATTCATTTTTAAGATATAAAAACCAAAATTTGGACACCATCAGTACTTAATATTAATTTAAAAAGTGGTATTCTTTTGAACTGACATCAGAAACCAATTATATTATGGTGAGGAAATTAATATTGAACCAATACAGCGCTAGTTCAATATTTTAAATATTTTTGTTACATGTTTTTTTCTTATAAAAGCAGTGCATAGATAACACGAAAGCAAACATTAGTTGTTGGCTTCTGTTTATATGGAAAGTTTCTGTACTTCACATCTAACTGAGTGGACAACTAGTTTTCCTACATGAGCTTGATAACACACACACAGAGCTTTGGCATATTCTATTACACTTGTGTTTTAACAACTCAGTGCATCATTCCTGTTCAGGTCTCTTGCTAACAGTTTGATTTCAAGACTTAAAGAGTGTATTGAATTAGAAACCATTAGGACTGATTTTTTTTTTTTAAAAAATTTACCTACTGGTTATTGTATTTTAATCATAACAAGCAAAGGCACAGAGGCAACATGCTCTGTTCTAAGTATCTGTGTTTCATTTACTTCTGTGCAAAGGTAGCAAACAACAGTCATTCATAATTGGTTCTGTCAGGTCTTATACAGTCAGTCATAATTGTCTATCTAGAGGTGTGTCAATTTACAGCAAGCTAAATAAATATTCTGTCAATTATGGAATCAGTTAAAGCAAGTATTTTTTTAATTACACCAGTTCTCCATTTTATAATACACAAGACTCTTATCCATGGTGTTAACCTTAGCTTTGCCATTCCTGCTATGTAAATACAGAGGGAGGGAAAGCTGTAGCAAAAATACAAAGAGATGAGGTAGCTATAAAACATCATTGCTGGTAGAATACAGCAAAAGGAAGGTCGGTCTACTAGATTTACATAAAAGACGTTTTACGATACAGAATTTCTACTAGGCTGTACAAACAAGCCAATGAAATCTTGTATCTGCCACCGCAGAGAAATAGGTTGCATACATTTCAACCAATTTACACATTATGAACTTAAAATCAGTGAAAGTTACAGCAGATTCTTTAGGATATCAAAATCTATGTTGTGGGTTTCACAAAATGCATCCCACATCCTCTCTTTTATTCACTCAAATCCTAACATTAGTTTTCTATATTCTTTCTGATTACAGAATGCTATTTTAATGCTTCTGTTTAGAAAACACCTGGTATGCCTAAGTATCCAAATAAGTAACCATTCTTCTATTCTGTCTTGTATAATTTTAGGGCAGAAGAACATATTTACTAAGAAAATTGTCTCTCTTTTAACAAGAAAAATTCTTCAGACAAATGCCATTGACAGTATTGCCATTGGCTACCAAAGCCCATCACCATTATTGTAAAAAACATAATCTTTTCCAGTTAAAAATAATTGTCATGATTACTCTTCTGCTGATACATGCATATAACTTTTCGGCTGCATAAAAAATAGGGCCTGAGTGTTTTATTACAGGGTTCCCCTAATATTTAGAAGTATCATTATAAGTCCATTCACTATTGTCTAATTCGGCTTCAAATCAACATGGGGAGCCATTTTCCTTTGCTATAGGACAGTTCTAGGGAACAGAGTCATTGGAGATATGAGGAAGGAGGCCTGACTGAAAAGCATAAAGAGCATGTAAGGGGGATATTGTAGGCAGGTATTCAGAAGGTGAAAGTGGTGCCTTTACCATGTTCCATGAGAGCAAAGTTACCTTGAAAGTGATAAATTTATTTCAATAGGATGAAATGATTGTATCAGGGTTGGGCTAAAAAGGTGTTTTGTATTTGCACCTCTGTAGGAAATTGCCCGTGCCCCCTTGCTGAGGATATAGAAAAAAATACTGTCAACCATACTGGACAGAATTTATTTTATTTATTTTTGGTATATGTGTGTGTGTGGGGGGGGGGACATTGTGCAGGATCATTAAGCACTGTTGTATAAATAAAGTTAGAAGATCAAACGAAAGAGGGGACTCGGGTTAAATGCTGGAAGACAAGCTTAAATAAAGTTCTAAGGAAAAAAAAGCAAGACATGCTGTAATTCCAAGAACCTATTACTTCAGACAATTTACTTCAAAAAATAAAATCAGAATGGTAAATGATTACCCCAAAGCAATCATGTCATCATCACTGAAAGATGGAATAAAATAATTTTTTGTGAAGTGGCTGAATGAGAGCAACTTAAAAGCCACGGAGCCTGTCAGAAGCACATTATTTCTTTTTACACCCCGTTTCCCAATTCATCTCAGTGCTGCTGACTAACCTTGGCTCCCAGCAGGTGGAGCATTTAAAATAAATAGCATTTCCTACAAAATGCGCTCCAACTGCCCCATGACAGACGCTTCCAATTCCTGGCCAGCCACTGGATCAGCTTCAGCGGTATCTAACAAGGTGTAAATACAATAACAAGCATGTAATTAAGTGAACATGATGAAGTTAATGGAGATAATTCATTCCATTTTGGGCTTATGAATATTCTATTAGATGTTATCAGGCAGCTGGAATAGCTGTTAATTTAATCATCATTCAGACCAGCAAAATGTTCTTTGTGCGAGTATAATTGCAGAGAATGAATAATTGATTTGACAATTGTACCAGTGGATTTCAAACAGTTCTGTGCGCTCTCAGAGCAGGAAGGGAGGAGAACTGGAATACTCAAAGCAGTGAAGAGGTGGCAGAGAAGCCAGCCTGTAAATTGAACATTATCAGGACACAGATAAAGGACAATTTTTATTTTATCAATGCAACACAATTACATTACAGTGCGCTAGTAATCACTCTGCCCACACTTTAAAAAGGGAAATAAATTACTCTTCATGGAAAAGGACAAAAAGAAATATCAAAACCGTTTAGAAACCATTGATATTGGATGTTTAATTTTTTTGCATTATATTTCATTATAGGAAATATCAAACTGTGCTTGAAATTGCTGGCACATTTAACTCTGTTACCTGCAATCAAATACACAGATTGTATTTTATATGTATCTCTGAATTACAGCATGTTCTATGAATTACAATGATTTTTTATTGCAATTTTAAAAGAATATCTACCCATATATTTATAATATATTTATTTTAGTATATAAAGGTACTGCATATCTAAAGCATCCTAAGTCTCTTTTGGACAAAGTGAACATTGCTAAAAATATAATGCAAGGTGCTGTGGCTTTTATTTTGCCTCTGTAGCAAAACAAGGAATACATTTAAAGTGAAGTATCATCAACAAAGGCAATTTCCTTCAAAAAACTTGCTTTCAAGCAGTGAAGGCCTGGCTGGGCCTTAAAGACATTTCACTACCATAGGTAGTACATACTGCTATGCAAATTATATTTTCAGTAATGGAAACCCAAAGCAATGTTCCAAAAGTGAGAACTATGCTGATATCTGTAACCTAGCCTATACCAAAAAGGAGGAAAGAATTGAAGTACTGTACTGTAAATTATTTCTAGTTTGAGTAACCATTTAATAGTCTCAAAAATATCCAAGGAAATAAATGGGGGAACTGTAGATAAGTCTGGATGCAACACTTGTTACACGTCTTTTGAGAAGGGCACATGTAAAATATCCGATGTAGTTTCATTGGATTCTATTAGCTCTTACAAACACTTGCTTATAGCTCATTGGATGCTCAGGAAAAGATAGGCAATGAACCCCTAGTGTATAAACAACAGCCAACGAGCACAGGTAAGACTTGTCAAGAGAGCTCTTGCAGATATGACAAGATGCTGAAGTGAGAATGGGTGGCTGAAGCTTCACTCTGGCTGAAAAACACATTTGCTAGGGAGCAAGTCCAAATTAACACAGTGGAATTTACTGGCCTATACCATTACTTGCATACACCTTTATCACTCCCTGATAGCCACTTTTATTGCATTTAAAATGTAACATATGCTGTCTTGAGAATCATGGATGATACTTTGAATGAAAGAAAACATTGGGGTAAACATGTGTAAGTTGTGCTATTACTACTCCAGAATCATGCTAAGTGAAAGCATTAGGTGGTGGGAAAACTTGTATACCTTCAAAGATATAGATTCTCCTTTGCATAGACAGCCATGGACAGAGCACAAACACCTCGTTTTGGAAGAGTGTCCTTTCACCTATCTACACTTTCTCCCATTTCCTCTTATGTGATTTACTTGGTCATTATCGGTTAACGTTCCTTTAGATATATTGAAAAGATAAGATTAAGATGAACCATAACAACTAAAATTAATGTTTAGATGTAGCAATTTACAGAATGAACTACTTTCCAGGGTTCCATTTATTCTTTCTATACTAACAGTGTTTCATCAACACTATACATTAATAATGCTTTTAGTTTAATTTGAAATTGTGACTACATGAAACAGGAATGAACAAGCTTTCCAGTCCTGCTGGGGCCACTTATGGCACTGGATCCAGGGATGCAAAAGTGTGTGAGTTGTACACATGCTGCCATGCAAATACACCTACACACGCCCAAACACACCCAAACACACACACACCCAGCAATCATTTTTCCTTGCTGAATGGAGAGTATTTGCTCTCTCTCCTCTTCCACAACAAAGGAAGTATAAACTGTATAATGATCTCTGGGAGAGGCAGTGGATCTTTCCAGCTTCTTATTCAGTGATTCTGCTGCATGTTACTGTTTCCTTGCTGCTATAAGCAGTGGTAAAGTACTTATCCGTACAAAAATGACATGAAGAAAAATTTGATGATGGTGATTTCTGTGTGTGTGTGTGTCAGGGCACACACAGGAGGACGACAACTAAGGTCAAGGAAGTACATGTCACTATTACAAGAGTGTTGTGCCCTCCTGATAAAAACAATATTATTGAAAAATATCATTAGGCAATGCCTAAACTTGTCTGTTACTTCACCGTCAGAATTATGAAGGGCAGAAATAGCACCTGTCTCTATTCTTTCTGCTTCATTTTGCAAAAAAATAAATAAAAAATAAAAAATAAAAAAATTCGTATGATTTACTTTCAGTTTTAACTCATCTCCCTTTCTCCATCAAAGGGCAGATGGTTGGTATTTAGGTACCGATTTTTAAGTGAAACAACTGGTACAAAACACAGTGACTAGGGCACTGACAAGAGCCCATTTATGAATCAAATAATGCTAGTATTGAATCATAGTATTGAATCATAGAATCATATTGAATCACAATTCATAGTTTGGCGCTGGGCCTGATTATTCGTTTTTTAATGTTTAAATCATAAATGGTTTGGGTTTTTAAAGGACTGCTTCAGATTCCATATGGTCTGACTGCACATTGTAGTGGCGAGGAAGGCTTTGCTTCATTTCCCCACCTAGGCCTGACTTTCTCACTGGTTCCCAGGCTGTGGATTTCTCTGCATCTTAACATCTGATTAGATCCTACATGCATGCATGCACATTTACTTTGCTGGGCATACTGTCATGTCAGGTTAAAAACCTGTTTCATAGTGATGGCTTTATCAGTGTCTCTATCTTGCTTGTTCTCAGATTCAGAACTGTACAGACATTTCACATTTTTATCTGGTTCCTTTCAATTTTATTTACTTATTTATTTATTTTGGATATTGCCAACTGACAGCTACCACAAACAATCCTCTGTGGCAGAATGTGCAAGATAAATATTTTTGGTTTAAAAATAGAATATAAACATTACCCAGATACACTCCATTTTGTATTTGAATACTGGTAACCAAATCCAAAACACAACTGAAATAGCAATGCTTTACCCTCAGACACTTCCACCTATGTGAGCACTCTAAAAATGACAATGAATTGGGTCAAGTGGCCTTCAGCCTTTTGCTCATGCTGAAGATGAAATCTCTGATGCAATTCATTTTACTTGCTAAATTCAGATGTTAACATCCAACCAGCCAGTCAAATAGACTAGAAACTGTCAGAAATGCAGGATAGGTTTATGTAGCTTAAACAGAAACGAAAGCTAATGCCTCAATCTGGAAATGCCCTTTCTCTGTTTGCTTTGTTCTCTTGCATTGCTAAAGAGTCCATTAACACAAATAAATTTTCTGTTGGATGTATATCAACAACTATACTGCTGGAGAAACACTTCACAACAGAAGACGTGAAGGGCCAAAGCCACATTTTCTACTTCCCAAATTACTTGGTGTCAAATATAGAGATGGGAAACAGCAAATTAAAGTAACTCAATTATCTGCAATGATTTTTTTTTTGGGGGGGGGGTATAGTTGAATACATATGGTATACCATTTTCTCTTGAACAATTCATAGTGTTACAGTATTGGGTGGAAAGAAGAGGAGAGATTCAGTAAATCAGTGCCAAAACTTAAATGCATAGTTTGCTTGGTTTTTTAAAAATATATATATCATGCTTTAAGGATATTCTTTTCCAACCTACCATTTCTGAGAAAAGATGGGATACAAATGGTATGCTCCTTGGCCATTGGATTACTGAATTTGATAGTCTGAACTGTTACAGGTTGGTGAAGGAAACCTAAACTCCTTAAGGAGTACTTTTAAAAATGTGTTAAAATAATTGCCACACAACATGAATAATTCCCACCCAGATTATATTTTTGAGTTCACTAATTATTCATGTAATATAATAAGTCTTTTATACTAATCTTACAATCTTGGGTCATGCCTACTGGTACAAATACTGCTATCCCACGTTCCTCAATTCACCTGAGGTTGGCAAAAGAGAGGGCAATATAGCACTACCAAAAGATAGATTTGACGTAAACCCCCTCTGAAGAAACCTCCGAAGAAACCATCATGATAAGTTTACCTTAGGGTCAGCATAAATTGGAAATAACTTGAAGGCACATAACATCAATAGTGCTTAACCTTTAACATGCAGACTTCTATTTGCTTAAGGGGTGAAACAGACTGCTTCAAGCCACCCCTGAGACAGCTGGGTTGGGGCCGCGGCAACTGTATGCTGCAGCCCCAATATGGCTTTTTGCCAGTCCAAAAACAAGTGGCAAATTGACTTTCCTTTTTGAGCTGGCAAAAAGCTGGCTTTTCCTTCCCCATGGTGGCTTTATGGCGCTCCTGTGGAGTGCAGCATTTAAACGCCATGTTGCTGGAGTGCCCTGAAACTTGCCCACATTTGGGTGCTGTGAGATTTTGACTGCTTTGGTTTGAAGCCAAACATATCTTTGGAAAACAGGGTAACATTTTTCATTATTAGTAAATTTAAACTTATGGAACGAAGTCCATTTTTAAAATACCAGATCTGACTTATTTATGTATACAGCAAAGCATGGGATCCAGCCTTCCTAACTTAATTATCCATTTTCTTTCCTATAGTCTCAAATGCTTACATTGCAGATCTGTACCACTTTTCATTCACTCCTAAGTATGATTTTAATTTTATTTGTGCTTTTAAAATTTGATTTTAGTTACTGATGTTTTTCTTCTAATTTTCTCTTCCAACAGATAATGCTATTGTCTTCTCTTTAAGACTGAAACCTCAGAATGATCTCTCATTCTTTCCATTTTCCTTCTTCTCACACATGTTCACTCAAGATTCATTTGTTGGCAAGTAGACATAGCATTGGGGCCAGACCTGTAGAGCAGCAGGGGGCACACTTTCCATCCCTGAAAGCTTGGGTCCTCTCTCTCCTTCTTTTTTCTGATCCTGCCAGGTCAACCTGCCCTCTTGAAGCAAATGAGCATTGAGAAAAGCAAGGAAGAATAGTTGTTTCTGAATGACCACCTCCTTTCCTCTGTGTGGTGATGCAAAGTGGGACCAAAGTGAGATTCATGCTAATGGTTAGGGGCGACAGTAGTGGTGGTGAAGAGGTAAACAAATTGCACATACGTGCCCAAAAATCCTGCCCTCCCACAATAAGAACAAATGATTTTTACTTTCATCATACTGTATCTATGAACTCATCATTTCCTCACTTGTTGCAAGTAAACTTTTCTTTCATTTACTGTCATTATTCTTTTGAACTGACTGCAGTCAATACTTTGCTCTAACGTACAAGCAAAGTGTATCAAAGATCTATGAATGGATATTACATCCATCCAACCGTGCAGGCTTCTTCAGGGTACCATTGGGTGAAAGGATCCTAATACCCTAAAGGCACCAGATCCCATTTGATCTTGGAAGGTAACCACCACTAATTTAGTAATACTGACTTTTTGTTCCTAGAGCAAATTGTTTGAAACGCGAGGGGGGAGGGGGGGGGACGGACAGAAGTGGATAAATGTGCAAAATATTTTTTCTGTGAGCTCTAGTTATGGTACTGGGAAAAAAGACTTGGGCTGACCTTAGCATACAAAATCAACAAAACAATGATACCAATTAAAATGCACAAAATGCATTATTCCACAGTTCTGTGTCTATCCCTTTGAGCAATATTCTGCCCATAGAACAGGAAACATGACTTAAATGGTCCTTGCAAAAAAAGAAAAGTATTCCCACTCTCAACGACTGTAGTCTACCCAACTCTGTCCTAGATGCATTGCTTGCATGTTTTATTTCATTAATTTCTCATGTCCTTCTTTGGAAGGATGAACTACATAGTTGCTCTGCTCTGTACATTTAACCATCACAGCACTGTAAGATAGGCTAGGTTGAGAGTGAGGGCATGGTCTTGATTTCAAGTCTCCTTGCTATTCCAACAAGACACTGGATTTGCTGTTTTGACAGGACAATGTGCAATAGAAATAACAACAGTAGTGACACGAGATAAATCACATTCAGTTTCAAACCACAACTCTAACAGCTGTAATGTGTGAACATTATGAATTCATGGCACACTAACATTTCATAATCCTGACGGAAATACTATCAGAGCTATGTGCAGTTGACTGTTCCCATGGCTTTTGTTTCAAGGTCTATTTCAGGAAGAGCTAGTGGATCCTTACACATGCCTGAAGACCAGGATCATCAGCTCTACTATATAATTCTCTTGTAACATCCAGTTGGCCATGCCAAGTTATTAGTCACTGATTGAGTAAACTAGTTCTAAGTCCTATACCACAATTTAGCAAAATTATCTGCTTATAATAGTAAGGGAATCATATAAAGGGAAGGAGCCTTACATGGTCACTATGTATAGTGAATATTTCATATTTCATAGTAAATACATAAAGAAAACAATGGTCAGTGGACTGCCTAACCAGTTTCTCATCCCAGGAAACACAGTATGTTCAAGAGTCTATCACAACTGATATTGTAGAGGACATATACAGTCAGGCCTCCTTATCCACTGAGTTTTTATCCATGGATTCAAGCATCCACAGCTTGAAAATATTCCAAAAAAGTATAAATTCCAAATAGCAAACCTTGATTATTCCATTTTATATAAGGGACTCGAGCATCCACAGATTTTGTTATCCACGGGGGGGCCTGGAACCAAACCTCAGCGGAAAACAAGGGCCCACTGTACTGTTCTCCTAAATAAAAATAAATCCTTTCACTTCTTCATCTGTTATTGCAGTCTTTTACCAGATGTTATCCTTGATTTAGGGAGCAAATTAAGCTATGAATAGATCTGACTTGATTAAAACAATATGTTAACAATTTAAGCTAAAAGACATACTGTAAATACATTTATTCAAAAGACATGAATCCTATTAAGGCATACAAAGTTAGTCTTCAACACATGGAGACAGTGAGAATGAACACATTCACTCTATCTACTGCTGATGAAGGAAAACTTCTGTCATGGGAATACTGTTTATTCCTAGAGTTCTACATTGCATGCAGAGTGTCTATATCTAGAAAAGGCTCTCCTGCAGACGTTTGCCTTCAAAATTACCTGGGCACCATGGATGTAGTGCTCATCACTTACATGTTCATCTTCAGTCTCTCCCCATTTTTTGTGCTATAACCCATACCCTTTTGACATTTGAAGAGGTATGCAGTCTCTCCCTCTCTCAAAACTACATGCTTCCATGAACATGTGGTGAAGTATTGATAACAACCCAAGACCTCTGTATTACTGACAGATGAGGCAGATATGCAAAACAAGCACTCTCTTGGCAAAGCAAACCTGGATATCCCCAGAAAAAAATATGAAGCACATATTGAGATTGAACATCCACTTTTTCTTTAGCTTGGCATTTTGAATAGTTTCCAGTGAAGTGAAAAATATGTGGGAGTGGGGGGTACAGAAAAACTTAGTAGATGGTCAAAAGAGTTAAAGAAACCCTATCTTGCCAATCATGCCCACCCTCCACAAATCCCCTCCTCACACCTTTTTGGCCTTTCAGAAAGTTGACTGGAAACCCAAGGATCTAAATCTCAAGTTTGCTGCCAAAGAAATATAAAATCTCCCAAAATTAATTTGGGCAACTATCTAAAGATGCCTCTCATTCTAATTTCTGTTTTCTGTATTATTATCTAAACTTTTCTTATTTTTTTAAAACGATAAGCTACCCTTAACATAGCCATTTATTCAATGGACATTCCACATAATTTACCAACTAATGTATTTTTCTTGGCATGAAAGAGAAGTTTGGTTTTTTTTTTAAAAAAATTGTAATATTAGCATACAAAAATGGTTGCAATAACTGTAGGACCATTGCATTAATTTTCGATGCAAGTAAAGTCATGCACAAAATTCTGTGGCAAAAACTCCTACCATATTTGGAGTGAGAAGTCCTACAGGCACAAGCAGGATTCAGGAATGGAAGAGGCACATTGCAAATATATGATGGACAACAGAGTGCACTAGAGAATTCCAAAAGAAAATCGACATGTGTTTTATTGACTACATAGATCACAAAACATTATGGAATGCACTCAGAGAAATAGGAGTGCCACTGCATTTGCTTGTCCTGTACTTAGGACAAGAGGCTGCTGTCAGAAGAGAATACGGAATGAGTGGCAGACAGGATATGGTGTAAAATTTAACCAGTATTGAACTGACTTGGAACTGTAGTAGCATCAAATTCAACATAAAAATAAGTGAGGAACTGACTAATTCGGATAAATACAAACAAAAGCTATAAAAAGTGGTTTATTTTAAAAATTGAAGACTTGCCCAAAAGACAATAAAAATGACACCAGACCGTGTTATACCAGTGCAAATTTGTATTAAAGCAATCAAAAAATCTGAACAAGCATTTAAAAAGAAGTGATTAAGTCTCATTGATTTCAGTAGGTCTGTTCTAAGTATCACTAAATTCACCAAATGTAACTGGTGAATCCACTCTGAATGTTACTCCAAACTATCCAAGATACTGAACCAATTTTAAGGGATATTTTCCACATCTTATATAGCTCTTTAAAATTTCAAATGACAATTGGAACAGACTCACCATCTCATTGACACAGAAGTCAACAGCTGCCAGTGGACCTAATCTTAATATATTTAGACGCTCTCCAACAATTTTTCTTGTCCTTTTTACAAAATCCCTTACTAAAATTTCTCAACTAAATGAAGTATAAAGACTACTAAGATAAGAACACATGTCTGCTTCTGGATTGGTATCTGGTTAAGAGACTGGTAAGCCTCAGGAGGCTTATACAGTATAGCTCTATTAAAATGGCTGCCACAGTCTCTCTGCAGAGATGTATACAGTACGCCCCTATTAAAAATGACCACCACAGCCCAGGGAAGAAGAGAGGGATGACTTTCTTTCTCTGGTTTGGGCAAGGGAGGGGTAATGGCATGAGAGTACTGCTTCCAAACCCTGCCACACCAAGGGGAGCTTCTTGGCCCTGCCTTTGCACTGGGTGCCACTGATCTATGTGTAAATTGGACTGTTTTTTTCTTGGGTTTTAAACACTTTTAAAAATATTCATTAGTATATACAGTAGCTAAACATGATGAAGAAGCAATAAAATAAATAATAATATAAGGAAAGGTAAAGAAGTACATTACATCCAGCACCCCTTAACTTTAGATATGCAGCAATAAGGTCTGAACTGGCAGAGTTAAAACAAGGAAAAAGACTTTTGTGTAGTATTTTATTTGTTTGATGGGGGAAGGACATTCTAATATTTTTGTGCAGTGGGAACAGGCCTCTATCAGTAACAGAAACCCTCTTCTACCCGTCTTCCCCTCTGTTTGCTATACACACACTTTTCAAATGGTTTCTTCACTGCTATTTTTATCTTTGATTTCTTTTTAAGACATTTCAAGTGATAATCATCTAGATCAGGTGACTTGCTAATGTTAAGTTTGCCAGTTATTTCTAAAAAAACATTCTTTTGTGCTTTAGTTAATCCAGTTTGTCCAAAGAAGGACCCAAAAGAATGTGTTATGTCTTTGCCTCTCTGTAACCTTTTCTTCTTCTTCGGGGAACACATATGAAAATAATTAATTTCATTTCTCTGCAATTTCCCTGTCTTCTCTAAATGCTCCCTTTAAACCTCTATGATCTAATAGCCCTAATGCCTCTCAGACCAGCTTTCATAATTATTACATTTTCTATTTATACCAATTTGCTATTTAAATTTCTTCTTTGAATGAAATAATGTAGACATACACTTTTTTATCTATAATTTGAACTCAATTTTTATTTTCTACTTAGGCAAACTAATGTTTTAAATCCTTTTTCATTTTATTTTTTTATCCACACTATTCAGTCTTACTAATATTAATATTATATATATTTGTGTCTTTGTGCCTCCTATTTTTATCACTGCAGTTTCTGCTTTCACTACCTTTATAGGTTCATTTTGCTTTTCAAGATGACATGTTAAATCATATTAATCAGAGAATACTTGTTAGTTTTTTGATTTAATGATTACTTTTTATTGATTCAATGGGGTTTGTTCCAAATATAAAGTATAAGATTGTGGCTTTTAAATATAAATTATACCTACATCTAGATGTCTAATCTATAAACTAAATCCAATGGAAGAATAATTGCTTCAATAGGAATTTGGTAAGGTCACATGTACAGATATTCTGTTGATTCAATGGATATATTATAGGTGGGATTAACTACTGGGTTTAGCTTTATGTTGGCCTAAATCCTGTTGTTAGTCCTGACTAGAGCAGACCCATTTAATTAATAGGCTTTACAAAAGTATTGACTCACCACTAAACAATTCATTGAATAGATCTGCTCTAGCTGGAACTAAGCAGCAGGATGCTAGCTATATTTTTAAAAAAACATTCAAAATTAAACAATCTGAAGGAAGTATTCTAATTTTTTATCTGGCTAGTACAGCAAGGACTATGCAGTCCTACCTTGAAAGTTCTAAAACAAGAAAAAAACAATCTTGTTTATTTAAAGTATTTGCATTCTGTCATTCTAGCTTAATTTTTCAGATTGCCACCATAATTAAAATGCTTCTAAAATCATGTTTCTAAAATAATTTGATTTGTACAATAACAAAGTTTATTTTCAAGTTTACATAATTTTGTTTGGCTCATGGTGAGTTTTATAATTGTCTGATATAGCTGCTTTGGTAATAAGACAGCCACTGTAAATGCCATTTTCTATACCCCTGCAGTTCTTATAAAGAAGAGTGGTTCCTACCTCAGTAAGAATAATGATATTAGTATTTGACAAGTTACACTGTGTTTGAATCATAATTTTATTTTTGGCAGTGCCTTCTTTACTCTCTTGTCTGACACTGATCTTGACCCTCCTTTCTTCTGTTCCACAGACAACAATATTTCATTATTTACAATTTTGGATTCTTTCCTTCCTGCATTTAAAAGGTGATACAGAAATTTGGAGAGAAAGGTCAGAAATAGCAGGGGACACAAGAAACAAAATAAAAAGACACCCACACAGGTGCTATTGTAGGGTTTGCTTAAGCCAAATGTGAAAACCCCCTCTTTCCTCAGCATTCCTTTGCACCTCAGCTTTTCTCTCATAACTAAAGATAACACTGATAAAAGTATATACAGATCAACTGTCTGACATCATTATCTTTACCAGAAACCATGTGATCACCACTGTGGCCCCTACTTGCTTTTCTGGTTATTACTGTTGGAGATAGTCAGCTGGAGTGGCATCAAAGACAATAAAAAAATTACAGTGTGGTACCTAGGTGGTCATTTACCAAATTATCTCAGCTGGCTCTCCAATATAGGTCACACTAAGCAATATGCTCCTAAATCAGACAGGATAACATTTTGTAAAGAAGATACTGAGCATCCACTGTATTCTTATCATCTTCTCTGACTGGTTATGTCTTTTCCTTTCTGCACTAACCCACAAAAATTCCTCTAGACTTCATCATATACCCCAGTGATACTCATGCTATTTAATGTGGGGGACCTGACATCCTACCCCCCCCCCCCCCACGTGCCTGGACTGGTACCATATTTGTCTCTACTGGCTACAACTGTACTTTTTTCGTAGAAACTCTCCACAGACTGGCAGTCAATGGCTTGTGGGCTGTCATTAGTTTACAAACCATCATTCTAAATAGCACTGATATTCCCTATCAACTAGACTATTGATATTCAATTACCCATGGGTGATTTATGACCTCATATGCACTCTGCTCGAATATCATGAAATCAGTTGACTATGTAAAAACTGGAATACAGTACTGGTATCCTAGACCAAAAATGGGGCTGAGGTGGGGGGAAGTCACCAACTTGAAGGTTAGTTTAATGTTCATATTCTATAATTTGAAAAACTAGTAACTGTGAAGCAGCTGCTTAGCAGCTATAATTAAAAATTCTGCTTCATCTAGTCTATAAGGTCTAGGTGAAGGAACCACACATATAATAACAAACAATCTGACACTATTAGTGGTATTGTCTAGAATATTATGTTGAAAAATCTTTCATCAGTGAACTGATCTATTGTTGTATTTCTGATGAACCACAGCATCAAAATTATGTGAGTCGTTTTTTTACACTGGAAATTTCACTTACATTGTCCAGTTGTATGACATTTACCTTGGACCTGCTGTCAAAGAATCTAGTGGTGGGCCTAAGTGGATGCTCCAATGTTTTACAAGGTTTATGTGAGATACTTGATCATTCCAGCTTTAAGAAACTCTCTAGGTGTTTTACCTTTGTCATTATGCTAGTTCCTGCCAGAATTAGCACAAAATAGCAAATCACTGGTGTCCCTAAGACCAAATGAAAAAGTTGTGCTGACTCAGACTGAAGAGCTATTAAGTGTAGAACTCAGAGCAAAATCCAATTGTTAATCTCAGATAGAGTATATTAATTGAATAATACACAATATGTAAATAATAATATGTAAATATTATTAATTTTCTATACCCTGCTTTTCAGCCAAAAGGCTATCAGAGCAGCTTACAAATTGTTAATTAGACATTTCCCTGCCCTCAGGCTTACAATCTAAATGTTAACTTCACAAACAAATCCCATTCAATGGACTTAGTCTATTTGGAACTAAGGAGATTATCTCGCAGGAAATTCGTGCCGAGTTAAATGTGGGTTGTAACCATCTGGAACAGATCTTAATGCATGGGTAGGAGCCCAGGCAGTAGGTAGCCTGTATCCAACCCAAGCTCCTCCGACAGCTTTTCAAGAATGGTCTTGAAAAGCTGCCAGAGAAGCCTGGGTTGGATATGGGCTGGGTACTACCCGGGCTCCCAGCCATGAGATAAGATTCGTCCCAGACGGTTACAACCTGCCTCTATCTGGTGCAGATTTCCTGTCTGATAATCTCCTAAACGTTTTATTTATTTAACATCCCACCTGTCTCACAGGGCAGAATCTAAGATGGCTTCTAATATGAATGGGAAAAAATACAGCTAAAACCCAATCCATTACAACATTTAACAACAATTAAAAGTTAAATAAATTATCAAATTATAACCAATTAATAAAGTAAAACATTTAAAAGCATTTAAAAATGTAATACAGTGGTCCCCCGGGTTACGAAAGTAATCCGTTCCGGATTACCTTTCGTAACCCGAAAATTTTCGTAACCCGGGGGAAAGAGGGCGGGGACCTCCTCAGAGAGAAAGGGAGAGCCCGATCCGGCGGATCGGGCTCTCCTTTTCTCCCAGAGGAGGTCGGCTGAGGGAAAAGGGGAGCCCGATCCGGCAGATCGGGCTCTCCTTTTGTCTCAGCTGGCCTCCTCGATGCCGGCTGAGGGAAAAGGAGAGCCCGATCCGGCGGATCGGGTTTTTTTGGATCCCGGGGGATCCAATCGCGGTCCCGCCGGTTTTGGATCCCGGGGTTTTCTTAACCCGGGGGATTCGTATCCCGGGGGACCACTGTACAAAAGTGAGAGTTGAATTACTACACAATATCTTTCTGCAATAGCCAGTTAGTGATCAAATGTCTGACTGAATAAAAAGACCTTTGCTTGTCACAGGAATGTCCGGGAAAGGGCCAGCCTAGACTCTTGTAGACGTGAGTTCCAGAGCTTGGAAGCGGACACCCAAGAGGGCTTTCTCATGTCCTCACTAAATATGCCTGTGAAGGTGGTGGGGTCTAGAGAAAACCTTTTCCCTAAGACCTCAACATTTGGGCAGGCCTGTATAGGGAAATACAGTCTTGACTCAAGCTGTGTAAAATTTAGCCCTCTGTTGACTATTCTTACAGTCGACTGTTCTTACAGTGTCAGAATAGGGGTCCAGAATCCCAGACAATCAACCAGTCAGCTTATTGTAAAATAAACAGAACTTTATTGATGCTCCAGGATCAGCAAAACCACACCATTCAGCTTCTTAGCTGAGACTGACCAGTTCCCGCCCAGCACCCCTATATCTTTCAAAGGCCCACACCTCCCCCCTTCTCACCAAAGCCCGCGAAACCTATTCCAGTATTTTTCCATAGGTTTCGTTTTCCACCTCATCTCCCCCCTTAGCTGAACGTTTCCCACCAGAAACTTCTGCATTCCAAGCTGAGAGCTGAGCAGCACCAAGGTCAACTGATAACTCCTCCTGGCACCGTTATGCACTCCTCCTCTCTATCTAGCAGCTAACTATGTACCATCATCCCCAACTACACCTACTAACCCATATCTGGAAGAATACTACAAGGATTCTGACAGTCAGCCCCCCGAAAAGAAAAACCTCCCCCCTACATATGCTAAACACAGTACATACAAGGAAACAGCAAAGGCAACAAAATACTATTTAGGCTTGTCAGGATACATACGATGAAACTTCATAACCAAAGCAGGGGCTTTAACATGTTTAGCTAACACCCATTCATCATGATCCGCTGAAAAATGTTTCCAGCGAATCAGGTACTGCAACTTGTTTCTGTGCATTCTAGAGTCCAAGATCTTAGCGACTTCAAAATGCTGCTCCCCCTCAACCATCATGGGCAGGGGCGGTTCTTTGTCCTGTCTCCATCTTTCTGTGCTTCGATCCGGTTTCAGCAAACTAAAGTGAAATACAGGGTGTAAATGTCTATACGACTTAGGCAAGTCCAATTCCGCAGTTACATCATTGACAAGTCTTTTCACCAGGAAAGGCCCTATGAATTTGGGTCCCAGTTTCTTAGACGGGTGCCTAGATTTCAGATTCTTTGTGGACAAAAACACCCGATCCCCAGGTTTGATGTCCCACCCCACAGATCTCTTGCGATCAGCATGTCTCTTATAGTCTGTTTTAGCCACCTCTAAAGCCTTGGCAACTTGGGACCAAGCAGCCTGTACCCTCTGCACCCATTGAGTCACAGTCACAGGGTCCGAAGGGTCAGTTGGCAAGGCAGGGAGGGTCCTGAGCTCATATCCATAGACAACCTCGAAAGGCGATTTGCCAGTGCTCCGGTGCACTGAACTGTTGAACGCCACTTCAACATGGGGCAATAAGTCATACCAATCATCCTGCAAATAATTAGTGTAACATCGGAGGTACTTCTCGAGAGCCTGGTTCGTCTTCTCACACTGCCCGTCAGACTGGGGGTGCCAGGCGGTGCTCAGGGCCACTTCTACCCCCAATTTTTTTTGTAGCACCCTCCAAAAGGTTGAAGTGAAGGTGCTACCCCTGTCACTCACAATTTTGTCTGGCAACCCATGATACTTATAAATGTGTGCTATGAACAGGTCCGCAAGTTTGGTAGCACTAGGCATCCCCTTGCAGGCTACATAGTGCGCTTGTTTCGAAAAAAGGTCCACAACCACCCAAATAGTGTTTCTCCCCTTGCTCTCAGGCAGATCGGTGATAAAGTCCATGGCAATGTGTTTCCATGGTCCCCCAGGAGTAGGCAGTGGCTGTAGAAGACCCCTGGGTTTGCCGATGACTGGTTTGGCACGGGCACACACTGGACAGCTCTTCACATATTCTTCCACCTCAGCTCTCACCCCCTCCCACCAGTAAGTTTTCCGAACCTTGTGCCAAGTCTTTAAATATCCCCAATGACCTGCTGCCTTCGAATCATGGCACAATTTAAGAACTTCAGGCCGTATGGATGCAGGGACATAAATCTGAGAGCCCTTGGTCCACAACCCTTGTGAGTTCAAAGCCAACCGATCTCTGTGCCTCTGAAGCCACTCATCTTTCCCTGCTTCCCCTTTTATCTTTTGCAGCAGCCCATCCAGTTGGGGCAACGGGTCGACCGGTTTCTGCTTAGCCTGGCTACGAGTCACTACAGCTAGTCCCAACTGTTCAGGGGAGAAAATGGCTTGCAGGGGAACTTGCTCTTTCCCCATATGCTGGGGGAGCCTGGATAAAGCGTCCGCTAAAATGTTTTGTCTTCCTGGGAGGAACTTTAGTTTGAATTTGTACTTGTAAAAGTCCTTAGCCCACCTCCTCTGTTTAGGAGTTAGCTTTCGGGGAGTTTGCAGGGCCTCTAAATTACGATGGTCCGTCCAAACTTCAAAAGGGTGAGGCGCCCCCTCTAAAAACTGTCTCCAACTATCCAGAGCATACTTCACCGCAAACGCTTCCTTTTCCCAAGTGGGCCACCCCAGCTCCCCCTTTTGGAATTTGCGAGATAAGTAGGCACACGGCCTCAATAGCCCATTATTGTCCTTTTGTAGCAACACGGCCCCTACTGCTTGGTCGCTCGCGTCCACCTGAATGACAAACGGCTTGTCGGGGTCAGGGTGAAGTAAAATGGGCTCTGCACTAAACAAGAGCTTCAACTGCTCAAATGCTCTCTGGCATTGATCTGTCCAGTGAATCGGGGTAGAGGGTTTGGGCTGTTTCTTTCCATTAACCTCCTTGCCCTTGCCCACTCCCTCCTGGGTTTTGGTTTTCAAAAGATCCGTAATTGGCAGCGCTATTCTAGCAAAGTCCGGGATGAACTGCCTGTAGAAGTTGGCAAAGCCCAGAAACTTTTGTACTTGTTTACGAGTCTTAGGGGGGGCCCAGCTTAGAACAGTGTGCACTTTCTGTGGGTCCATTTCAATTCCCTGGGCCGACACCCGATACCCTAAAAAATCCAATTTGTCAGTATGGAAGTGGCATTTAGACAGTTTTACGTATAGCTGGTTATCAAGCAGTCGCTGCAACACCTCTCGCACCAGTGGCACATGGCTCTCCAGGTCCTGAGAGTAAATTAGAACATCGTCCAAGTATACCAGCACCCCTTCAAACAGCAAGTCGTGTAGTACCTCGTTTATGAGCGTCATGAAAACCCCGGGGGCTCCCGCTAGTCCAAAGGGGAGGACCAGGTACTCATAAGCCCCTAGAGGGCAATTAAATGCAGTCTTATGTTCATCCCCCTCTTTAATCCGTACCCTATAATAAGCGTCCCTCAGGTCCAGTTTAGTAAACACCTTGCCTGTGGCCAACCGACCCAGCATGTCCTTCATTAAAGGTAGAGGGTACTTATTGGTGCTACAAATCCCATTTAGGTTTCGATAGTCCGTGACCAGCCGCAGCGTTCCATCTTTCTTTTCCCGAAAGAACACTGGTGCGGCAAAAGTAGAGGTGGACGGTCTGATGAATCCTGTCGCCAAGTTCTTTTCAATAAACTCTTTAAGTGTGGCTAACTCCCGGGGGGTCATGGGGTACAGTTTTGGTTTAGGCAGGGGCGCACCGGGCTCTATCTCAATGGCACAGTCCGTCTCGGTGCGGTGGCAGCAAGTCACTCTCTTTAGATTCAAACACCTCCTTAAGATCTGCATAACAGTCCGGGTAGGAGGCCACCGCCTCCTCCGAGCTGCCACCCGGTTCCACTGCACCTTCGTCCCCTCCCCAGTTCACCGGCTCTAGGTGCGTGGCAGCCTCGCCTGCCTGGGGTCGGGGTATTACCACCGATTGTTGCACTGGAGGAACTTTAATAGTAGGGTCCAACCGGTGCCCCTGGCAGCCTGGGTCATCAAAAATTAATAGTCTCTGCCTCCACTTAGTGTGGGGGTTGTGGTGATGTAGCCAATCAATCCCCAGCATGATGTGATAATGATACGTGGGTCCCACCACCAACTGAATCCTTTCCCAGTGGTCTGCTATTCCCAGCCACACTGTGGTGGTACGCTCCTTCAAGGCTTGCCCCCCCATCAGGCTGCCATCCATCTGGGAGAAAGGGATGGGGTCCTGTAGGTTTTGGGTTTTGATGCCCAAACTATTAACCACCTCTGGGTTGACTAAACACCTAGTGCAACCCGAGTCCACTGCCGCCGTTAGGGTCATGGCTCTTTGCCCCCGTCCCACTACCAAAGTCACAGTCAAGGTACAGAGGGGAATGCCCCCACTCACCATAGGTTTGCGGCCGTCCCCACTCCCAGCCTGCCTGTGGCCGCTGTTTAAGGCAGGCTCGGGGAGTTTAAAGCCGGCTCCTCTCCATCAGCACTGTCGTCGTCGGTCCAGACTTCCTCCTCGGCCGCCGTCACCACTTGAAACCCGCGATCGACGGGGCTTTTCACCGTTGCCTTCCCCTTCCCTTTCTTGGGAGCCTGCGCTGGAGGGGGCGCGGAGGGGAACGTCTTCTTCTCCTGGATACGATCCGGGCAGCTGGCAACCAGGTGGCCTTTGCGCCCGCAGCCCAGGCACAACCCCAGCCGGCGGCGTCGCTCTCTCTCTTCCCCGCCGGTCGGCCCAACCTTGCCTTTGCCTCTCTCCCCAACGATTTGGGTTTCTCTTCCCTTGCCCCCTTTATTCCTCCGCTGGGTTAGCATCCGAATCTCGTGTAGCACTGCCTCTGCCTCTCCAGCCAGCCGAATCCACTCCATAGCCGTAGGGGGGTTGCCCAGGTTAAGTGCCCTGTTCACAATGTCGGGACGCAGTCCCTCCTTAAAATATTGGATCTTCATCCCCTCGGTGCAGTCTGGCACTTGGGCAATCAATCTCCGAAACTCCATCGCGTACTCGGAGACGGATCTGGTGCCCTGGTCAAGGGCCTTCAGACTGGCCAGCGCAGTGGCAGCCCTGAACGGGTCTTCGAATCTGGCTCTCAGGGCTCTCATAAAGTCCGCCAGATTTCGCAGCTCGGCCGCTTGGCAATCGTACAGCTGCACCAGCCAGTTGGCTGCCTCCCCTTTGAGGTGCCTGGCCACACACTTCACCTTAGCCGCTTCTGAGGGAAAGGTAGGCCCCCATTCCTCCATGTGGTCAGCCACCTGGGACAAAAAATATGGGAGGGTCTGGGGGTCCCCGTCAAACTTCACCCCCAACTTCCGGGCCTGTGGGTCTACCTGACGGTCTGGTGCCGGGCGAACTACCTGCTGGTCCGGTTGCGGTGCCTCGTCCTGTGCTAGGCCCTCTGGTGCAGCCGCCGCGACGTCAGCCCCTCGCCCCTCTCTCGTCCCGTCCGGGCGTCCCTTGTGTGCAGCCAGCAGTTCCTTCATGAGGTCCTGCAAAATGTCCACATCGGCCCGAAGGTAGGCCATCTGCTCGCCCAACTCTGCCTCCTCGCCCGTTTGTACTCTCAGGGGCTGCGTGAGACCCGTGTCCCAATCCGACCACCGAGTGGCCCTCCTCCGTTCTCGGGTCCGCATCGGAGCCACCGGTTGTCCAAACCACTGTCCTCCGCTCACCGGAGTCTGTAGCACTGGGGGTCTCGTGGCCTTTGGTAGCACGCCTGTCCCCGCTGCCAAGGTCTTGGCCTCCTCCGCCGCCTCCGCTGTCGGAGTTGTGAGAAGCTCCTCTAAAGTCTCCTGCTCCTGCATTGCTTCAGAGAAGAGTTGATGGTTTGGAGAGTCTCAGCTAACTGTCAGAATAGGGGTCCAGAATCCCAGACAATCAACCAGTCAGCTTATTGTAAAATAAACAGAACTTTATTGATGCTCCAGGATCAGCAAAACCACACCATTCAGCTTCTTAGCTGAGACTGACCAGTTCCCGCCCAGCACCCCTATATCTTTCAAAGGCCCACACCTCCCCCCTTCTCACCAAAGCCCGCGAAACCTATTCCAGTATTTTTCCATAGGTTTCGTTTTCCACCTCATCTCCCCCCTTAGCTGAACGTTTCCCACCAGAAACTTCTGCATTCCAAGCTGAGAGCTGAGCAGCACCAAGGTCAACTGATAACTCCTCCTGGCACCGTTATGCACTCCTCCTCTCTATCTAGCAGCTAACTATGTACCATCATCCCCAACTACACCTACTAACCCATATCTGGAAGAATACTACAAGGATTCTGACATACAGTCAACGAGAGACCTACTACTTCTGATACCAATGATTAACAGCCTCTGATGTCCCTATTTTCCATCAATTTGTCTAATCATCTTTTAAAACCTTCCAGACTGGTGGCTATGGTACATCTTGTGAATTCTGTTTACTACGTAATATATGAAGTATTTCTTTTCTCTAGCATATATTTTTGGACTGTTCAACTTTCTTCATGGATACTCATTTCCAATATTAAGGGAGACTGAGAAAAAGAAAAACCTTCCTATCCACTTCTTCCACAGTGGGCATAATTTTGTACACCTCTTAAATACATTTCTCTTTAAGTGACTTTTTCTAAGTTAAAAACTCTCCAAGCATTTTTTCTTTTTCACAAGGAGCTGTTCCAAACCCTTGATTAGAATAACAGAATCATAGAGTTGGAAGAGACCACAAAGGCCATCCAGTCCAACCCCCTGCCATGCAAGAACTCCCAATCAAACCATCCTTGACAGATGGCCATCCAGCCTCTGCTTAAAGACCTCTAAGGAAGGAGACTCCACCACGCTCCGAGGGAGTGTGTTCCACTGTCGAACAGCCCTTACTGTCAGGAAGTTCCTCCTAATGTTGAGGTGGAATCTATTTTCCTGCAATTTGTACCCATTGTTCCGCGTCCTAGTCTCTGGAGCAGCAGAAAACAAGCTTGCTCCCTCCTCAATATGACATCCCTTCAAATATTTAAACAGGGCTATCATATCACCTCTTAACCTTCTCTTCTCCAGGCTAAACATCCCCAGTTCCCTAAGGCAGTCCTCATAGGGCATGGTTTCCAGACCCTTCAACATCTTAGTTGCCCTCCTTTGGACATGCTCCAGTTTCTCCACATCTTTTTTGAATTGTGGTGCCCAGAACAGGTCACAGTATTCCAGGTGGGGACTGACCAAAGCAGAATAGAGTGGCACTATTACTTCCCTTGATCTAAACACTATACTTCCATTGATGCAGCCTAAAATTACATTGGCCTTTTTAGCTGCCGCATCGCACTGTTGACTCATGTTCAGCTTATGGTCTACTTGGACTCCTAGATCCCTTTCACACGTAGTTTCATTCAGCCAGGTGTCCCCCATTTTATATCTGTGCATTTCATGTTTCCGCCCTAAGTGCAGAACCTTACATTTCTCTGCGTTGAATTTCATTTTGTTAGCATTGGCTAACAGCTTTCTAGTCTATTCAAGTCATTTTGAATTTTGATCCTGTCCTCTGGGGTATTAGCTACTCCCTCCTAGTTTAGTGTCATCTGCAAATTTGATAAGTATGCCCCCAATTCTGTCATCCAAATCATTAATAAAGATGTTGAACAGCACTGGGCCCAGGACAGAGCCCCGTGGCACCCCACTGGTCACTTCTCTCCAGGATGAAAAGGAACCATTGTTGAGCACCCTTTGAGTTCAGCTAGTCAAGCAATTACAAATCCATGTAACAGTTAACTTGTCTAACCCACATTTTACAAGCTTGTTTGCAAGAATGTCATGGGGAACCTTGTCAAAGGCCTTACTGAAATCAAGATATACTATATCCACAGCATTCCCTTCATCTACCAAGCTGGTAATTTTATCAAAAAAAGAGATCAGGTTTGTTTAGCATGACTTGTTTCTCTGAAACCCATGTTGACTTTTTGTAATTATGGCATTGGCTTCTAAATGTCCACAGACTCTCTGCTTAATGATCTGCTCTAGAATTTTTCCTGATATTGATGTCAGACTAACTGGACAATAATTGTTGGGATCCTCTTTTTTCCCTTTTTGAACACGGGGATGTTTGCCCTCCTGGGACTTTTCCTGTTCTCCAGGAGTTCTCAAAGATTATTTTGATTGCCTTTCTCTTAAACCTTTTCCACCTGAGGTGGAATATTTTCTGAGGTGTGGTGACTAGAACTGTAGACTATATTCCAAGTGTTGCTGCACCTTGTTGTTGTGTGCCTTCGTGCAATTTCTTGACCCTAACATTCTATTATGTGGTGTTCTTAGCAGAATTTATTCAGAGAGGGTTTGTCTTTGCCTTCTTCTGAGGTTGAGAGTGTGACTTGACCAAGGTCACCCAGTAGGTTTCCATCACTAGGTGCAAGTTTGAGCCCTGCTCTCTAGATCATAGTCTAATGCAAAAACCACTCTACTACGCTGACTGAGACACACTGGCAGCTATTTCAGTCCTTCTGAGGTCAAGAAGCAGGTGAGCAAGATGGGAGGGAGGTAATTGAAAGTGGTTGTTGTTGATATATAAAGCAATTATAATATGTGTTATTTTATTTTTCAAATCCATTTCCGTGATTGCCAACATAGAATTTGCCCGTTTCACATCAGACACAATACATTAATTTTATTGTGCTATCCAGCACAGGAGCAAGATCTGGACCACATTTGGATCCAGAACAACACATCTCCTTCCCTCTTGACCAGTGGCAATGGAATTCAATCTTGCTGGCACCAACTTCTCTAGAACATTCTCTAGACAGGGTTGAAGGTTGCTGCCAATTTTATGGCAGATTTTCAGAACTGACCCAGCTCTCTCCTTGTGTCTGTGGGTCTAGTGATAAGGAAGCACTACTACCACCATTGTGTTATGGGGGGCACCTCTTTCTCCTTCACTTTGTAGAGCCTCAGCCAAAGAGAAACATTTCTCTTAAAGATGCTGTGCTCCTCAGATGGAGACCTCTCACACTCTACCACCTCAAACATAGAACAACTGGGCCAGCTCCAGCTCCCATCTTTGCTGTGCCAGTGTTTCCATGAAGATTCTAACATATCTCTATCCCTCCTGCCTCCTTCCTACCATTAGTAGTGCTAGCAACCCCTTTGTCTTCTCCAACATCTCTGGGTCCTATATGGAACTGCAGAAGGCTCTGCCCCTTCTGAAGCCCAGAAGCAGGCGAACAATATAGGAGGGGCCAGTCTATCATTTTCTTGGCAGACTTAAAATTCCACTACTACCATGAGTGGCTTTGACATGTATGTCTGACATTTAAATATTCTGGAGGTATTAAATATTTGTGTGTTCTTAGTCCTCAAATATGCACATGTCTCCAGAAGCAGTGGTTTTCATTTGGGAATCTCCCACAACCACAATGACATCCGGTCATTATTTCTGGAAATTTTGAAGTAAAAGAAACGACATACTGCAACCCACCATGGGGGGCAAAAAATGATCCTCATTTCTGCCCAATTATGAGTTTGGAGGACAGATGCTAGAAGTCTGAAAGTGAAAGAAATGGAAACTAGGTTCCTGATACAAACAGTTATTAAAGAGGAATAGATACAGTGAATATTCCTTTGAGGCAAAGGGATTCCACAAACATTCATAAACAAATGAACTGAGGTTGGAGGCTACAAGTGAGGTTTTCTACTATGTTGGCACACCCAATGGAATGCCCTCCCTGGAGAAATTTTTCTGATACTGATGTGTTTTTTTCATCTTCAGCTGAAGACCATTCTCCTAGGAACTGGCAAAACCACAGTTGAGTTTTTCTTGCCTAAGAAAACTCTAAGAAATGCATAGGGTTGCCATATATTGACGAGTGACTTGAAGGTGCACTCAGTATATTTTAAGAACTGTTTTAGTGCTTGTAGGTTTCTGCACTGTTTTGGCTAGGATTCTCTCTTTTATCATGTGCTGCTCTAATTTTATCTTTGATTTTATTTTGTGGTTTCCCCCCTGTTTTAGTTCTGTTTAATAATGATCATATATAGTTTTTTAATTGAAGTATTCGCCACTCAGAGCACTTTGATTCAGGAAAAAGTTTAACATGTTTATAGGGTGCTGCTTAATAATAAGGACTATTGCTTGACAGTAGTGCATACCAATAAGAAAGAAATAAGTCATAATGACAAGTGGAGTTTCTTTTCTTCATCAAAGTAAAAACTAACTTGCCAGAATCACAGGCATTCTATCTGCATACAGAGTACTAATATTTTTCTTCTTCTAGTTGAAGTTAGGCGTGCAAAGAATAGGAAGTTCTCTTTGATGGCCTCAGTGTCCCAGCAATCGAGGAAAATCAAGAGGTGAATGTACTGAAAGATGGTTTGTCCTGTCACAACTTGAAGAGAAATGGCACAGCTATCTTTTTCTCCATGAGCTGCTTCAAAGTGTTACAAGACTTTTGTTACTGCAACATGATAAGCAGTCTTTTGAGGTGCCTCAAGACCAAATTTTTGTGTTTGGTCAAATCTAGGTTTTGTTAAAGTTCCAGCTTTTTCAAATCAAGTCTTCTTCTAATGAAAAATACCCAGATCACCTGAGGCATTTTAAGGATGGCCAAATGTGAAGTTCTCCTCCAGCTTCTATAAGCTTCTATAAACTTTGTCAGACAACCTTGGCACATTGTCTTACCATGTAGAGTAGCATCCCTTGCTCCTACACTTGTTTGGATAGAAAAACAATGCCCAAATAACATATTTTATATATATATATATATATATATATGTATGTATGTGTGTGTGTGTGTGTATTTCCCCCATGAAGACAATTTTCAAAGCAAAAAGAAGGATATTGAAGGAACTTTTTTTCTACCAGGAAAAAAAAAACTCTATGAGATCACAGGTTTTTCATTCTGGCCTGTGTGACTGACATGGTTCCTGCTAAAATCCCCTCACTTCTCTTTTGTTTGCATTTCTGGATGCATCATAGGGAACTTCACTGTATTAACTATTCTTGTTTGGCATCTTTTCTAGATTTTTCTCCCATTTTATGACATCTACAGTATTCTTCAAAGTGTGTGTGTCCTGTGGTAAGAAGATCTCCCAAAAGGATGGCTATTTTAAGTTCCTTCTGTACTTGAGGGAGGCATTCTTGTGGATAAGTGTTCCCATTACAGATCCTTCCCCCTCCAGTCCCACTGTACAAGACACCTTAGAAACAAAATACATCATACATATTAACAAAATATAAACTCATATTCTGATTCTCTGCAGAAGTTAATTCTGTTAACCAAGGAAGATGCAGTGCATAAATTCCTCTGCCCTGTCAATAAACTGAAGAGAGAGCAAATGTGGAATATAGTGTAGATTTCGGGTCAAGTTTAGTAGTAGAAGAAAGAAGGATCTAGAAAGTAGAAGCAGGTAAGAGTAAGTAGCAAGGATGGGTCTCCACAGAGTGAAGAAAAAGAGAGTGGAGAGTAGAAGAGAAGAGAACGCTTAATATAGATGGAGTAATTGCAATCTGCAAAAGTAGAATTAGCGAGATAAAGAAGTGGAGGTAATAGAATTGGGGGTAACTGGACCTGGGAAAATGCCTAAATTAAAAATGATATAAGCGGGGTGGGTTAAGGGAGGATCAGGGGTAGATAAGGAAACGGATGGGAGTCAGTGTTAAAATGTGATAGCTTAGTATGTTTGTAGATTTTGAGAAATTGGTTGTTATTGTGTGTTGTGGCACAGTGGGTTGTACTATGTTATTGTATGCATTTTGATCTATTTGTAATATTTTTTGTCTCCATCTATTTTTGTAAAAAAACCTACTGGAGAGAGAATGTCAGCCCAGGGATAGAACAGATCACTGCTATAACATCAAAATGATGAGACATCCACTATGAGGCATAGCAACCATGTCCATGGAAATTAGCAGATAATTTTTCCTCTCACTTATTAATTAAAACCAACCAAGGCTAGTTTCCTGTGTACACATACATGAGGAAAATAATAACATATCTAACACTTATACATTATTATTTTGTAAAATACTTAAAAGTCAGCCAATATAAACTGCTGTCATCTCCAGCTATTATTTGGCATGCAAGTAGTAAACCAAGTGTCCCATTCACAAAAGCATCAAGTAGAAGGAAAAACAGAGGTGGTGTTGAAGGGTAAGAGAGCAAAAAAGCAGATGAATTCCATTTGTGCTATTAAAAAAAACCAGAAGAGTGAACCCAGCCATTGAAGAGTGGAGATAAAGAGAAGAAAACAGTAATCTTGTTACAGAAACCAGAGAATTATGCTCTTACATGCATGCTCTCTCTCTTTTCTGCTTTCACACTGTACAAACTCTAGCACCCTGAACAACTTACTCTCCTGCTATTTCCAGCACTTTAAGGAAACTTTTCAACATTTGTTTGACACATTTTTTCAACACCAAGGTGGAGACAATAAGTAAACAGGTAGTGAAGGGCTATTTAGAGAGCTGGTCAGTCACTGTAATAATAAAGAAAAAAGATATATATAAATAAAAAGCCTTCCACAGAAGAGAACATCTATCCTATGTACTGTAGCTACAGACAACACATGACCTCTGACAAACAGTTTTCAGAGTAATTTTAATGCTACTCTGGATTTAACTTGACTAACTGGTAGCAATTGAGCACATCTTTTTTGTGGCAGCAGTTATCTAAAATGCTACAATAACAGCATCAAAAGTAGAATGGTGGAAGATTGGTTTTCCATTGTGCTGCTGAACTGGCATAATGCCCACTTTAAAAGCAATTCGCTGTTCATCACTGAAATCTGGCAGACACGACACTAAATGCCTGGAGGGAAAAAAAGGGTGTCTTGAGAAGGGGGAACCACTCCAACTTTCAGGGGGTGGGTTGGGGGAAGAAAAGAAGGATGAATTTAGCTAAGAGGAGAAAATTACCAAATAGAAAGTTTCGCACTACATGTGGACTCTCAACAGGCTCTACTTAATTTGACTAAAGATTTTATCCCAGGCTTATATTAGTAGTGGCAGAACTAAACAAAAGTAAATATATATTTGCGGTTTTCTATTGTTCTAATGAAGTGAAAACCTACTGAGGTACGTCAATCATTTGTCAAACACATCTCCCTAGTTTTATTTACCACCTAAAATAATGAGTAAATATGTGATAATAAAACTGTTCTCTTTACATGGACATATACAATTTCCCCCCCCACTTCTAAATACAGGTAATGATTCAGGAAGCTTTCAAAATGTCTTTTTACTGTCAATAAAACTAATTCTATTCCTATTTTCATGTATAAAAAGGCTTTACAAATGAAAATTCAAATTAAAATTCTGATTATAGTGTAGTGTGACAACACCTGTATTTATAATTTTACTGTCAGCTAGCTCTTAGTGTTTAACAATAGCTTGAAGCAGAAAAGTAATTGGAATTTGTCTGCAACATGCCAGATGACGACACTGGCTGCTCTGCTGTGCTTAAGCAAAATTTGGTCTGATGACAGAAGAAACTTGGTGACAATTTTAGAAAATTAGGACAGTCTCAGATTATAGATATTGTTCATTATGATTTTTCTTTACTTTGTAATGCTTGTGTACCATGTAATGCTTACGCCCACATACTACACGAATCAAAGAATCAGTCTGTGGATCACCAACTTTAGTCAATATTAATAGAAAGGACTCACTGGCATTCTGTGGATGCACCAGTGAAATTACCAACATTGATAAAGAGTACATTTGTGAAACACAGACACTGTAAAACCCCTATGTATAACACAACCAAAGTTGACAAAAATTGTGACCACAGGTACACAGTTCCATCTAAAGATATACCTCGGTTAATACTGGTATGTGCACATAAAGGTCACCATTCATTTCTATGGAAGGAGACCACAACTAAAACTAACGGAGAAGCTGTTTCAAGTGCATCAGGAAACAGATTAAGGCAGGAACCAGTTGCTCAATACACATCTCCTGGGCAGAGAGATATTAAAAAGAAGATCCTGGAACTATATAAAAGACATCTTTTTAACCATTCTCAGTCTGTTACTGCATTTCATAATGTATGGACTGTGAAGGTGTTTAAGATTTCAAAATACTGAAGTAAAAGTGTTAGTTACCAAGTAGTAGTTTTAATGGCTACAGAACATGTATATAATAAAGCAGCCACCTTCTCAAGATGTTTTTCTAAACTATTTTACTTCAGAATGAAAACAAGTGCATATAGCCACTGGGTTGTGGGATGAATGTGGGGTTCCTGTGGGTTATTCTGTGCTGGTCATGGTATATCTTGGTTATTTGTCAAAAGAAATAACACATTCTATGGCTATGCTGGAATTTGATCATGCTCCATTTGGTTAATGTGAACGGTGGCATATTATCCACATTCTTATATGAAATGATATACGTAGAAAGGTTAAAGTGCTAATTTAAATAACCCACTTTCACTGGGATCTTATGATAAAAACTGAAGCAGGCTGCTGTCATTTTCAATCTTTCAAAACTTATAAACATATGTTAATCTCCCACACAACTTGCCTCACAGTCTGCAAATGAAAAGCCCATCTTTTTCATTATTTTAAAGATGAAAAAAAATAAAAAGAAAGGCTCATACAAAAGAAAACAGTATGACAGTGATGTTTTAGTTTACACTAGATATGGCAACACACGCAAACTGTCAAAACTAAGGAGTGAAAAAAGCTGTTATCAAGCAACTGTCAAGAGAGTCCTCTGAGATTTGGAAATCTTGTGTTTATTGTAACTACTGCACATTATACAAAGAAAGAAACATCCCTCTCCTTAGAGTTGCTGTTAAATATCATGCAAGGAAACATAGATTTCTCCCTCACTATTTAGATTAATTTTTTTTCTCTGTAATTCTGTACTTGACAGTACTGCTCTCCTTCTTTTATGTTTTTTTATGGTATGGTCAAAGTTCAGAGGAAAACTCAAGGCTACATCATGCATTACTTCATTTTCAACAACTGTCAACATCCACTTTATGTTGTTAACTTGTTGTCCATCATTTAAGAATCAAAATGCTACACTATCAGGGACTGCGAAAACATTTCTAGTTTTATAGACTGATGCAAAGGACAACACTGTACTTGAAGAAATGTAAGGTATAATATTTATAGTAAGGTTTAGTGAATTGTGTTGCCTTTCCCAAAAGAATGGTCTCTGATCCAGCAGAAGCATCTGAACAAAAAGGTACTTGTGTTTGTGTGTGCATGTATGAGAGATTTCTGTTGATTTCCTTCTGCTACTGCAGCCTCCCACAACAAATTGTCCTCAGATGGTTGGAGGACCATTTGGAAGACTGTGGAAAGGGTTGGGGGAGATATGAAGAAGAAATTTGCCAACATCACTTTCTGCCTTCTAGTACTATCAGAAGTTTTCAATGGATCAAAGAGCCTTACATCAGTAGGAAGGATATAGTTCAATACAACCCTTTATATTTTATTGTCTCTCTTCTAAAACTTCAAATTTGAGGTGAATGAGGAGTATATTTGGGGGGACTATTAACAGAAAAATACTCAATTAAAAAGCATTATTTTACATTGTAATTCAATTTTTTAAATTTTCCCCACATGATTGTTTCCTAAAGTATTCCTATTTGCTCTCACTGAATTATATTTAATTTGTAACACCTTAAATACATGTGCGTGACCAACAGAGTTCTTTCTGCCGATACTCTGAGGCTTGTCTTTTACCTCAGAAACATCCCTTAACCCTTTGGTCCTGAAACAACCCCAATTTCACCCCCAATACACTTTTCTATTAAATGGATTACAGATAGGTTCCCAGTGTTCTTCCCTCACATGTGTTTTATTATTGGTAGTGTGCTGTCTATGAAACTTTTATTATAAAGTCATTCAGGCCACTCTCTTCTTGAAACAAAATAAACAATAACTTTATTTACAAGCAAGATTGAATTATTTCAAGGTTGTTTCAGATCATATGGTTACAGTAGTACAGTGTTTCAATAGTTACAAGGTGTTTAACAGCTCTGAATGGTGTCTTAAACTGACATACTCGTCATCAAAGTGACACACTCTTCAATGATTCTGACAGGCTCCTCCCTTTTATAGAACATTTTCATACCAGCGCTTAAGCACTGGTAAATCACTTCTCAAACGTTGAGGAAGTGCGCGTGTGTGAAACCCTGGTACACTTCCTTAACGTCAGGGAATCTTTGGTTCCCTCTAGCATCACTGAATTGTTTGGGGAGAGGGAATTCCCTCTGAACACATTCAGAGGAAATTCCCTCTCCTCAAATGATTCAGTGATGCTAGAGAGAGCCAATGGTTCCCTGACGTTAAGGAAGAGTGCCAGGCTTTCACACACATGCACTTTCTCAGTGTTTGAGAGGTGATTTACCAGCGCTTACTCCACGGTAAGTTCTGGTACCGTGCGTCCCCAAAAATAAGACAGTGTCTTATATTAATGTTTGCTCCCAAAGATGCACTAGGTCTTATTTTCAGGGGGTGTCTTATTTTTCCATGAAGAATTCATATTTATCGTTGAACAAAAAAGGGGAGACATGCTTCCAAACAAAAACTTTGCCAGGTCTTAATTTCAGGGGAGGCCTTACAAAACCTCTCCTAGGTCTTATTTTCAGAGGATGTCTTATTTTAGGGGAAACAGGGTATGAAAAGCTTCTTTGTCACTCCTCCAGCAGCCCCTACCTTTACAGCCTCACCCTGAACCCTGACAGGTGACTCACCACAACATGTAACAAATCCAATTTTAAGTAGAAACTAGTTTAAAATCTAGAATTTATCAGGAATATGCAATGGATGCAATATTACAGTAAATATTGTACATTTGGTAAATCTGAGTGATTAGGATGTTTTAGTGTCTTGTTTTTCAGCACGTCACAAACAAGTCCCCTTGTCGGAGTAAGGGGAGAACATTGCAGAGGGACGTTATCCTGAACCTTTCGGTTCTGATGTGGTTGTAGAGTGCTTTGAGATCAAAGATTGGGTGGAGGCCTCTGTCCTTTTTGTCCACCAAAAAATAACAAGAAAAGAAAGATTGGTGCCTGAGGGCAGGAGGGATGGTCTCTATGGCACCTTTGAGGAGAAGATTTTGTATCTTCATGTGTAGAGCCTCTGATGGTATAGAATCATAGAATCATAGAGTTGGAAGAGACCACAAGGGTCATCCAGTCCAACCCCCTGCCATGCAGGAACTCCAGTCAAAGCATCCCCGACAGATGGCCATCCAGCCTCTGCTTAAAGACCTCCAAGGACGGAGACTCCACTACACTCTGAGGGAGTGTGTTCCACCATCGAATAGCCCTTACTGTCAGGAAGTTCCTCCTAATGTTGAGGTGGAATGTCTTTTCCTGCAGCTTGCATCCATTGTTCCGCGTTCTAGTCTCTGCAGCAGCAGAAAACAAGCTTGCTCCCTCTTCAATATGACATCCCTTCAAATATTTGAACAGGGCTATCATATCACCTCTTAATCTTCTCTTCTCCAGGCTAAACATCCCCAGCTCTCTAAGTCGTTCCTCATAGGGCATGGTTTCCAGACCCTTCACCATCTTAGTTGCCCTCCTTTGGACCCACTCTAGTTTCTCCACATCCTTTTTGAATTGTGGTGCCCAGAACTGGACACAGTATTCCAGGTGGGGCCTGATCAAAGCAGAATAGAGTGGCACTATTACTTCCCTTGATCTAGACGCTATACTTGTATTGATGCAACCTAAAATAGCATTGGCCTTTTTAGCTGCCACATCGCACTGTTGACTCATGTTCAACTTATGGTCTACTTGGACTCCTAGATCCCTTTCACATGTAGTTTCATTCAGCCAGATGTCCCCCATCCTATATCTGTGCATTTCATTTTTCCGCCCTACGTGTAGGACCTTACATTTCTCTGCATTGAATTTCATCTTGTTAGCATCAGCCCAGCTATCTAGTCTATTCAGGTCATTCTGAATTTCAATCCTGTCTTCTGGAGTATTGGCTATTCCTCCTAATTTGCTGTCATCTGCAAATTTGATAAGTATACCCCCAATTCTGTCATCCAAGTCATTAATAAAGATATTGAATAGCACTGGGCCCAGTACAGAACCCTGTGGGACCCCACTGGTCACTTCTCTCCAGGATGAAAAGGAGCCATTGTTGAGCACCCTTTGAGTCCGGTCAGTCAACCAGTTACAAATCCATGTAACAGTTACCTTGTCTAGCCCACATTTTACAAGCTTGTTTGCAAGAATGTCATGGGGAACCTTGTCAAAGGAATTACTGAAATCAAGATATACTATATCCACAGCATTCCCCTCATCTACCAAACTGGTAATTTTATCAAAAAAAGAGATCAGATTTGTCTGGCAAGACTTGTTTCTCTGAAACCTATGTTGGCTTTTTGTGATTATGGCATTCCCTTCTAAATGTTCACAGACTCTCTGCTTAATAATCTGCTCTAGAATCTTTCCTGGAATTGATGTCAGACTAACTGGACGATAATTTTTTTTTCTTTTTTTCCCTTTTTGAAAATGGGCACAACGTTTGCCCTCTTCCAGTCTGCTGGGACTTCTCCTGTTCTCCATGAGTTCTCAAAGATATTATCTCAAAGATATGGTTCCGATATTACATTTGCCAGTTCCTTTAATACTCTTGGATGTAGTTCATCTGGTCCTGGAGACTTATATTCATTTAGGTTAACCAAGTATTCCTGTACTATCTCTTTACTTATTCTGTGCTGAAATTCCCCTATTCTGTCTTCTGCTCCATTATCCTTCGGTTGAGCACCCTTTGCCTTTTCTGAGAAGACTGAAGCAAAGAAGGTGTTGAGTAATTCTGCCTTTTCTCTGTCTCCTGTTAGCATTTTGCCATCTTCTGCATGCAGTGGCCCTACTGTTTCCTTCTTCCTTTTGCTTCGGACATACCCAAAAAAACCCTTTTTATTGTTCTTAACCTCTCTAGCCAGCCTGAGTTCATTCTGCACTTTAGCTTTTCTGACTTTACCCCTACATGTGCTGGCTATTTGTTTGAATTCCTGTTTGGTGATTTCCCCATTTTTCCATTTCTTATACATTTTCCGTTTAAAACTTAGCTCAGTTGAAAGTTCCTTAGTCAACCATCCTGGCTTCTTGAGATATCTTCCATTTTTCTTCCTCATTGGAACTGTTTGAAATTGCGCCTTCAGTATCTCCTTTTTGAGAAACTCCCATCCGTCTTCAACTCCCTTTTCTTTTAGTTTTCCTGACCATGGGATCACCCCCAGTATTTCTCTAAATTTATTGAAATCAGCTCTCCTAAAGTCTAGGATGCGTGTGTGACTATGCCTGGCTTCCCCTTTCCGCTGTATAACAAACTCCAGGAGAACATGGTCACTTCCACCTAAGGATCCAACCACTTGCACTCCATTGACTAGATCATCCCTGTTGGTTAAGATAAGATCTAAAATGGCTGATCTCCTTGTTGCCTCTTCCACCTTTTGGACAATGAAATTGTCTTCCAGGCAAGTGAGGAATTTGCTAGACCTTGAGGATTTGGCTGAGTTTGACTTCTAGCAAATATCCGGATAGTTGAAGTCCCCCATCACTACTACATCTCTCCTTTCTGAGTGTGTGGTCATCTGTTCTAGAAAGGCATCATCCAATTCCTCCGACAGCCTCAAACGCACTTATAGAGGGGTGAATGCCTCCTGTGGATGGAAGGGATTCAAATTCAAGGATGTACCCTTCTTTGATGATGTCGACGACCTATGCATCTATAGTAATAGAGGTCCATGCAGAGTAGAACGGATGGAGTTTGTCTAGGAAGAATGGTGCATGGTTTGGGATACATGGGGTGTCAAAGATACCATTTACCCTGGTTGTGAGGTCACTTGGTGAGGGGCCTTATTTGAGCCTCTATTGGTAAGAAAGCTGATGAGACTGATACGGTTGGTTGGTGGGTCTGATCTGTTGCAAGGTTGGTTTGACGATTGAGAATGAAATCTCTGAAATTTGGGTCTGCACTGGAAGGATAGTTGAGGGAAACAGAACTTTCCCACTGTAGTGTGCATTTCATAAGTGCGTTTGAGGCTGTCGTCTGTGGTGGTGTTGAACAGACTTGTATCATTGAAGGGAAGCACCTCAATGGTATTTCTGGCCTGTGGGAACAGGCTAGAGGAACAAAGCCAGGCATGGTGACGGAGGGCTACTGCTGATGTCAATAATCTACCGCTGGACTCTGCAAGGTGTCGGGCAGTCATGATTTGTTGCTCTGCCAGAGAGTTGGCCTCTGAGTGTATGGTGGTGGTGATCCTCCTGTCCTTCTCGGGGAGATGGTCCAAGAAGGGGGCCACTTTGTCCCATAAAAACTGGTGATAGCCTCCCATAGGTAGCTGGCCATGCAAAAATTGAGGGATGAAGTTGTGTCGCAACTGAGGTGTGAAGGCCTGGTAATGGTGGCACGACACCACATTATGGCTTTCTCCAAGGCAAAGGAGTCACTTGGAATGGCCGTCTTTATCCAGGATTTAAACCCTGCACTCAACTCATCATCTGAAGAAAGTTGAAGCCATAGGCATCTGGAGAATTTTGCGCCAAATTCCAAAATTAGAAGGATAAACCAGAAGAATAATCATTGAAGAAGCCAAGTTGAAATCCAAAGCAAAAGTAGAATTATACTGCTGAAAGCTCTTACTGACACCACTGCTGCAGTGGATGAAAAAAACCAAAACTGGAGTGAGAATGATGGAGTGGTTTTATATAGGGAGGCATGAAGGGAGGGGTTACTGCTAAAAACACTAGCTAACTGCTTTGAAAGTTCCAAATTAGCACTGCTCAGGGACATTACATCCCATATGTGTAAGGCACAGAGACTATAAAGAAGAATAAGCCTGAAAAAGTTGGCAGAAATGGCAATGTAACAATCTTGTGGGATTCAAAATTGATTTATATTGACAAATAATTATAATAAGACATGTCATGCATAACTGGTTGAGAAAAAGAAAGCAATCCCAGAAGAAAGCAAATCAAATACAAGTGCAGGGAAATTATAAAATATCAAGACCTACAAATAGAAATTTAGTGCTTCTGAGAAAAGAAAACAACCATGGTTCCTCTAGTGATAGGTTCTCTGGCAGTAATTCCAAATGGACGGACAAAATCTCTGCACGAAACTGCCATAGATGGGATCACAATTACAAAGGCAACTGCTTGCAGTGTGCCACATTATTCAGAGATACCTAATTTCTAGATTCTTGAACAGAATCCAAGATGGTCCCAAACTCTGGTCAGTAACACTTGGTAGACTGAAATCGATCTAACAAGAGCACAATACCTTAGCAGCAGGTATTACTTGAACAGTAAAAATCCAAAGATTAGAGAACTACATACATGAAAATGCCTGGGAACATAAAAGCATCTTCCTCTTGCCCCAAGATCCATAGAATCAGAAGGTGGAGTGATTTGAGCATTGGATTATGACTCTGGAGATCAGAGTCTACTGGATGACCATTGGCTAGTCACATTCTCTCCACCAAAGGCTTCTTCTGAACAAAGCTTGCTAAGAAAACCCAGCAAAAAAATTGCTTTAAAATTGCTATAAATAAAAAATGACGGAAAGGTATATAGCTACAACAGCTACCAAGGCAAATGGCCTCTACTCTATTCTCATTCTTCTAGATTTGTCTGCGGCCTTCAACGCCGTGGACCACTGTCTCTTGCTTGACTTCCGACCTCGGGTTTTCCGACTCTGTTCTCAACTGGTTTAAATCTTACTTGTCAGACAGATCTTTTGCCATGGTCACAGGTGGTCAGACTTCCTCCTCTGTTCCCTTATCTGTTGAAGTTCCTCAGGGTTCTGTCCTGGGTCCCCTTTTGTTTTCTCTATACACACTGTCCCTTGGTAAACTCATCAGTTCTTTTGGTTTCTCCTATCATCTGTATGCCAATGATACTCAGCTGTATCTTTCCACCCCTGACCTTTCGCTGGGGCTTGAACAGCAAGTCTCCTCTTGTCTGGCTGCCATCTCTCAGTGGATGTGGCATCGGCGCTTGAAGCTCAACATGTCTAAGACAGAGCTTCTCATCTTCCCATCTAAGCCAAACCTTCAATACTCCTTTTCTGTTTCTGTTGATGGCACTTCTATTCAACCGGTTCAGCAAGCCCCCAGTCTTGGTTTCATCTTTGATTCTTCTCTGTCGTTTATTCCCCAGATTCAGGCCACCACCAAGACTTGTAGATTCTCTCTTTACAACATTGCTAAAATCCGTCCATTCCTCTCAGCCTTCGCTGCCATGCCCTAGTGGTCTCACGACTAAATTATTGCAACCTTTTTCTGACAGGGCTTCCTCTCTCTCATCTCCATCCTTTAATCTCTGTCCAGAACTCAGCTGCACGTATTATCACATCCGCTCGCCGCTTTGACCATGTTTCTCCTCTTTTATCCTCCCTTCACTGGATCCCCTTCTGCATCCATTATAAGCTTTTGTTGTTGACTTTCAAAGCCCTCCACGGACTGACCCCTCCTCACTTGTGTGAACTTCTTTCTCCTTACACTCCTTCTCGTACCCTCCGTTCTGATAGTCAAGGTCTCCTGTCCCAGTCGAGGTTTTCCACTCCCCTGTCACAGATTTGTCCCTTCTCACTTGCTGCCCCTCACTCCTGGAACCTTCTTCCCCAACACATGCACCTCATCACTTCTCTAACCAGTTTAAAAATTAAGTTAAAGACTATATTGTTTAGGGAAGCTTTCCCAGGATTGTGCTGTCTGCCCCAGGATGCCTCCTTTTAACTATGTATTAAGAAGCCGTGCCCTCCCTCCAGTCCATCTGCCTTGGTCCAGGCCCTAGAGGGAGAGATGATGATGATGATGATGATGATGATGATGATTATCCCCTTCCCACACCTTCTCCTTTTCCTTTTCCGTTGTCTCTTTTAGACTGTAAGCCTGAGGGCAGGGATCCATCTAATTATAAGACTGTATGTACAGCACTGGGTAAATTTACAGTGCTATATAAATAAAATTAATAATAATAATAACAGCTTCCAAAGCAGATTATATGATCCACAGAGTGTATGTCACCATACAGAAAACAAAGCTCCATCTTCTTTCTCCTCATATCCAAATGGATATGGAGAAGTGTTTCCCTTATAGATGTGGGCGACAGATAGGTGCAACTAGCAGAAAACACACAAAGGTTATAAAGCCCCAGAACACCACAATAAATTGTCCCTGTAAACAGCATGAAGCCATTGTAGCTGAACCAGAATGGGGAGTAATAGAAGTAGGAACCCTTTTGTATGGATCACTATGGGCAGGGAAGAATAAAACAGTGGGGGATCCCTTCCTGGGTAGTGCATGTGTGATAGAGTGCTGGGTTCTGGGATTGTGCAGCTTCCTGTTCATATAGTCCTGGAAATCAGCAATCTAGAAGAACTGTCAACTGCTGATGTTTAGGGCTATTTGAGTAGGAAGCTCCTTTTCTAATATTCAGTGATACGACACAGCACAAGGAACAATTATTTTAACCTCCTATTTACTGCAGGGTGGAAGATAAGAGAAAGAAAATTGGGACTGAGTTACACGGAGCCCACAGAACACAGGTGACAGGTATTTTCACCTGTTCATTCCAAGATTGGTTTAGACATTATGTCGCTTGAAAGATTCAGACAGGGAGAAGAAGTTATTTAAATCTGGAGAAAGAGATTCTCTGCCACGCCTAAGAGTTTCTCCTTGACTCTTAAAAGCCTATGTGAACAGGCTTATATCCTGATTGGGGAAAAGGGGTTAGAATTAGGAATCTCTACTCCATTACCTAGCCCTGGGGAGTCAAGCTATCAATCTCAGCCTTGGTTTTCCTTTAATTTCCTCAACAGATACATAACAACATACAGCATTCTGCAGTTCCTGAAGGACTAGAAACAAGCTTGGTCCCACCTCTTTCCCCTAATTTACAGCTATTTGTTCTCTGTATATTAAAAGGGCCATCCTAATATACAGAAAACATGTTGTGAATAGTCCCACACACCCAATATAGTCATGATAACAGCCTTCAAAAATCAGTTTACACACAGCAGTCCTGGCTGCGGGCAGGAATATTTACCAAAGAAAGAATAACTGCAGTTATAGTCTTCCTATTATAATTTTTAATGCAACTGACTAATACAGCTACCAGAAAGTCTCCTAGAAAATATTATAGGCTAAAGATTCCATTCAATAATTCTACTACAGGTTGTGTCTCCCTTATCTGGAATTGTGAAATCCAAAATATTCCAAAAACGATAACGTTTTTCATGAATGGCTGAAAGCATCTTCGTTTTCTCATGGTTCAATGTACACAAACTTCAACTTATTTAAAATATTGTGTAAAATTACCTTCAGTTTATGTGTATAAAGTGTGTATGGAACATAAATGAATACTGTGTTTACACTTGGGCCTGATCTCAACGATATCTCATTATGTACATATATGCAAATGTAGGTAATTCCAAAATATAAAATATTCCAAATCCAAAATACCTTTGGTTTGAAATATTTTGGATGAGGAAGACTCAACCTGTACACCACAAAACTGTTATTGAAGTATGATGTAAAGAATAATCACCCTTACTAACCTACGTCTTTACTGTAATTACCATTAGTTATAAAAATCAGTGATTTTATAAAATGTATGAGTTGGCCTGCTATATAAAGTCCCTCTCCCTTAAGCCTATATTGTTAACTGCATACACAAATCCATATTTGAAGGCCCTGTGTGCAAGGACATGGAAATCTTTTGGCAGTAATCATCAAAGCATCTTACAAGGTTGTAAAAATGTGTGTCATTATGGTAGAAATTTGACATATTGAAGTTGCCCACCATCAATATGAAGAGGTCATTCCATTAGCTATGGAATTTAGAGTAGTATTGGAGGATCTACCAGGGCTATTTCCCTGCACATGAAAATTCAACACCAGAATATTGTTAAATTGAGTTAGCATTATCAGTGGAAAAATATGCTCTATTTCCTATTATTTATGAAGCCCTATCCTTTTCTTTCTAACCAATTACATTCCCTATCATTTCCAAAATATACGAACTGTTTTCAATCAACAGATTTCTTTATTACAGTGTATAGCATACTTGTTACTGCCTCTTTTCTATATTGAATCCTTGATTGGACAAGCATTTTGAATATAACACGGATTGTGATTGCACATATAAAACAAATTAAAGCTGCCAATCTCTTTTGGAGGATATTCTTATATACACAAAATACCACTGCAAAGTATTCTGAGTGTATTTGTTTAGGAGAAATTAGGAAGGAGGAAGAAAGATTAATGGCACAATCAGAAAAAAAAAATAACTTTCTTATAAGCCTATCTACTGTTCAAAATATTATTAAACATTTCACTTAAAAACAAGAACACTATTAAAAGAGCAATAAATAATTTCACTGTTTTCCATACTGAATTTTTCTTCCAATAATGATTAACAGTTATAATATTCAGATTAGATGAAAACAGCTCTCTGAAAGCAGATGTCTTTTTTCTAAAGTTACTCATGTACATAAGTAACTCATGGCTTGGCATTTTTCCCTCACATCATGGATACTTGCAACTGGCTTATTAACAGTACATTTTGCAAAGATAGATATTTAATCCTGGAAACAAACTAAATACACGTGTGGATTTAGCACAGGAAACTGCCAGAAAAGGAACCCAGAGATAATTCTGTGTCAAATGTAATTACAAATAATTCTGTTAGTGTACTGAAATCTGGAAGCTGTGTACATCTTCATGGAATCTACACCTGGAACCTAAACTCTGGTTCCTTGTGAGCCACATGGAGTCATTTTTAAAAATTCTCCCAGGTATTAAAATAACATTTTAAATTATTTTAGATAACTCCATTGTTTTTAGCTTAGGGTCAATTTTACTTCAGAGTCATTCAGACACCATTTTTAAAAAAACAAATAACAAATAATGCAAATAAGCCAACTCATGTGTGTCAGGTTTGTTATTCACACCATTTTTCATCAGAACCACATCTTTTTGCCTCTCTCCATGTTCGTTTGCTCACACATGCTCACAAGCCCTGCACTTCTGCCTCAAAGGTGCTGGTGACCCCTGGGAGAAAGTGTCCCCAGCTGGGTCTCTTGAGGTGGTGGCAGTGAAAATGTCTCCCACTGCTCCCTGGACAGTGGGGGACAGCAAGGAAATGAGAAATGGAGTCTCCTCCTCTCTCCTCATTGGAGGGGAAAAACACAGCTGGGCATACAGGGTTAAATCCCAGGTGTATTTGGATCATTATTCACACTGCCGACAATGTGGATTAAAAAAAAAAACCTCAGAAAAAAGCCTGGTACCGATTATCCTGACTTAAGTGGGGTTTTTGGCAGCCCACCCCAAAAGTGAATCGAGTGCATTCAGAATGCATGCGAACAACAAAGATTCAACCCAGATTCATCTTGGATTATTTTCACAGTGTGAAAAGAATCCCCTTTGACTATAAAATGTGTTACACTATTTGGACCTTTGTTCCTGATTTGCCTTTCTGCTTATTTACTTGGTGCCATTCTATTATTATGAGATCCAGCATGTAATGGTTTCAGCATTAAGTAAGTTTTCCTATGGATGTTTCTTTCATCTCAGCTGCAGATATTGTCAGTTTCTTCAGAATTAAACATTGGCCTCTTGATTGCTTCTCTGGGTAATGCCCTCCTTACTCAGTCACTGGGTGTTGGTGGATGGCCTTCTCTAGTCAAATTACAGTTGAATCATAGAATCATAGAGTTGGAAGAGACCACAAGGGCCATCCAGTCCAACCCCCTGCCATGTAGGAACTCCCAATCATAGCATCCCCGACAGATGGCCATCCAGCTTCTGCTTAAAGACCTCCAAAGGAGGAGACTCCACCACTCATGAATCAACAGTGCAATGCAGCAGCTAAAAAGGCCAATGCAATTTTAGGTTGCATCAATAGAAGTATAGTGTCTAGATCAAGGGAAGTAATAGTGCCATTCTATTCTGCTTTGGTCAGGCCCCACGTGGAATACTGTGTCCAGTTCTGGGCACCACAATTCAAAAAAGATGTGGAGAAACTGGAGCATGTCCAAAGGAGGGCAACTAAGATGGTGAAGGGTCTGGAAACCATGCTATGAGGACCGCCTTAGGGAACTGGGGATGTTTAGCCTCGAGAAGAGAAGGTTAAGAGGAGATATGATAGTCCTGTTTAAATATTTGAAGAGCTGTCATATTGAGCAGGGAGCAAGCTTGTTTTCTGCTGCTCCAGAGACTAGGATGTGGAACAATGGATATAAATTGCAAGAAAATAGATTCCACCTCAACATTAGGAGGAACTTCCTGACAGTAAGGGCTGTTCAACAATGGAACACACTCCCTTGGAGGGTGGTGGAGTCTCCTTCCTTAGAGGTCTTTAAGCAGAGGTTGGATGGCCATCTGTCAGGGATGCTTTGATTGGGAGTTCCTGCATGGCAGGGGGTTGGACTGGATGGCCCTTGTGGTCTCTTCCAACTCTATGATTCTATGATTCAACTGTAATTTGACTAGAGAAGGCCATCCACCAACACCCAGTGACTGAGTAAGGAGGGCATTACCCAGAGAAGCAATCAAGAGGCCAATGTTTAATTCTGAAGAAACTGACAATATCTGCAGCTGAGATGAAAGAAAACATCCATAGGAAAACTTATTTGGATGCTCACAAACTGGATTTTTTTTTGAGAGGCAAGGAGAAAATCATTACTGAAACAAACCCATACCAAAGCCCATACAAAAAAGGCACATAGGACATATTGCAAAAATTTGGAAAAGGCTTATCTGTTTGGTTGAAAGCAAGACTGAACTTCTAATCTTCCTACACTATAGTGTTAATTGTTCGGAAAACAACTTGCCCCACAGTGAAACACTGCAGTGGCAGCTTCATTTCGTGTTCTCAGCAAGGACTTGTCAGAATTATGAGCCCTGGTGGCGCAGTGGTTAAATGCCTGTACTGCAGCCACTCACTCAAAACCATAAGGATGCGAGTTTAGTACTAACCAGGACTCAAGCTAGACTCAGGCTTGCATCCTTCCGAGGTCGCTAAAATGAGTACCTAGCTTGTTGGGGGCAATTAGCTTAAAGTTGTAAACCGTTTAGACACTGCTAGTTCAGTATGAAGTGGTATATAAATGAAGCTGTTTGTTTTGTTTTTGGTGATAAGATGGATAACACCTAATAGAGGGCAATTCTAGAGTGAAACTACCTTGGGTCTCAATTTGGGAGAAAGGAAGAAAGTAAAGAAATATTAAATAAAATGTATTTCAGTCTGCAAAGGACCTGGCATTGAGACATAAGTTCACTTTCTAGAGTGACAACACACAGCAATAATAATAATAATAATAATAATAATAATAATAATAATTTATTACCCGCTCCTCTGTCTGAACAATCAGGGCAGGGTACAACAAGGTTAAAAACAGTTACAATTAATACTAGTTTAAAAACAAGAACCTGAATTTCACAAAATAGATCAAAATGTAGACCGCAATCCAATCAAGAAATCTGTGGCAACATTTGAAAGTTGCTGTTTACCAATGGTTTCTTTCCCCATACAATCTGACAAATTTTGTCACAAAGAATGGGCAAAAAACTCAGGATCCATATGTTTAAAGCTGACAGATTTACCCAAGAAAACCTGCAGGTATAATTGTTGCCAAAGATGTTTCTACCAAGTATTGCATAAGGGAGTGGATATTTATGCAAAAGTTGATTTGATATTGTTTATTCATCTTTTGTTTCACAATAAAATATTTCACACCTTTATGGAACAGAGCTCTTTATGTAAATGTGGACAAATTGAAGGGATGAGGGTGGATAATGCTACAAGGTAATTAATTTTAAATTGGTAGAGCTTCAGTCTCCTTTGAATTCTGAAATAGAGACAAGATACCTTCCAAACTAGAGTACATTTTATATGCTTCATATTAAAATATTAAAAATAGTGCAATAACTAACTTCGAAGGTACAAAACATGCCAGCAATTTGGATCCAATGTATCAACAATCAACAAGTTAGAACAGGTTTAAAATATTTTAAAACAACTAATCATTTTGTCTTGAAGCTGCCCGTACTGCGTTATGGTAGAAATAAGAGAACAATGAAGAGAATCACAAGAAAGCAATAATTGGATATTAATTACATGGCAGAATGTGATGACCGTGAAGTAAATTTTTTGCTATATGGTATGCACTTCACAGAAGCAAGGCTACAGCTACACTGCTTTCACTTGTTTAAATAATGGAATGATTAAATCTTATTTTTATTGGTCCTTCGAGGAAATTTTGTACCGGATTTAACTCTTTGTTATATGAGATGCTAAAAAGTTTCTAAATCTGACCCACTTCCCAAATATTGAGTGTAATTTTGGCACTGTAGCTCAGAAAAGTGTTCTTTTGTATTGTATTGTCAAACCAATTTGAACAACTGTAGCTCTAATTTCTGGGTTGCTGTTTTTTTCTTCGAACCATGTCAACAAACAGTGTGAAAATTTCAAGTGCTAAGCTGTGTGCTGTCATGGACTTCCTGTTCATACAGAAAAAAATGCCAAATAAAATATATGTGTATGACAAAAATACTGAGTGACAAAGCGCCTGTCATAGTGGTAAAATAAAACAGCTTCAAACCAACTTGAAGCCTACTTGTTCAGACAATGTATGGTGCCAAACTAGGTGGAAACCAACACAAAGCCACATTCCAGGGCTAGAAACTGGAGCAAAAAGAAGCACTAATACTGTCATGGCCAGCCAAGAGGTGGAATTGGAGGATGAGGAGGAGGAGATGGCTCCTCAGGAGCAAGAGGAGTTGGAGGCTAGACCAGGTCCCAGTTCTGCCCTGCCATTTCAACCCCAGGAGTGGAGCCTTAGCCAGGCCCTAGCACTGTGGAGCTCCCTTCAGAGGCTCAGCAGCTGAGTGTGGCTCCTAAGGAAGAACCAAGCTTGAAGGTCCCTTCCTTTATGGAAAGGAGAGCTGAGAATGCTTGTGTGTGTTGGTCTCGCAGGCTTGCAGAAAAGCAAGCTGCTGATAAGGCACAGCTGGCAACAGGGAGGGTGTCTCCAATTTAACCACCTGTGGGACGCGATCCCTTTGCCAGAACTTACTGCAAGTTCTCTTGGTGTGACTGTGTGCTGGCTCTGTGTCTCTTGAACTCTTGTTTTACCTTGACCCTGCGACCTTGGAACTAGACTACTGCTGCCTTCTCCTTGCCCTGACCTTGGACCAGACTGATTTCTGTGACTTCTCCAAACCTGATCTCGGCTTTGGCTTCTGGATTATTCTTGTGAACAATACTAAGGTCTGTAGACCTTCTCTCAGTTGCAGAGCTAATTACCTGCTGAGCCTTCTTATCAGCTTGTGTTGGTGTGTGCTGGCCACAGTCCAGGACAGATACTCCACTTTAATGCAGAAAATGTACATCATCACACTGGCATATAAATAAACAGCATGGTGCGAGAATGCCCAGGTAGCATACAGATGCAGTGTGGAGCCTGTGCTCTGGAACTAGTGAGACGCAGCCACCAGCACCATTGCTCACCATACATTTTTTCCACTGGATCATACAGGCACATGAGTGGACAGCTGTACAACTGACCCATTGCACCACCGACCTATTGCACACTCCATGATACAGAAGTACGACAAACATGGCAGTTCGCCAATAATGCAATGGATGTAACTGAAACATACACAAACCAGACAGTCCAATGGGGTGGCATGGGGTGAAGGGAGGGGGAAGGGGGATTGTATGGGTGGGTCTCCATGATCAACCCTCCCCCTATGAGGTGAGGCTTGATGTCACATGGTGTGAACTGCCCGTGGGTGTTCAGCCTGCTTTCAGAGCAGGCTGTGTAGACAGCGAAACTTCCACCTACTTTAATAAAAACTGGCATCGGCCTGATTGTCCCTGTCTGTCTGGTCAGCCCCATACTCAACTATGAAGAAATGGTGTGTCAACTTTCAATGTGGAGAATTTGAGACTAAAATGCAACAAGGTCCAGGAGGCTTTGAACAGTGTCATGAATTTGTTGAGTGTCTTCATCACCCGATTTTGGCAGATCGGCGAATCTTAGCTAAAACAACTGCTGAGACACAAGAGATATCTTGGGAATGCATTAGATTTATAATTCATAAGCAGTGAGCTATTCAGAAGCTGTTGGCCAATTGGATGCTGAAATGTTTGAATGCTGACCAGAAACCAAATCAAATGGATACCTTCAAATTGATTTTGCAGCATTTTGAGTGACCTAGTGATAATTTTATGGAACACCTCATCACTGTTGAGGAAACATGGTTACATCACTATGATCTGGTGATCAAACAACAATGGTTGTTGTTTGTTGTTGAGTGGCAGCACTCAGGTTCTCCAGATCAAAGAAATTCAAGACGCAAAAAAGGACCAAATAGTTAATGCAGAATACTATTTGCTGTGCCAATTAAAGGAGGCATGAAGAAAAACAGTGAGGGAAGCTGTAGAAAGTTTTTTTGTTTTTTTTTGCAGGACAATGCATCTGCTCACAGAGCTGGCAAGACAATGGATGTTTTGAAGAGTTTGAGTTTTGAATGCACAGATGATCCATTCTACTCACCAGATCTTGCTCCAACTATTTCCTGTTTCCAAACCTTAAAAAGAGTTTGAATGGAAATAATTTTTGAATGTTTCAGAGGTGATTGTAGCAGCAGAGCAGTACTTCAGTGACCAGATATCAGATTTTTTTTTTGGAAGGATTAAAAAATATGAGAAACAAAATGCCAACTGTGTTGAACTTTGGGGTGAATATGTGAAAGAGCATGTACATTTCATGACTGTAAGTTATTCCCTTCCTGGTTGGGCAGAGAACTTTTCAGCATCACCTTGTACTTGAAGTGATTTAGGACTTTCCTCCTCTCCATCATCATGTATGTGGTCAACAGGAAATGATTAAATATAGGTTTCAGGATTTCTGTTACTTCTTTCTCCGTTCGCTCACTCATTCCACTTCAAGAGAATTTCATTTTTTAAATTAAATTAAATGAGATCTGGAAAAATGTATTTTCTTAAAAATTATGCATGGGTAATTAGGGAAAATCTTAGTCAATAGTTAGTGCAATGAATTAATATAATGAGTTCAAATACGCTTTGTGGATGCTAGGATATTTAACTGTTCTCTTTACATTTGCTGCCTGGCTCAAAGTTCAACATGAACACAACCATTTTTTGTAGACATTTTACTTAAACAGCAACAAAGAGAGCAAAGTCCTTGTGACATTGATTAAATAAAAATTTAAATTCAAAAGCAAGATGACTACCTGCAGTGAGCTAATGAACCAAGCAACTCTGTGCTTCAATGAAACTATAAAGCTGCTTATAGGTGTTCCAGTAAGTTTAGATGCTGTAATCAGCAGTCTGTGTTGCTGGCCAACTCATCTTGCTTCTTACTTTTTCAATTAAGGAGTGCATTACAGCCTTATAGTGTGTGTCTTTGAGGAAATAAATAACACAGGAGATATGAGAAAACTGGAAAGGGTCTACATGCTATGAACATGTAAAATTTCCTTGACAATTCTAACAATTGCAGTAGGAGGAAAGCATTTTTTAAACAAAACTTTTAGAATATTAGATCATACGCTCTTCTCCTATGGATTATAGTTCATAGAGGGAGGATATATTTCATGATATTATGCACACAGAAACAAATTAACTACACAGTGTTTTTACAATTAGCTAGTTATATTATAGCAGTATTTATATACCCCAGGTTGTCTTAGCAGTCTATAAACATACATTTAGTAAGGGCACTCAGACAAACACACCTTAGGTGTGCAACATAAAATCCTTAGTTGCTAGTTTCCTTTATTCATTTAATAACCCCATTAATCTTCACGGCAGGGTTGTGTGATGAGGAATGCAAAGTAGAGGTAAGAGGATACAGGGGCACTGGCATTGCCCAACCTTTCAAGCCAGCCAGAATGTACTTACCAGTCTCCTTGCTTTAAACTGGGTCTTTTCCAAGGACCATCAGTATAGTTTTAAAAATCCCAAGTAAAAGGCAGAAAATAGAACTTGCTTATTTTGTGTAGTTCAAGATTCCTACCCAACTTCACATATGTCAGGAGAAAGAGAAGGAGGAAGAAATTGAACACAAATGTACACTGTAACAGTGGCAGATTCTCCATAGGTATTCAGCAGGTATTAAAACAGCATTTTTCAAGTTATCTGGACATGATTTTATTGGTCCTGCAGAGGTTGCTGAGGTATAAATTAATGAATTTGAAGTTTGTAAATTTTCTTAATGGAATGTGTTTTTTGTTAACTTTTCTTTTGAAAACACTATTCGAGAATATGAGTTAAATATAAATAAAGTTAAATGGAGGAAATCCAGTTCCTGAAAAGACCAAGGATTTTTTAAAAACTTTTTTAAAAAGTTTATCTCATTCAAGATTGCTGGGATTGCCTTTTCTCTTACAATGAAATTGATCTACTCAAAGGAAGTCCCTCTGAATTCAATTTGGTTGATTATTTTTAAAAAGTAGATTTCCCTAGCTGCACAAATGTTCCATCAGACATACCACACCAGGAGAAAGAGAAGGAGGAAGAAATTGAACACAAATGTACACTGTAACAGTGGCAGATTCTCCATAGGTATTCAGCAGGTATTAAAACCAAGTTCAATAGACGTTATTATAATCCTAGACATGTTGAGGACAAGAGTGAAAACATAAAAAAGTGGCCTCACAGAGAAATCCCTGCTTGGCAAATGGGTACAGGCTCTACATGAGAGCACTGCAATGTCCTAACATGCCATCACAGATATGGTTGTCCACTGTTAAATTCTTTTAAAAATATCTACATATCTAATGAGTCTACCCTCTTGATTTTTCCAACTTCACATATGTCAGCTAACTGTACATTTTTGCCCCACTTGCATATTTAACATCCAAATGCATGCTTAAAAATAACCATTGAAATGGTTTACTTCCAGGAGGTGGATACAAAACTTTAACAAGAAACACATATGACTTCCTGGAATCGGTTAGAAGTTACAAAGCAAACTATATAAATGTTGAGACACAGATGTAATTATAGGTTTCCCACATGTAAAACTGAGATTCCTTCAAGCAAAAGGCTAGACAGAGCTATAGGATTATCCTACATTTATATTTCGTTCAATATGCTGTCCAAATAAGACACCTGTTTCACTGCTTGTTAGATAAGACCATAGGTACCTGCTTTATACCCTTCTTTTGAGTAGATTAAAAAAAAACTATGTGTCAGGAATTACAGCTTTAAAATCAACTGTTTCAACTGCTACAAATGGCCCCCATGGTCTCTGAAGGGCAAAGAAAGGATTTTGAGGTTTTTCTCTAAATTAAAAAAAAACTTGGGAAACTTGGAGCTTATTAAAAAAGGTACCCTAAAGTTTCCCTAGTTTCACATGTTACTTACATATATGTGTACAAAGTCCTGGGTGATCAGGTGTCCCATAGAAAGGATAACTAACTGGAAGATATCATGTTAAATATTTCAGTAGTGTTTGCACAGAAGAATTTTTTTTTTTTTTAAAAAACAACCTCTTCTCCCATGATTTACAGTTTGATCAGTTGACCAACAGGCTCTCACAGAACAATGTATCACTCATTTTTGGTCTTCACATAAACTAAATTTTTAGATTATACAACTAGAATATAGCTGCAGAAAATTCTTTGTTAATTAGGTATCTAATAGTAACAAATTATGCACCTATTACAGATGACCTTTGAAGTCATTCAAGGTAGTCACAATCATGCATTAAAATCTGCTTTTCACTGTAATGTGTGAATGTATGAAATTAAATGAGGCTTGCAATGTAATCAGTGTGGTTGGCTGCCTTAATATATTCCATTTCAATCTGAAATCAGTACAAGCCAAGAGTGATGAATCTAATTTGATCTGTTGTTCACAAAACCAGTGAAAGGAGATGTATGCAGCTATATTGACAATTGGCAATATCACTACATTTCAAAATTGATTAATACATTCTAATATGAAGTCTTAAATTTTATTATTCTAATAATGATAATATTAGAAAAATAAATTCAACAAATGTTAGAAAAGCACATAATAGTATTCTAATATAAACTATATTATTGTATATCGCAAACATACAATGGCTAATGGGGTGTACCAAGGAATTCCAAAAGAAAATCAGCATGTGCTTTACAGACTATAGCAAAGCCTTTGACTTCATAGATATGAAAGGCTATGGAACACCCTTGAAAACATGGGAGTGCCAACACATTTAATAATCCTGATGAGAAATCTGTACTTAGGATAAGAGGCAATGGTTGGAACAGAACATAGAGAAACAGAATGGTTCCCAATAGGCAAAGGGGTCAAAGATGCATCCTTTCACCCTACTTTTTCAACTTGTATGCAGAACATATTATACGAAGAATCATAGAATCATAGAGTTGGAAGAGACCACAAGGGCTATCCAGTCCAACTCCTGCCATGCAGGAACTCACAATCAAAGCATCCCTGACAGATGGCCATCCAGCCTCTGTTTAAAAACCTCCAGAGAAGGAGCAGGCTTGGCTACAGAAGAAGGAGGAGTGAAAATAGGAAGAAGGAACATTAACAATCTAAGATGCAGACGACACCATACTATTAGCAGAATACATTGGAGACCTAGAGCAACTAGTGAGAAAGGTCAAGGAAGAAAGTGCAAAGGCAGGCTTACTGCTGAACAAAAGGAAAACTAAAATAATGACCACAGAGGATCTCCACAAGTTCAATCTAGACAATGAGCAAACAGAAATAGTAAAAGAGTTCCTATACCTGGGGGAACCAAACATAGAACAGAACAGGGACTGCAGTCAAGAAATCAGAAGAAGAGTAAGAATGGGGAGGGCAGCTATGAAAGAATTTAAAAAGGTCTTAAAGAGCAAAGATATACAACTAAGCATGACAGTCAGAATTGTACAAGCAATTGTATTCCCCATTACCATGTATGGATGCGAGAGCTGGACAATTAAGAAAATGGACAAAAAGAAAATAAATTCATTTGAGATGTGGTGCTGGGGAAGAGTGCTGAGGATACCATGGACAGCAAAAAGAACAAATAAGTGGGTCCTAGAGTAGATCAAGCCTGAAATTTCCCTCGAGGCAAAGATTACTAAACTGAGGCTGTTATATTTTGGTCACATCGTGAGAAGACATGACTTATTCGAAAAGACAATAATGTTGGGTAAAATGGAAGGAATTAGGAAGAGAGGAAGACCACATGTTGGATGGACGGACTCAACGAGGTCATGGATATGAATCTGCAGAAACTGGGAAGAGTATTGGAGGATAGGTGGTCTTCATAGAATCATAGAGTTGGAAGAGACCACAAGGGCCATCCAGTCCAACCCCCTGCCATGCAGGACTCCCAGTCAAAGCATCCCCGACAGATGGCCATCCAGCCTCTGCTTAAAAACCTCCAAGGACAGAGACTCCACTACACTCTGAGGGAGTGTGTTCCACTGTTGAATAGCCCTTACTGTAAGGAAGTTCCTCCTAATGTTGAGATGGAATCTCTTTTCCTGCAGCTTGCATCAATTGTTCCGCATTCTAGTCTCTAGTCTTGGAGATGTCTCATCCACAGGGTCGCCATAAGTCAAGATTGACTTAAGGGTGGTTAACAACAACTAAGGCAAACCCATCATGGGTTTTTCTTGGCATGATCTGCTCAGAGGAAGTTTGCCATTGCCTTCCTCTGTGGCTGTGTGACTTGCCCAAGGCCACCCAGGAGGTTTCCATGGCCAAACAAGGATTTAAGCACTGGTCTTCCAGAGTTCTAGTTCTGCACTCAAACCACTACACTTTCTCAGGATGCACAATAGTTAAGCCTAAATCTATTTGTTGCTGTCAGTGGATCAACTGCTAAATATTGTCAATACTTATCTATATCAGTGGATCTACTCTAGTTGGGATTAGAAATTGGGTTTAGACCCCAGTTTATAGTTTTCAGTTGAGTAACTGTGAAGTCAATAATTCTTCATTCCACATGCATTTATTTTTTCTTTACAAAATAGATCCAAACAGTTGTAAAAAAAAGAGTAAGTATATACCCACCAATTAAGTTGTTGCAACTACTATTAAGTAAACAGTTTTGCAGATATCAAAGATTTACATACCTGCTGCACTTGTCAGGATTGTCATTATTTCTGTAACAAATTTAATCCCATCCTTAGAGCCCACTCACAGCTATAAAACACGCAGCAGCCACATAAACAGATGCATTTTAATTCCAAGTTCATAATATTTGACACTAATAGGATTATTTGTTTTTATCTAGTAAATAAAATAAATCAATCTGTCACTCACTTCCTTTTATTCTTTTTTTTTGTCTTGCTGCATACATCTTACGTAAAATGAAAATGTCTTTTTAAAGTGGAAATATTACAGTATGCAGCATTTTGATGTCAAAATAATTGCATTATTAGATTTGGAATTAAATAATTTCAGAAAGGAAAATATTTTGATATGGCTTTGACTGATATAATTTCAAAAAATGAAGTTCAGGTTAAAAATAAGGTTAAAATTGATTAAAAGAAGCATGGCAGTTGACTGGACAAGTTATCCTACCCAGAGACTTCTCAGACCTTAGGTGTAAATTGAGCACAAACAGTAACAAATAGTAGTAAGATATACTGCTGAAACCAGATGAAATCAACTTAAAGATACATTTGCTTCAGTGGGTTTGGAGGACAACATTAATTCTTTTAATAAAAGTCCTTATAATTAAAAAGTGAATATGTTTATTCTAGTTCATTTCCCTATACAAAGCTTATATTAAATATACTTTGGACCAGGAGATGTTCAAAAACAAGTTCTGTCCTTTTAAAACAATGCCCCTCCAAGAAATATCTGTCCAAAGTTTGAATTCCAAACAATGGATTCAAATTACAAGAAAAGAGAAAACATTTGGAAGAACTTCTTTACTGGAAGCACTATTTGACAGTGGTGCCTTAAGTAGTAGTGGAGTCTCCTTGTTTGTCAGTCCAATTTTTTACAAAGTTGCTGGTTCCTGCTGCATTCTTTATCATCAAAATTACCTATTTTTCAAAACTAGAAGTAGGATTCTGGTCACTGCCAAGGGGGTGTTTACAGATCATGCACCACCAGAAAGTCCCAGAAACAGAAAAATGGTTCTAGAATACACTGCAGTTGACTTCCCATTTTCAAATGAGGACAGATAATGGGATAGATTTCGAACAAGTTAACATACCACATCACTTTACTTGACTCAAACGATGTATCCATTTCTCTCCACCTTCTAAACTGTATTTTCAGGACACACAGTGCGATAGAGAACATGCATTTATTTTTTACCAAAGGATTCACTCAGGACAAGAACTGTACCTTTCATTCGTCACTACATAGCTGATTGAACAAGGACACATACCAGTCCTTTCTCAAAAGAATGATATATGAGAAGAGCCTGTCATGTCCTTCTCAGCTGTAAGCCTCTTGTGAGGATGGATTAATTTAAAGCACCAGGTATGGTACTTGGATGGAAGACTGCCAACAAATGCCAAATGCCGTAGACTATATTTCAGAGGAAGGAACTGGCAAAACCATCCCTGAATATTCCTTGCCTAAGAAAACCATAAGAAATTCATGGGGTTGCCATAAATCAACAGGTGACTTGAAGGCACATATATACACACATGATAATCACAGAAAAAGTCAACTTGAATGTTTTTCCAGATTGAAGCCACAAGGAATTGCTGGTGTTTATTAATATCTCTCATGCAGGACCTCAGGACAATTTAGAACCTAGATTATTTTTATTTAAACATATTCTTCCCTATATCCTTTAAATCAATTTTTAAAATTTAGAACAAATAATACTAAAAGATATTTTTTAGTCTAGCATGTATTAAATTATCTAACAAGTTGAAACAGCTAAAACCACATACATGTACAAACAGTTCTATGCTGTGGATGCGAAAGGCAATAGTTGCATGCCAAGAAGGGAGATATGAAATCTGTATTCTCGTAACAGAAGACCAATGTAGCATGGCATATTTCTTCTAAATGTGATAGTTGCTTCTAGTTCTGGTGTCAGCAACTGGCATAATCAGGCAACTGTTGAGAGACATGAGGACTGATGTCACATTATCTGGACCTCCAAAACCATTGTTGCTGGCACTCACTATTATTTGATCCCCCTCCTGCCTTAGGTCCACTGGTATCATAATTCACTATGCATGAACCTACCTGGCATAATGCCACTGGAAACCTGTTTCAGTTTCACTCTAGTGGCATTAGCCTGGTGCCATGCTATAACAATCACAACTGAACACCTGATTTTAGATGCTGAAATAGCCAAGCAGTTGTTTGGTTCCCAATAGCACCAGCATTACTCATGCCTGTCCATCTGTGTGGGGGAATCAATGGCAACTGGAGACTGACTGATGCCATTATCTGTTACAATACAGCACATGTTGTTCTTGTGTAGTATCCCATTCAGCACTATGCAGAGGGCCTTTCAAACTTGACATTGACCAAGGTCTTTAAATGGTGTATCATGCGACAAGGGATCTTGCCATTTGGGAGGACATCAATTTCCCAATCCCAATTTCTTGGCAATATCTTGCATAGTTCTTTGGATACTGACCATAGATTTCCAGTTAAAAGAATGAAGCAAATCTGAGTTGTCAAGGTTATCTGGAAGTACAGCTGAGACGGAAATGTTTAGGCTCTATGCATATGCTGACACCACTTAACAATGTATTTTGAAATTACTCCCTTTCGCACAGCAAATATTCTGTTCAAATTCATATGAGAGTTCAACACAATTCAGAACAGTAAGTATATTACTTCAACACTCATTTGAAATGTGGTGCTGAAGGAAAGTTCTGCAGATACCATGGACTGCCAAAAAGACAAATAAATGGGTTCTAAAGCAAATCAAGCCAGAACTATTCCTAGAAGCCAAAATTACTAAATTGAGACTGTTGTCCTTTAGACATACCATGGGAATACCGTATATACTCATGTATAAGTCTAAATTTTTATGCCCAAAGGTTGACCCAAAAATCCCAGGTCGACTTATTTACGGGTCAATCTGGTAATGTGGTAGCAGTTCTTTCAGATTTCCCCATGCAGTGGGGAGAGAGTTCTTTTTCTCTTGAGCCAAGCAGAAAGAGTCCTGGGTGATTGACTGCTGTAAAACAGAGTCCCGTTCTGGTCACACTGGCTGCCACTGAATGGGGAATCAAGGATGAAACCAAAGTTGAAACACTGAAGCAAAAAGCCTCAATTAGAGTCTTTCTTGCTGTGCGCACAACACACACACACACACTGAAGGAGCATCCAAGTTTTACCCATATCCACAGGTCATGGCAAAATCCATAATTCTGACCCCAGAACCTGCCCTTGACTTATACATGAAGTTGACTTATAGTCGAGTGTATACGGTACATGACTCATTAGAAAAGACAGTGATGCTTACTAAGACAGAAGGCAGTAAGACAAGATGAAGTTCACATTCCAGATGTATAGATGTAATCAAGGAATCTGAAGCCCAGAATATGAAAGACCTGAGCAAGGATGTTGATGATAGCTTGGAGGTCTCTCATTTTAGGGTTGCCATTAGTCAAATTCGACTTGTCGGCAATTAACAAAAACATCAAGTAGTATAATTTTCATCTTTTAATGTTGCTATTATTTTTAGTAACATCAATATTGTAAACATACACATGTATTTTTGTGCTTTAATGGATTCTTATTAGCATGACACAAGGCTTCCTCATAAGAAGTACTCCACTTTAGAGCTTCTTCTTGCCTCCATTCACCTCTCCATTTGTCCCCAAATACATTTTTACACCAATGTACAGTATATACATTTCTCCAGAGACTCCCAAACAAATGATTGTTCACAAAAATGAAGCAACTATAATTCAGCTTTCACCTGAAATGCTGAGTTTGCTTATCTGCATGTCATTATGTCATGAAAGATGAAAAGACTAACTCAGAAAATCCATTACTGGGCTGCAACTGGGAACTCCCATATTAAAAGTGAATTACTACAGACTTGATAGCACATTGCCGACCAACAATCCATTTATTCTAACTTCAAATTATTTATACCTTTAGTATGATTCAGTTGCTAAAAAATAAAGCATCTAATGCCTCAATCTTCTGACAAACAAAGCAGTGGCAATATTAGCAAAAATAGACACATACTCTAGTAAAAGGGCACAGCAAAAAAAGACAACTTTATTATACAGGTTGAGCATCCCTTATCTGGAATTCTGAAATCTGAAATACTCAGAAATGCAAAACTGTCCACATCGGAAGCTGAGATAGTGACATCTTTGCTTTTTGATGGTTCAAAGTACACAAACTTTGTTTCATATACAAAATTATTAAGAATATTATATATAAAAACACCATCAGGCTATCTGTATAAGGTGTATACAAAACATAAATAAATATCATGTTTAGACTTGGGTCCCATCTTCAAACTATCTCATTATGTATATGCAAATATTCAAAAATCTGAAAAAAAAATCCAAAATCCAAACCATTTCGGGTCCCAAATGTTTCACATAAGGGAGACTCAAAGTGTACTTTTACAATTTGCTTAAGATGTCAGCAGCATCCACAGTCATTTGCCTGCTTGAAAAGGAGGAGGCCAGGAATTATAGCAGGATGTCAGATATAAAAAATGAAAATACGTTAGCGGTTCACCCATTGGTCTTTTAAATGATCTCCAGTTTGTAAAATAAGATTTTAGAAATTTTTTACTAGATAATTATACTTCCTGATTTTGTAATTAGTGGAACTAGATGTAATTACATAATAATTATGATGGTAATTACATAATTAAGATGTATAATTATGTAGTAAAAAACATTATGGAAATAAAAACTATCAACTGTATAACCACAATACATCTACAAAAATCCTCTCCTATTGCTTTAAAACTGTATTTTCCCACCAAAAAATTGATTACTCTACTGTATTAACCATCTGATGGCAAAATAAAGAAAAATCATACAGATATTAAGATACTGTAGTATCCATTTAAGATGTAATTTAACCAATTTAAAAACAATCACATTTATGTATTTTACCCTAAATCCTAGTAGCTAGTAAAATCCAACAGGTGTAAATGAAATGAAGCCAGAAAAACATTAGATTAATAAAGCAATCCTATACCAATTTATTTAGTAGTAAGGGATCCTTTACCCACTAACCTAGGAGTAAGCCCCATTTAAATCAATGACATTTATTTCTGAGTCTACAAGTATAAAATTGTTGTTGACTTCAAGAATATAATAGAATCTTTATTACTGTGATAGACCAGCACAGTGGTGTACTTCATTTTAATATAGATGTTAATGCCCCTTAAATATTGATATTCCAAATATATCTGGAAATATGTGATGTGCGTCTTAAAAACACCATTGTCTGTAATGAACAACTGTTCCATTGTTTGATTTGTATGAGGTTCCATGCATTCTGAAAGCATTTCCAATGAAGTAAATCATTTTATTTTATTTATTTAGTTATTTATTTGGTTATTTAGTTACAAATGAATTTGGGACCTCAATATGTTTCTTTTTCCAAAAAAATAAAATAAAAAAATACTTGACTCAGTTTTTCATATGCAGAATTATCAATGAGCTAGAACAGGTATACTGAGCGATCATCTCCAAACTGGCTGGATTTGAACAATAATCATAACAAGCTGTTCTATTAGCTGATGTTACAGGGATGGTTTTAATAACCACTTCACTGACTCACTTGATGATCCAGTTCTAAATCTAACTGCTGGTCCCCAACTAGAGAGTTATTTTATTCATTAAAATATTTATGTGCCAACCTGTATTCAAGGATCTCAGAACAGACCCACTGAACCAATGGGATTTATGGGCATTTTAATTCACCTTTCAATAATCCATTCAATGGTTCTATTCTAGCAGCAACTAGCAACAGGATTTAGGCTATAATACCACCTCTCTAACCGTTTGATATTTCAATTTATTATTCTAACATATACCAAAGTTATTTTGCACCCCAAAGTCCTTGCATCCCTAGGAAAATGTCTTCTTTTTAATGCTGTACTACATTCTAGATTTCTTCTGAGATACAGCTATATTTTGCCTATACTTTTCAGAATAATCATCAGCTGCTAATAGAGGATGTATTGAAGAGGAACCCATTACTAACACAGAGAAATACTGCTATTATGAATAGTCTCCGTGTAAAGCTTTCTAGCAACTCATCCATAAAAAAAATCACTTTGTACTGATATTTGGCACACGAAGTTATGAACACAGGAGGGAAAAAAACCCGATGTTTAAATTACAGGATACAAACAAATATTCAAAGTTAGATTTTGTGTTTTGCATGTAGGTCATACAGCTTAACTGTTTCCTTTTTCTAAATGCAATTTTACAGTTTATTCATCCAGAAAGTAAACTGAGCATGTTTAGTATTTTTATGAAGGTGGGAGTGTAAAATGCTGCAATAACTGTGTAAAAGTATTTACTGAGCATGCAGTTAGTTTCTTTTCTTTTTTTTTACAAATCCACATTTTACAAATGAATAGCGCAAAGATCTCAGTAAGTACTAAAATACCCTCTGAAGGTATAGACAATGCTTTTAATATCTGAACTTCCCTCAATCAACAAATCTTTTAATTTTTTCAGATACTATTCTGACACCTGTGGGATCAGAAAAATGTAACCGCTAAGGTATTACATATCAGTTTTCATGACAACTCACCATTGGCCAAGTTAGCACAGGCTGATGAGATTTGCACTTTAAACGTGTGAAGGATACCTGGTTTGGGAAGGCTGATTTAGGCTATTATTTTCCAGTTGGTTCATGTCTATTGCCTCAGACAGAGCCTCCTACTCTCATCCAGATCTGCTGCTGTTCCTTTACTGGGAGCAGATCCAGCATCCAATGTGATGTCTTTCCAAAAATTGTATGGAGGCAAGTTCTTCTTTAATGAATTTCAAAAATATATTCCAAACACTTGTCAATAAAGATGTAAGAATGATAAAACAGAGTAATTACTAGAGAGCAGCAATACTTGGTGTAATTATTGAACAATAATATAATACTTGGTTTGTTACTAGCCTATAAGCAGAGACCTCATCAGACCTCTGCCCTTTGCAAGTTTCTGTGTCCTCCTTCTGTGTCAGATCCCATCAGCTCCTGCTTTTCTGCAGTTAGATGGGTTTTCCATTACTTTCACAACAGCTGTAGTAATATTCAAAAGTGACTCATCCTTTATTTTCAGAAAGAAAATGCAAATGAACTAGCAGACATTCACATCCAAGAAAAATTACTATCAATTGCATTAAGAGAATAGCAATAAGCTGCATGTTGTTGAAAACTCAATTTTCCAAGTTCCAAAACCTCTTTGTTCAGGAAATGATGCCAAAAATCCAAGGAAACAAGGTCTGTATGACCACTCAACTATTCTTCTTCAAGTGAGAAAATTCATTTCTGTTCAGCCTCCCAATTCTGCCCTCTAACACACAAATATGGGCTCAGTTTGGAAACAGGATATGAGTCAAACCTTTTCTACATTTAATACTGTTGCTAGTTCTGGAAAAGGAGATCATTAACATGCTTGTAGCTCTAGGTTCAGGTTCAATTCAGTTCATCTTTATCATGGTCATAGATTGGCACAGGTAAAAATGGGATACAGAATAAAAGAAGGTAATCGTAAAAACAAGATAAAAACAAGATAAAAACACAGGTTAAGAACAGTATTTAAGTATCCTTTTAAAATCTAGTGTAAAAGCCTGTGCAGTGGGGTGAGATTAATATTAGATTTTAATTGCAGCTGCACAGAATCTGGCAACACTATATATTATATCCAGATTGGTGTCTCAAAGCAGCAAAGAAGTGTAAAATTGACGAGTTTGTCTTTGCTGTTTGTACAATAGTGGAGAGATAAGGCTAAGATGGATGTCCCTGTAGTATGATCACTGGAGTAAGACATGCTCTGTTGTCTCTATTTGGCAAGAGTCACAGGGACATAATCTGTCTGAGAAGTGGATTTTCTTATATTGGCCTTTAAGAACAGCTGAAGGGAGGGCATGGCATCATGCTAAAGTAAAGACTCTTCAATGTTTAGGCATTCAAGTTTTGCTAAATATGCCATAGGTGATGCCAAGTATCTGCTGAAGTCATTAATAATAAAAGTTGGGGTGCTACCTAGGTCTAACTGTCCCTCTATATCTATCACCTGTTGTTTGATGGTTGCTTTAGCCTTTTCATACCCTATGCTGAGCAAACGATCTTGAGAGAAACCCAGTGAAGATATTTTAGTCATCACCGTCTGTTTCCTAGGTTCAGGTAAGATTGTGCATACTAAAATCATATAATTATTATTACTAGTCCTCTTGATTAATCATGTGTATCTGTGATGCATGAAATATCTAAGAGTGTGCATGTTTTAGTATGTTAATAGGCTTCAAGGATTGCCAATAACAATAAAAAATAATAATGATACTAGCAATCTGTGAAGCCTATTAACCATTTTAATCAAATCACTTTTTTCATCTAATCAGGTAGATCAGCACTGACTTACCTGTGAATTTGTTTACTTTTATTTTTAATGTATACTTTTTAGATAAAGTCGTCTAAGTATGATATTATTCTAGAATTAGCACTATGATCACATTGTCACATGTACTATGTTTAATTACTCGAGAATAATTACCTGCATCATTTCCATAGTGTTCTACTCATAGCATATACTACAGACCCCTTAAATCACTCTGAATGATTATACTGAATGAAATAAATCACTGTAAATGAGAACTCTCCCCAGAAAATGATATAGCCATTCAAAAATGCTGTGTTGTTGTGGGCCTCTACATCATTTCCAATTTATGGTAACCCTAATGTGAACCTATCATTGGGGTTTCTTGGCAAGATTTGTCCAGAAGGGGTTTGCCCTTACCTTCCTCTGAGGTTGAAAGCATATGACTTGCCCATGGTCACTCAGGGATTTCCATGGCTGAGCAGGAATTTGAACTCTGGTCTCCCAGAGTTCTAGTCCATCACTCACTCAATCTACTACACAGTCCTGACTCCAGATAAGAATATTAACTGAATGCTTTGGTATAACTAGGAGTGTATGATACAGTATTATAATTTTTTTTTCAAAAGTGCCATTTTTGAAGACCTTCTTGCCTAACTGGCAAATATAGATTTATCTTATAAAGGGACCAACAGCAGATTTACTTTGCTTCCAGAAAGCAATCCTATGTGTGTGACAAATGGCTGACATGATCAACATTAATGGAACATAAATGATCTATTAAAAAAGTATGTGTGAAATTAGGTGGACACAGGAGTAAGTAAAATAACTAAAAACCCTCTTTCAGTGTACACGTATTATAATGTTGATCATTTTACTGTTTTTACTAGGTTAGTCAAAAAGAAAACTTCAGCACAGGAAAAGGAAAAATCACCACCCAATTCAAAACTACTAAACAAGAATAAAATGGTCTCCACATATAAAAATTTTCTCCCCAATACAGTGGGAATATATAGTTGATTATTATGACACACAGCCTCCTTGTTTTATGCAAAATACTCTGCAGTCAACTTTTTGTTGAGTGTTAGCAGAATGAAGCAAATTGGCACAGCAAAACAGTAGACACCCTTTTGTAGCGACAACATCCACATAGAATAAAGCTAAACTTACCTTTCTCCTGATTAGTAAGTTTTTGCTTTGCATAGTCAACATCAAAAATGTATCGGTAGAAGCATAGCTGGGTAAATAGGGCCTTGTCAGAATACTGTAAGGCAAAAAGAACACATATGTAACACTACTGAAAGAATCCCATGGCTAGTTACAATTTCTGTACACCCTTATGCTGTCTTACTTGTTCCGTTTGTAAACTTTTGATGTTGTATGTTCTACCTAGAACAGATTCATCAGATCAATGGAACTTACACTAAATGGTGACCTACCAAGTTCCTATTGATTCAACATGTTTACTCTCACTGTGAATAATTCAAATGGACTTAGGAAGCAGTTTAGCTGAATCATATATAGTAATATTTTCAACAATTTCTCAATCCTTAATACAAGACAAAAACAAGAACACACACAAACTCCACACAAAGCAGATAGCCACTATATTATAAGCCATCAATATGGATAGGCCCTATGACTTCATTAACACAAAATCTATGAATGTGCCACTACTAATTGAATGCAATTTTTTTCTCACAAGAAATTCCTATTAACTTTCATTCTTCAATCGAAACCCATCTTCCATGCTAGCCTGTGCCAGCTGCTTCATAAGACTGGATAAATTATAATTATTCATTCATATATGTGTAAATGTTTAGCAATACCATGTAGATATGGCTAAAACATCTGACCACATTTAGTAATTACACACATTCACTACTACTTTGTATCTTTACAAACCCTACATAGCATTGCAGCATTCTAAAATTTATAGTTTCATATATTACTTCATTGGCTCAAATGGCTCAAATGAAGGCATGCTACACAAACACAGAATATTAGTTAAAACTCTTTTATAAACACCTTGAAAA
>JAOEGL010000003.1:87407243-87429743 GCA_034509955.1 Urosaurus nigricauda
ACAACCTAGATTTCAGTAGGAGCTTTAATCAAACAATTTGACCTTCACAAAACAGAGACAGAACACTTTGTTTCCTGACTTTTAAAAAAAATCATTCACTTTATTTTCCTTCAACAATGCTTTCAGATAGGTATTTGTTACAAGCTCCCTTCATAGTCATTTGAATGCTTTATTTTGAATCCACCAAGTGATTTATAAAACAGGTATAGCTACCCAAGTGAATGCTCTGTGTTCTGCTGTTCAACAAATAAAAAACTAACTTTGATGCTATACACTTATATGAACAGCAGATGTAACAATTACCTAAACTTCTCAAACTAGTTAATATATGTACGTAAAGGGATCTTCTAAGTCCTATGGACTAAACGAAAGAAACAAGTGGCAGCATCAAGTTTTGTGGTCACCACTATTTGGTGATGGAGGAGTTACTTATAGACTAATGTTAAATGTCACTTTCTTGGGCAAGAGTGCAGATTGTTGCAGAGTAGTTCCAGGCCTTCCTGAATCAGATAATTCAGCTGTAAAATGGATCTAGCGGGTCCAGATTATTTGAAGGACCATATCAGTGTAACTGTTTTTAAGGTTTGTATATGGTCTTTTAAAATTTTTTAATGAATTTTATTGTATAATGCTTTAACTTTATAAATTGGTTAATACTTTTATCAATGACTTTGTATAATTTAAATCTGTATAGTCTGTAAATATGCTAATAGTCACCTTGAGTCCTATTATTGAGAGAAAGATGGGATATAGATGAATAAAATAAATAAATAAATAAATCCTGCTTAACTAGATGCATGCTACATTTATATATAATGGATAAACCTCTCTCAGCATCAAAGGAAATCCAGAACAAATGATTAGGATCATGAGCAAAGTAATTCAAACATATGCCATTCTTGCTTAATTATTTTCAAATACCAGATTGTTTTGTTGCAGAAGTCTGAGGAAAACTTAACAAGCAGAAGAGAACAAATTTTATTGAACTTCCAGGACTTTATCCAATGCTGGGCCACTTGCAAAAAGAAAACATATACCACTGAAATAAAGAAGGAAGCAAATCATTTCCCCTCTGTCCTGTAACCTCCAGTGCTTCTGAATCATCTTAGCACCAGATTGAGGGGGCCACAATAGCTTGCAGAGGGAAAGGACAGTCAAAAACAGCTCCCCATTTATGTTTGGCTGGCAGATGTTTTTCATGAAAAGAATGACTATTACATAGTGGAAAGCATTCAATGAACAAGACAATGTGAAAACATTATCCTCTACTGTCAACCTACGCTCTCTTGAAGTTTCAGTAGAGGATTACTATCTGTGGTAGATTCATATAGGAAAAATGTTCCAGATGTACATTACCCTCATTTTTTTTTCAGGGGTGGGAGAGTTTCTGAGCAAGGCTAGGTTTTGTTTTGTTTTGGGGGTGGGGGTGGCAGCAGTGGAAGGTGTTGATTTCAGGTTTGTAAATTCTCTTCACATAGAGACCCATCAGTGCTTTTGTAGAGGGTAAAGACATTTTGGGTCCAAAAGGTTTTTCTCTGATTTACTGGTTGAGCATTTAGCTGATACTGTTTTCTGTGCTGAATGTAGTTGGGCATTACATCTTTCAGATTGTATATTGCTTTTTAGTTTTATGCACTTACTTTAAAAAGACAAAGTAGAAAGGAAAAGTATCAACCTGCATTTAAATGTTAAAATAAATAAATAATAGCCTTAGAGGCTGATATAACAAAGAAAGATGATACAAATATTTCAAAGCTTGTAGTTACTTTAAAAAGTAACATTATAATTATATTTCATACCTTCCCCACAGGTTCATAGCTATTCTTATAATTTTAAAGTAACTCTTTACCTCTATGTGCCTAAAAATTAATTAAAATAGTTATTTTTTGTTGAAAAACACTCTGTTGTATTTTGTTGAAAATACTCTGAATGCTCAAAGCTGTTGGTCTGTGGTAAAAACACCACCAACAACACTCTCTTCCTTTCCATCTTGTTAGTGCCTAAAACCCCACAACACAGAATAATGCATCAAGAGCATAAGGCATAACAAAAGCCAGCATTTGAACAATGTGGTATGTCTCCTTCTTCATTTAGTGAAACCATACAACTGTACCTAAAATGTTACAGTTGCACCTCAAAAATGAAAGCAGGAAGGCTACCCTTTCATTAAATTACAATTGTAGCATTGGAATTATTTCTTCATTACTGGAAAATGAATTAAATACAAGCAACTCATCTATAATTAATTACTTCTCATATCTAATATTTATCTGGAATAAATAAACTCATGTGGATCAATGATTTACACAGATTTAACAGAATGTACAAATATAACAATTATAACCGTCTCATTATAAGTTTGTATGTAAAGCACTGTGTAAACTTACAGCACTATATAAATAAAGGATAATAATAATAATAATGGTATACAAAGGGATCCATTAGCACCTTTGACATTAAGATGTTGTAGTGTAAGTTTTCGTAGACTAAGGGGCTGTCCACACAAACCAAAAGGCCCAAGCTCTCCTCGCCTTCACATTGTCCTATTTGGATGACGCAGGCCATTAGCCCTGGTCTGAGATCGGCCCAGGATCCAGAAGATCAGACATGGATCTAATGGATCTGGCCCAATCCTGGGTCAAAAGGGCCTTAATGAGAGTCAAAATGACCTCCCATTTGCCAGTTTCTCTGAAACTCTGTAGCAAACCTTGAGAGATCAGATGACCCCATGCACCCCTTACCTCCCTCTGCTGTTGCTGCTAGTGAGAAGACCTCCGTCACAGTGTGTGATGTGGAAACAGGGAGCCTGGCCATGTGGCTACACCCAGGAACCACATTTCTATATGAGACATAGCAATGGCAGTCTTCTATCTAGCAGCAACAGTGGAGGGAGGCAAGTGGAGAGCAGCGGTAGCAGATCAGTGGTGTGGGTGTCCCTGCGTCAGCCCAGAGATACAGGTTGGTAACCAATATGGGTTGGTACCCAGGCCAGGATAGTGCCAGCTTAACCTACTTGCTCAGAGCCTTCGTCTACTTCTTCAAAAGTACAGTATTAGACTACATCTTGGATTAGACCAACTACAATGCTCTTTAGTTATACAAAATATAAACTAATCAGATACAAGAAAAAAGAAAACTCATCTACTGAATGACATCCAGAAAGCCATTCCTGCACGCTACAGTAAACATGACATTTCTTGGGTTTCTTGTGAATTAGTTGCATGTATTACTAACATAATGCAGTGGGCCCTTGGTATCCACTAGATAACAAAATCTGTGGATGCTCAAATCCTATTAAATACAAAGTCATAGTAAAATGGTGTTTCTTTAATAAAATGGCAAAATCAAGGTTTGCTTTTTGGAATTTATGCATATTTTAAAATATTTTCAAACTGTAGATGGTTGAATCTATGGATAAGGAATCAGATATAGAGGGCTGACTGTATGAATTTAAGAGATGTAAGGAATACTCCCCCTTTCTCATCCAATTAAAAAAAGTCAGCATCTGTGAGATTTTTCCATCTGTCTGTGAATGATCAACTTTTTTTCTTTTCAGTAGTTTTTGGGCAAAATATCATTATCACACTGTATTTCCCTTAAAAAAATATTGTTTTTTTGTATAATAACAATTTTTGTGCCAACACATTTCCCTCAAATGTCCTAAAATGCAAAAAAAATAAAATTAAAAAATGTATTTGAAAAGTGTATCATCTCAATCAGTAGGCAGAATTTTTTTAATTTTTAAATTCTTCCTGTGAGAAGAAAATAAGGAAAAAATTGTCCATCCCTGGGATAAATAAGAACCAATGTAAAATATCCATATGCACTCCATAGCATTCATTCTACATATTTCTTTGAGATACATTTTTTTCTTTAAATCTTAAGATAGAGGAGTGAAAGGATAGTTTGCCAACTCTATTACATTGCTTTCTAAAGAAGATAATTTCTGCAGGCTACAGAGATAACTTATTTGTATTACTTCAATTAGTTCTAATACAAAACAGTGGCACCACTTCATTAATCAACTGCTGAAGAGACTTATTTTTTATAAGAAGTCTTTTGGTAATTTGATTAGAAAGAATGGTGGCTCACATTATCATGTGATTCTGCACATCCATCAAGCAGACAATTTAGGACAAATTCTTTAAAAATAATGTAAGTTCTTAACAGAGAATTGTGTCTCTTGAAGAGACATTTTTGTACACCATACAGAACTGAGTTTTCCAGGAGATACTTCAGTGTTCCGAGAGATATTCTTCCACCCTTCCCTGTCCCTCCTCCTGAAAGATGCAGTCATTAAAACCTAATTATTATCTTCATTTTAAACAAAACCTAAAGTGAATACCAATTAATAACAACATACTAATGAGCATCTGCTGTGATGAAATTGAATATGAATGTGCGGCAAATTTCGGGTAATTTATTTTATTTTATTTTTTTTGCAGAAGTGTCACTGGTTTCATTCTGCAGCTTCAAGATTGTAAGAGATGTACTTCATTTATCATGCCATTTTGATACATGATAATTTCTGTCTTAGAAAAATACCTGTATTTATGAGCATTGCTCATGGGAGTCCTGGCTTGAGGGAGGTGAGAGATAAAATTCTTATAGGTTTATATTTATTAGAACAATTTAGTGCTATAGCAAGATCCAAAGCTACACCAGTAAATTACTAAGGTATACTAAATGTGCATAAGTAACAAATATATTTAACTCATATTGCCCATATACCTTACAATAAAAGATGAAGATAATTTTCAAATTTCTGGTAACCAATAATATATTATAAAGATGAGCTATTTGAGGCAGCTAGGTAATATTTTGCTACTCTAAATCAGAAACAACTGAAAAAAATCCATCTTTAAGATTCATTAACTAGTTCAGTTATAACAAAGAATTCAGTATTATTTCTAAAATAAAGACTAGATACTGGTTTGTAGGAAATCTTAACTTCTGATATTACTACTGATTGAACTGTTGGACCATTCCACCTTATTTAACTACATGCCCAACACTATTTAAAACTGTTAAGTAATTACCAAGCACACAATGAAACTAACCCATCTTTTCACAGCCTCCAGATACTATACTACTTTGAAACTGACTTCAGTGGAACAACTAGTTAGTTTTTATGTAACAAAAGGATGAAAAACTATTACTTTCATTTTACTAAGTTTTGAGTGCATTTTCTTGGGGTGAGATATTTACAATGCCCATAGAATACAATTGTTTTAATTATTTTAAAATGTTATAATACAGGTTGAATCTTCCTTATCTGAAATGATATGGAGAACCAGTATGGTGTTGTGGTTTGAGCGTTGGACTACAACTCTAGAGACCACAGTTTGAATCCTCACTCGGCCATGAAAATGCATTGGATGACCTTGAGCAAGTCACACTCTATCAGTCTCAGGGGATGGCAATGGCAAACCCCCTCTGAACAAATCCTGCTCAGAAAACCCCATGATAGGTTCCCTTTCGGGTCTCCATAAGTCAGAAATGACTTGCGGGCACACACAACAATGGGATATCTTGGAGATGTGACCCAGTCCTAAGCATAAAAATCATTTATGTTTCATATGAACCTTATATAGATAGCCTGAAGTTATACATGATATTTTTATTAATTTTCTGCAGGAAACAAAGTTTTTGTGCACTGAACCATCAGAAAGTAAAGGTGTCAAGATCTCAGCCACCCATGTGGACAACTTTGGATTCTAAGGTATTTTGGATTTTGAAAGTCTGGATAAGGGATACTCAGCCTTAGGCGAAGGCAAATCTCCTCTGAACAAATCTTACAAAAACAACAACAACACATGATAGGTTCACCTTAGGGGCCGTCATGAGTTGGAAACAACTTGAAGGCACACAACTACAAATAACAAACAACCTGTAGTAACTTTTATCACTTCTAATAATTTTCAACTAACCTATTACATATTATAGAAACTAAACCCACAAACTATTTGCCCAATAATGCAGTTACTATCTTTCAGTACACAGCCGATAAAACAATGCTAACTTTTGCATTCCCTCCTTCCATGACAATAGACAAGCTTGAGTAAATCCCTTCATGACAATAATGATTGGGAATGACAGTTTGTTTGGTCAGGGACCCACTCAGTTAACCCCACCCATTTGATTTGTGGGCATGTAAATGTTGCAGCAATACTGCAGGATGAGCCCAAAGAGAGTATCTCCCCCATAGTGTTACTGTAATATTTAAGGAGAGGGACATTTAGATAGCCCTGTGGATGTGCAAGCTTCTTAGGGACTGAGGAGTGAATATATTTGCAGAGGAGCAAGTGTGTGAAGGAATATGATATAGAGGTATACCGGAACTTCAGTTAACAAATACTTTAACAAAGAAGCTTCTTTTTAAAACGTCTTTTTATCTCAAACTTCTCCCCCTTTTCTTTCTTGTCTTCTGTCTAGCTAGCTGCATGTTTTTTAGCTGCATTAGCAGTGGGAGGCATTGGGATGGTGAAGGAAGGCTGGAGAAACACGAACTTTCAGTGCTAGGTTGCAGCAACATGTCTTCAGTATAGAGTGCAATAAAGCCTGAGCTGGGACAAAACATAATTCTATCCTAGCTATTTCTACTGTAGCTATTTCTACTGCAGCTGCTTACACCTGTCAAGGTAAACAGTAGCTGCCCCCCCGGAATCTCTTATTGTTCAAGCATGAGCAGAAAAAAGAAAAAAGAAAAGAAAAGCAGATAAGTCTGCCTCACCCCAGCATGATTTTTTAAAAATAAAATAAAAAAGCATAGGTCTATAAATTTGGCAACCAAAAGGGGAAATACAAATGGGCACTGATGAAAGCTAGTGAGAAACAGCATGGTGTAATGGTTTGAGTATTGTATTAGGACACTGGTAGACCTGGATTTGAATCCCCGCTTGGCCATGGAAACCTTCTGGGTTATCTTGGTCAGCTCACACTCTCAGACCCGAAGGCAAGGGCCTTCCTCAGAACAAATTTTGCCAAGAAAAACCTGTGATAGGTTCACCTTAGAGTCTCTGTAAGTCAGAAATGAACCCATCCCTGTTCTTTCCATGTTATTTCTGCCTCTGGCAGTAGCGTCACTAGGAGGTGCTGCACTGGGTGACACCCCAGAAAATGAGGGTGACACCCAGTCAGTCCCTGGCCCTCCCTAGGTCCCAGGGACTCTTCCCCAGCCCTTCCTGGGGGTGCATGGGGCTTTTCCCACCCTTCCTGGGTTCTGGGGAGGCTGCTCCCTGGGAGCACGTAGGGAATTCCAGTTAAAAATCTTGAAGTCCCACACAGGAAGTCTCACTCCCATAGGTCCCCCCCCCCCCATGACTGACCACACCAGGTGACACCAACCCTAGAAACACTACTGGTCTCTGGTACCAAATTTTCTGTTAAACAAATAATGACAAGAGCACAACTACTTTATTAACTGAGGTATACTTGTGAAAATGTATAGACAATACTCATGTTACATCTAAACAAAAGCTTTGTGAACGCTTGACTCAGCACTTTAGTGATTAAACCATATGTTGAAGTAGTGTCTTTTCCCCTTGTAGTGACATAATTAGACTGTGCATGATGCAACACTTTCAGTCACCATAAGCAATTGTCACCAACTTTAGTACAGTTGGACAGAGGAACAGTGCAATCTATCAATTGTATGAATGAGTGTATCCAAACAAAGCAATATAGGCTTCATAGTGTTAGGAGTGCTACCTCAAGACCCACCAAAGCACATATGAAATATTAGTGAGAAGGCAGCATGTTTACAAATCTATTTTCTAATACTGGTTGAGTTCTTCTTATTAGGAATTCCATAATCTCAAATATCAACCCCCCCCCCAAAAAAAACCCCAAACTTTTTTCATGGATGGCTGAGAAAACAACATCCTTATGGTTTAGTGTAAACCAACTTATGGTTTAGTGTAAACCAACTTTTGTTTCATGCATAAAAATACTAAAAATATTGTATAAAATTACCTTAAGGCTATGTGAGAACCAGTGTGGCATAGTGGTTTGAATGCTGGACGATGACTCTGGAGACCAGGGTGCAATTCCCAGCTTGGACATGAAACCCATTCTGTGATCTTGGGCAAGTCACATACTCTCAACCTCCTCTGAACAAATCTTGCCAAGAAAACCCCATGATACGTTTGCCTTAGGGGCACCATAAGTCAGAAACAACTTGAAGGCACGCCCCCATCACCATCACCAAATGTATAAGGTATATATGAAACATAAAATTAATTTTGTGTTTTGGCCTGGGTCTCATGTCTAAGATATCTCATTATGTATGCATATGCAAATACAGGTATCCTAAAATTCAAAAACATCCAAAATCTTAAACACTTCTGGTTCCAAATATTTTGGATAAGGGAGACTCAACTTGTAAAAGTAATTTTCAAAATCTACAATGAGACATATCCTTCAGCTTTTAAACAGTTACTTGATAAACGAAAGCAGTTTTAAAATCTGTTCTTAACTAAACCTGAGGCAAACTATTTTATCATAAAGTTTCACTTCAAAGTTTGAAATTTCCTGAAATAAACATTTCTGTTAATGAGCTATTATAGAAAATGTATACAGAACTACTGTGCATTCATTGTACTGAAACAGCTGCAGTACAATACTAACCATTTTTCCGCCAAACTCTCCCTTCATGCAAACTATACTTCTTGCAAGTTCCACTCAAATTACTCATTTTCAAAATTCCACTACTAATTTTTTACAAACTTTATTTTAATAAGGAGCAATAGCATATGACTACTATTTGCAGGATTAGCAACTAGAAAATTAAACTAAAATAGTTGATATGTTAATGGACAAAGTAGCTAAGAAATCATAGCTGACAGGTAGCTTAAGAAGGAGGTTTGTGATTGATTTTTTTTTCCTAAAAAGAGACTATGATGGATCTTCTGTTCCAAAATACTCCTTGTAGATTCCCTGCTCCTTTTTCTTCAGTGTTCCTACCAAATACTAGTCATGTGCTACTACTCCTTTGGTGAAGAGGCCAATTCTGACAATCGGAAGGTTGGCAGTTCGAGGCCCGAGTGCTGCATGATGGGGAGACCTCCTATCACTAATCCCAGCTTCTGCCAACCTAGGAGTTCCAAAGCATGCAAATGCAAGTAGATACATAGGTACCACTTCAGTGGGAAGGTAACAGCATTCGGTGCAGTCATGCTGGCCACATGACCACTGGAGTAGTCCTCAGATAATGCTAGTTCTTCAGATAAGCACCATCCCCTAAAGTCAGTTACGACTTGACATTCATGTCAAGGGACTACCCTTTACCTTTACTTTAAAAAACAACAACACCATCCTCCCGATAATGATGCTGTTAAAAACACTTCCAGTTATACAGAAGACGTGGGTTGGTGGGTGGGTGCTAAAAAGATTTTCTTTTTGTTAAGTGAGATATGCCTGTATTTACTCATCATATTTGTTATTGCTGTGTTTCTTCAAGTCATTTCTGACTTATCACAACCCTAAAATGAACTCGCCCTCTGAAGCTGAGAGAGTGTGACTTGCCCAAGGTTACCCAGTTCCTTGCCATGGCTGAGCAAAGATTTGAACCCTGGTCTCCAGAGTCATAGTCCAGAATGCAAACCAATATGCCACACCAGCTCTCTTTGCTTTCCATATAGTATATGGATTTTTTCCACAGCAGAAAGAAAACTGGCAGCCAGGGTATATGTATAAGGAACTTTCAAATGAGTCAAGATTTAAGAGAGGCCTCTACAAGAAATTGAAAAAAAGGGAAAACCAACAGAGAGGAATACAAGCAGATAGGCAACACTTGTAAGGAGAAAATCAGAAATGCTAAAGATCAGAATTAGCTCAGCTTTCTGGAGTGGTTAAATATAATAAAAAGGGATGTGTGTATGGCTATTTTTGGAGCCAGAGGAAGAAGAAGGCAACTGTACAACCACAGATGGTGAGATGCTAGCAGAGGATATAAAGATAGTGCCATTGCTCAGTGTCTTCTTTGCATCAATCTTTTCTCCAAAGGGAAACAAAATGGAAACGTCTGATCTCTTTAGTGAAAATACAACCAACGATGCAGTAAGGGGACTGCAGCCCAGAATAGGTGAAGAGATAATAGAGCACTTATCTAGCTTCTCTAAAAGAATTCAACTCCAAGGCCAGATGAACTGCAATAGGCCCTCCCAATTTGCAGAGGATTCATTCCAGGTGCCCCTGCAAAAATGGCAACTCGCAAATATTTGAGTCCCGTTGAAAATAATGAGGCATGCCCCATAGCGCATGTGTGGGGTTGCGTGCAGGCACACACCCCATTTTATCCCCTTCTGCTTGCCGCCCGAGACTCCAAGTCCATGAAAATGGAGGGGCAAGCGTACATCCAAAAGTACTAAAGGAATCTGTACATGTAATATTAGAGCTACTGTTGATTATCTTTGAGAATTCTTAAGAGGACAAGGGATATCCCAGCAAACTGGAGGAGGGTGAAAGAGGGTTGCCTATGTTTGAAAGAGAAGAAAAAGAGAACCCAACTATTGACCAGCCAGCCTGAACTCAATACCTGGAAAGATTCTAGACCAGATCATTGAACAGTCTATAACACTTAGAAAACAATGTTGTGTTGTGATTGGGTTTCTCAAAAACAAATCATGCCAAACTAATTGTATATCTTTCTTGACAGAGTTATAAGCTTAGGAGAACAGGAAAAATCTACAAATGCAGTATATCTTAACTTCAGTAAGACTTCTGACAAGGTCTCCCATAATATCCTTGCAAACAAATTGGTAAAATGTGGGCTGAAATGTGGGCTATTGTTAGGTGGATACATAACTGGTTGCTGAAACAAAGCTAAAGAGTGCTCACCAGTGGTCCTCTTCATCTGCAGAGGCGGGACTAGTAGAGTGCCACAATATTCTGTACTGGATTTGGTGCCTTTCAATAATTTTATAAATGACTTGGATGACTTCTCTCACTGTCAGGTTTTTCACTGTCCAGCTTTCAAAACCATACACAGAAATCAGAAACATGATGCCATGGATAAGTCTGGTATTCAATTTTATATCTTTATACTTATGGATTTTACCTAGTTCCTTCATAGCTGCTCTTTCAAGTCTCCTTCTGATTTCTTGACTACAGTTTCCATTTTGATTTATGACTGTGCCAAGGTATATTAACGTACATTTTTACTTCATTAACTGTATGTTTTTAACGTCTTCATCTGTAAGGTCCTGCAGAGATCTAGTGCCTAGAAGAATTTTTGTGTTCACAAATACCTAAAAGGCATTTGATAGACTTGAGTATTTTCTGTTTCATATTTCAAACTCCTCAAAAGTTTATTTTTGGTCCTCTTTAAACACTGTATTAAGAGAATCTACAATAGATACCCCCACCAAAAATAAACAGTCCCAAATTTGTGTATTTGTATTACTATATGGTAGGATGCAACATTATTCTTTTTCTGCTTTACTGTTAAGATCAAGAACATGATAGAGTTGTCTGAAGATACAAGGAAACCTATTGATTTTATGCTAAGTGCCAGTGCCAGCTTTAACTGCAGCAGCAAACCCTGGATGTACTAAATAATTATGACCTAATCTAGTCCAACAACAATTATGCACTTTGATGTTTACTTAACATTAAAAACAGGACAGTTGTACAAATTTAGCTGAATACCACATCCATACAAAATATGAACAGATCTGAAAAAAGCCCTTCTGAACTGAGCCTATCCTACTGAACTTTATTTAAGAAAAATGTTGCATAACATCTTCTAAAATACTGACAAATTGCCATTTTTGGGGGGATAACATTTCAGAAACATGGAAATGGGGGGGAAATGTAAATAAATTGAAGTGATATAATAACTTATTCTTATTCTACATACAATCTTATAAATTAGATGGTTCCCTGCCATCAGGCTTACAATCTAAGAGAGACAACACAAAAAGAGAAGGGAAAGATGGTGGGAAAGGGGATGAGTTCCATTGGCTCTTCTCTCCCTCTGGGGCCTGGACCAAGGCCGATGGCTGCAGGGAGGGCTAAGGTTTTTAATACATATTTAGAAGGAGGCATCCTGGGGCAGACGGCACAATTCTGGGAATGCTTCCCTAACCAATATAGCCTTTAACTCAGTTTTGAAACTGGTTAGAGAAGTGATGAGGCACACATGTGGGGGAAGATGGTTGCAGGAGTGAGGGGCAGCAAGTAAGAAGGGACGAATCCGGGATAGGGCAGTGGAGATCCTTGGCTGGGACAGGAGACCGTGACTACCAGAACGGAGGGTACGAGAAGGAGTGTGAGGAGAAAGAAGTTCAGAAAAATAAGGAGGAGCCAGTCCATGGGGGACTTTGAAAGTCAACAACAAAAGCTTGTACTGTATGTGGAAGGGGAGCCAGTGAAGGGAGGATAAAAGAGGAGAAACATGGTCAAAACTGCGAGTGGATGTGATAATTTGTGCAGATGAGTTCTGGACAGAGATTAAAGGATGGAGATGAGAGAGAGGAAGCCCTGTCAGAAAAAAGGTTGCAATAATCTAGTCATGAGACCACTAGGGCATGGACCAGAGTCTTGGCAGTGGAGGCTGAAGGAAAGGATGGATTTTAGCAATGTTGTAAAGAGAGAATCTACAAGTCTTGGTGGTGGCCTGAATCTGGGGAGTAAATGACAGAGAGGAATAAAAAATGAAACCAAGACTGCGGGTGTGCTGAACTGGTTGAATAGAAATGCCATCAACAGAAACAGAAAAGGAGTATTGAAGGGTGGGCTTAGATGGGAAGAAGAGAAGCTCTGTCTTAGACATGTTGAGCTTCAAGCGCCGATGCCGCATCCACTGAGAGATGGCAGCCAGACAAGAGGAGACTTGCTGTTCGAGCCCCGGCGAAAGGTCAGGGGTTGAAAGATACAGCTGAGTGTCATCGGCATATAGATGAAAGAAGAAACCAAAAGAACTGACGAGTTTACCAAGGGATAATGTGTATAGAGAGAACAAAAGGGGGTCCAGGACAGAGCTCTGAGGAACTGCAACAGATAAGGGAACAGAGGAGGAAGTCTGACCACCTGTGACCACGGCAAAAGATCAGTCTGACAAGTAAGATTTAAACCAGTTGAGAACAGAGTCCTCCCTCCTACACCATCTTTCCCAGGAGGGAGTGAAGGGACTGGAGAGGCCTAGCAACACCATCAGGCCTGGCCTCTAGTAGAAGAGCCCTCCCTCCTACACCATCTTACCCAGGAGGGAGTGAAGGGACTGGAGAGGCCTAGCAACACTATCAGGCATGGTCTCAAGTGGAAGAGCCCTCCCTCCATGCTACACTGTCTTGCCCAGGAGGGAGTGAAAGGACAGGCCAAACTCCATAGGGCCTGTCCTGGATTAAGAAGCAGAGCCCTCCCTCCAAGCCATCTACCTTGGTCCAGGCGTCGGAGGGAGAGAAGATCTTTTGGATCCCCTTCGCCAACACCATTCCCTTCTCCTTTTGTGTTGTGTCTTCTTAGAATGTAAGCCTGAGGGCAGGGAACGGTCTACAGTGGTCCCCCGGGTTATGAAGGTAATCCGTTCCGGATTACCTTTCGTAACCCAGAAGTTTTTGTTTCCCGGGGCACTGCATTAGGAGACGGACCGCGCGGCCGATTTAAAGGGGCTGCACGGTTTTTCTCCTTCGCATCCCGGGGGAATCCTTCGGATCCCGGGGGATGCTTTTTGGTCCCGCCGGTTTCGGGTCCAGGGGATTTCGTTCCCTGGGGGATTCGTAAACCGGGGGACCACTGTAGTTGAAATAATGATTGTAAGCTGCTCTGATAGCTTTTAGAGTTGAAGAGTGGGGTATAAATAAATAAATAAGAATCAGAGAACCTGAGGTCAGAAAGTAAGTCAGGCAAGAGACAGTGGTCCACAGTGTCGAAGGCCGCAGACAAATCAAGAAGAATGAGAAGAGAGTAGAGTAAATAAGAACTAAAGAACTATAAGAAATAAATAAGAACTAGAGCACCATACTGGGGAAGCAATTACAAATTGAGGTTTGAAAGTATTTGATATTATTAGCAATAGCATGTACATCTCTATACCACTTATCAGTGAACTCAACTCTCTCTAAGCAGTTTACAATCTGTAAGCCAACTGCCCTCAACAAGCTGGGTACTCATTTTACTGACGTACGAAAGGATAAAAAACTGAGTCAATCTTGGGTTCCCTGGAATTCAACTCACAACCTTGTGGCTTCCATACTGGCATTTAACCACTGCACCAGCAGGGCTCTTATTATTACTATAGTTATTATTCCTCTCACTCAAAATTTATTTCTATTGGGTTATATGCAGAAAAGAGCAAGATCTGGTGTTCTATAAAGCATTACTTCACTCTCATGTGTCTTAAGTACTAGAGGATATCATAAATGCCAATGCTACTACCCTCGCCTGATCAGCCTTTGACAGTCTAGCAGTTTGGGATAAATTTAGAAAGTTGTGAGACCAACAATCTCTATTATCCTCGTTCTATTTTAAAATATTATTTAAATATAATAATAATAATAATAATAGTTTTTATTTCTAGCCCGCCCCTTTGAGCAAGCAATTGGGGCGGGTTACAGGAGGTTAAAAACAATTCAAATTAAAATATCCCATCCCTTCGCCCACTCCCCCCTTAAAACAAGATTAAATCGCAGCAAAATTAAAATAATTAGATAGTCAGTTAAAATTGAAGAAAAGAGAATCACAAAATTCCAAAATTCCAACCCGAAAAATCCTGGCTGTATAAGAGTAAAAATGCAGAGGAGAGAAGGGTGGAAAAACTCAAGCCTGCATTTCGGAGCCGGGAGGTGTTAAACATCTTCTGGGAAGGCCTGCTGGAAGAGATGCGTCTTTAGAGCTTTTTTAAAGCCTTCAATAGATGGAATAAGATGCATCTAGTCCGGTAGGCCATTCCACAACTTGGGGGCGACAGATGAGAAAGCCCTATGGGAGGTCTGCACCAACCTGGTCTTCATGGGTTGTAACAGGTTCCTCCCAGAGGTTCATATGGGAAGAGACGGTCCCTCAGATAGGATGGACCTGAGCCATGAAGGGCTTTAAAGGTCAAGACCAACACCTTGTACTGTGCTCGGAAACTGATCAGCAGCCAGTGGAAAGATTTAAGCACAGGTGTTATGTGCTCTCTCCTAGATGCTCCTGTAAGAAGTTTGGCTGCCATGTTTTGCACCAATTGTAGTTTCCAGGTTAGGCACAAGGGTAGCCCCATGTAGAATGAATTACAAATCCAAATGTGAGGTTACCAGCACGTGTATCACAGTTTCCAGGTCCCTCATCTCCAGAAAAGAGCACAGCTGGCGTATCAGCCGAAGCTGATAACAGGCGCTCCTGACTGTCGCATTCACCTGACTTGTCATGTGAAGCGATGGGTCAAGGAGTACCCCCAGACTGCGAACAGAGTCCTTCGAGGAGAGTGAGACTCTGTCTAGGACTAGGAGTTGTATTCCCAAGACTGGTTTTGGGCCAGTAGCTGTGAGTACCTCTGTTTTGTCTGGATTGAGCTTCAATCGGTTTCCCCTCATTCAACCCATTACTGTAGCAAGACAGTCATTAAGAGGAGAGACGTCATCTGAGGCCTGAACAGACGATCTGGTCAAAGAGAAGTATATCTGAGTGTCATCAGCATACTGATGACACTGAGCTCTGTGCCTCCGAATGATCTCTCCAAGCGGCTTCATATAGATGTTAAATAACATCGGGGACAGAATGGCGCCCTGAGGGACGCCGCAACTACTCCTGATTTTTGAGGCGCAACTGTCCCCGAGCCTCACCCTTTGCGATCTGCCAGAGAGAAAGGAGCGGAACCACCCTAACTCTCTCAGCCGAACCAAAAGGATGGAATGATCGATAGTGTCAAATGCCGCCGAGAGATCCAAGAGCACCAGCAGGGTCACACTACCCCTGTTGATGCTCAGGCGTAGGTCGTCAGTCAGAGCAACCATGGCAGTCTCCACTCCATATCCTGCCCTGAAGCTGTTTTGAAATGGGTCGAGATAGTTGGTATCCTCCAAGACAGTCTGGAGTTGAGAGGTGACCGCTCTCTCGATCACCTTGCTAAGAAAGGGTAGCAAGGAGACTGGTCTGTAATTGTTCCTGTCCAGGGGAATCAAGAGAGGGTTTCTTCAGGAGGGGCTTGACAGTCGCCTCCTTCAGGCAAGATGGAACAATGCCTTCCCTGAGGGACGCATTGATCACATCCTGAAGGAATGTCCTCAATGTGTCCCCTCCCTGGACAACCAGCCAAGATGGACCCGGATCGAGAGAGGAAGTCGTCTTTCTCACACATCCAAGGAGCCTGTCCATGTCATTGGTACTTACTGATTGAAACTCATCCAGTAAACTGACAGCAACGGAGTGGCTGGACACTCATCTGTGGCCACTGAACAAATATTGGCGTCCAAGTCGGCTCTAATCTGAGAGATTTTATCCGCAAAATGGATGTTAAAGGCCTCGCAGCAGGCTGTCGTGGGCTCTAGCAGCGGATTTGGCGCAGGAGGAACCCGCGTCAGCTCCCCCAGAACCCTAAACAGCTCTGCCTGGCGAGACTCTGTGGACGCAATGCATGCAGAACAGAGAGATCTCCATGATTCACGCAAAGTCTTGCCATAGCTGTGAAGATGCAGTCTATAGCAAGCTCTGTCGGATGGGAGTTGAGTCTTTCGCCATTCGCACTCTAGTCGTTGTCCAGCCCGCTTCATCTCCCTGAGATTTTCTGTATAGTATACCAGGGTTTACAGTTTGGAGCGGGCTGGAAAGGACGCTTGGGAGCGATTGTGTTGATAGCCTTGGTGACATCAGTGTTCCACATGTGAACCAAGGTCTCAACAGAGTTGCCAGCGTTCCCAACCAGCAAACCCTCTAGGGCTTTCTGAAAACCAATTGGTTCCATAAGCCTTCGAGGGCGGACCATTCTAATAGGTCTACCACCCCCGGAGGGACAGGAAGTGGCCTGTAGTTCCAGCTTGATCAGGAAATGATCCGTCCATGGCAAAGCTGACGTCTTGGTTACCTCTGGATAATGCTGTTCTGTAGTTAAAACCCCATCGAGTGTATGACCTGCACAATGCATGGGCCCATTGACCAACTGTGAAAGGTTTATGGCTCCCATGAAGTCCATGAACTCCCGAGTCGCTCCAGATAACTCAAATAAGCTGGCTTCAAGAGGGATGTTGAAGTTGCCCAAAACCAAAACCAGCAGCTCAGAGACCAGCTGAGTCAACTTGGTTAGGGAGTCTACTAGTAGAATCCCCAAACTATCCCTGGTCTTCAGGCTTAGATACATGCAGTTGATGTGGGCTGTTATCCGTACAGGCTTCCTGATCAAGGTCAAGTTGGTCTTATGGACTATGGCCACCCCACCCCCCCCGCCCACTTCCCCTCATCTGCTCACTGACCATGTAACCCGCTGGGAGAGCCTGCGCCCATGTGGCAGCGCTTGGATCTCCCAGCCAGGTCTCTGTGAAACATGCCAGGTCAGCCTGTTCATCCATGAGAAGGTCGTGGATAATGTGAGTCTTCCCCTTGGCCGCATTATTGTGTAATGCCTATATTATGTACATTATTATCCAATATAATAATCATTATATTTTTATCAGGAAATAAATTAGATTGTTTATAGTAAAGTCAGATTTAAAGGTGTAGAACAAGAAGGAAGCTGTTTGATCTCTGATAATACAGTGGTCCCCCAGCTTACAAATCCCCCGGGGTACGAAACCGGCAGGACTGCTACAGTATCTCCCGGGATCCGAAAGATCCCCCGGGACATGAAAGAAAAAAACCCGCGTGGCCCCTTTAAATCGGCCGCGCGGTCCGTTTACAATAGCGGTCCCACGGGAAATGAAAGCTTCCGGGTTACGAAGGTAATCCTGGAACGGATTACCTTCGTAACCCGGGGGACGACTGTATAATGAAGACCTGGACAGGGGCATAAAATTCTCTTTTCCCAGAGACAGGATAGTATTTCAGTGGTAAATCACAGAAGCTTGAAAGTGGAGAAGACTACAAGTAACAGTAAGGAAGTGCTTCTCATTGAATGTTGCATCAGATACTTGGTCAAAGATCTCCAGTAGTTCTGAGTTCACATGACAATTTGTCCAATGTGTCATGCTGCAACAATGGGCTTAGTAGTAGCTGGGATTCTGAAAGATGTCTAATGCTGCAACTGTTGGTGGTCAACCGTGAAATGATGCCTACTTCCTATTTGTTTAACATGTCAGAATCCAATAAAGTCTTAGATAGTCAATGTGAAGTCAAAGATAATCAATGTGAAGTTGAAGGATTTCACAACTGGCATCCATAGTTTTTTGTGGTTTTTTTGGGCTATGAGGCCATGTTCTAAGAGTTTATTCCTGATGTTTTGCCAGCAGCTGTGCCAGCATTCTCTGAAGATGCCAGCCACAGCTACTGGCAGAACATCAAGAATAAACTCTTCTAGAACACAGCCTCATAGCCCAAAAAACTCACAAAAAACCATCTAAGATAGTCTTCTTGGATAGATTGTCTCACTAAGATGCCTAGACCAGTGCTACTCAAAGTGATGATATCGGGACCAGTCTTCGTCCCTGAGTCATGTTCTTGATCTGTGCTAAGCTTCTAGGGCACACATATGGTGCAGGTCCTTGACACACTGGGATCTCTCTCTCTCTCTCTTTTTTTTTTTTTGAGGGGGGGGAGGCATTTTCTCATATCATATAGGTTGAGTAGCACTGCCCTAGACAAAGGAGCTCACTAGCTCAGTTTTCAGAGAATAAGGGATTTATCTTGCTCCTCTCCCTCAAGTGTAGTTCCTTTACAAAACACAGTATACCCTGTTAATCCACACAAATAAAATTTGCATGTTTCCACCACAAAATTCCCAGTAAGTGCAACAATAATCACATTAAGATCTGTTTTTAACAAATACAGTATGGTTAAAGCACATGGATTTCCAAGTCATGAGCTAAAGGATGACAATTAAATATCTGTTTTATTTCATTTTTAAACAAGTGTATTTCTGTGACCACAAAAATTCCACTATGTTATCATACTTATAATTATACAAATCACTATCATCCAATAAATTATTCTAGTGACTGTAAATTGTTTTAGTGACGGATTGAATGTCATATTGTCACAAATTAAGATCAGCATATAGTCAAATAATTCATGGCATACACTCAAGTATGCTATATCAATACAATGCAAAAGATGCTGGCAAGCAGCTGGCAAGGGGCAAGAGAACATTTATTGCTGACCAACGGGTATGAATTTGCAGGACCTAGCAGAGCAGTGGAGCATAGGGAGTCTTGGAGATGTCTCATCTACAGGTTAACCATAGGTCAAGATCGACTCAAGGTGGATAACTACAACAACAAAAACCTAAAACACATTGCAACCTAAATATGCTGTATTGATACATGCTGTACAGGACACTATAGAAATAAACAGTTTAGTTATAGGCTATAGGCTGAACAGTTTTCATTCTCTTTTAAACCAAGTGATTACTTTCACAGCATGTAAACCAAAGACAAAACCAAACATTCTTCTTTTTAGTGCCTTTCTACCATAAAATAAAAGTAATTTATTAAAAAGCATCACTTCCTATGAGAATGAATGAGAGCAAGAGCTGCCTCTACACAGCTATTTCAAGGACAATTAAAATTACAATTATAACAGGAGGCACAAACCTGGCATTAAGTAGGGAGAGTTTGTTCATTGAGCCGATTTTGGACTGCCATTAATTGGCACTAAGCTATCATTTTATCAATGGGTGCCATTTGGATTTTCTGTCTCAGGTACAGAAATGTCTTGAGTAATGTATAAGTAAGCAACCTACCATTTTTCTTTGTAGACTCCTTTGAACACAGCAGTAGCTAGGGGACAGAGCTTAAGTGCCCCTTCTTTCTTTAGCAAGAAAAAACTGAGCAGTACATCCTAAAGTGTTCAGTGGGATTTACTTAATTACTTAATTATATAAAATGGAAAACATGTAATATGTTAAATGAGAGAATAAGCAAAGCTTCTCAGTTCATTGTTGTTATGTGCCTTCAAGTTGTTTTCAACTTATGGCAACTCTAAGGCAACTCTACCATGAGGTTTATTTGTTCAACAGGGGTTGCTTTTGCTTTCCTATGAGGCTGAGGTGGTGTGACTTGCCCAGGGTCACCCAGTGGGTTTCTATGGCTGAGTGGGTATTCAAACTCTGGTCTCCATAGTCCAGTGCTCAAAGCACTACATTTTACTGGCTCAATTTATACAGTCTGAGAAATCCATATTTTCCTAACAAAGATTTTTGACCTCCTTGGAAGCAGAATGTTATTTTTTTAAAAAAAAACATGGAGTACCCACAGCTCTGTCCTCATGCTGCTTGCCTGGATAGCTCACAGTCAAATGAACCATAAACATATACAGTGCCTCAACAAGACTCTTCAGCCTGACCAAAATCCTTCACAGACCTGCTGTAGCATTCAATAGAAATTATTCAACTGGGCATTCCAAAAGCTTTATTCCGCAAAAACACATATTTTAAATTCATGCTTACTCTGGGCATGCCCCTCTTGTTGTATTTTTTTAAAATGGTGCTACTCCTTTTAGTTCTACCTTCCAAATTAAAATGTTCATATGGCTCTGGAGAAGAACAAAACAATCTATATTTTACTCATAAATGTTTATGCACTGGAGTTGGTGGAAAAGATGGATACATGCAAGATACCAATTGCTGTAAAGGTTCAGCCTCTATCAGACATGTGTCACTACATCAACCTTCTTTATGATTTCTTTTAAAGCCTAATCAAGTGTATTCAGTATCAAACTATCCTTGCTCTTTCTATGTGTAGGAAGAAGTTCTTGGTAGGTTTAACATCTCTTGTGTCTTTTCATGTATGGACTTCTCAGTATATGCCAAATCTAAGCTACCAGCATGTATTTCAGCATTTCTATGCTCAAAATGAAGCTACATACATCCTTTTGGGAAATTTTACTCCTGGGTGGCTCTATTGTCCTAGGATTATTAGTTCTACAACAAGACCTAAGAGATTCTCCTCCTTCTACATTACCAAATCCAGATTATTCTGCCAGGTTTAACAAGAATTACATGTGTGGCAGCTGCAAAGTGTATGCATTAACCACTGTCACACCTGTCTGATCTTTCAAGCAAGACCACCATGAGCTAAGGAACTTTGCTCTGGAACTGGTGGCTTGTCTGTAGCTAAATGTTTCACATAGGATAGAGTATTCTCAAGTGAGTTTATTCTCTGTCTGACTTCTTCACTGTCCAGCTCTCACATCTATACACTGTGATGGGGAATACAATAGCTTGGACAATCCTAACTTTAGTATTCAGTGTTATGTCTTTGCACTTAAGGATCTTATCTAATTTTTTCATAGCTGTCCCTTCCCAGTCCTAGCCTTCTTCTAATTTCTTGACTGCAGTCTCCACTGTAGTCAATGTTTTGTCCTAGGTATGAGAACTCTTTGACAATTTCTATTTTATCATTGTCTAGGATGAATTCATGTAGTTCTTCCATAGCCATTATTTTTGTTTTCTTAATATTCAGCATTAAGCCTACCTTAGCACTTTCTTCTTTGACTTTCTTTAATAACTGTGCTAGGTCCTTGTTGTTTTCTGCTAGTACTATGATATTGTCTGCATATCTTAGATTATTGTTTCTTTTTCCTATCTTCACTCCTCCTACCTCTGATAATAAGCCTGCTCTGAGTATGATATTTTCTGCACACATGTTGATTAGATAAAATAATAGAATGCATCCTTGCCTGAGTCCTTTAACAATTGGGAACCATTCTGTTTCTCCGTATTCAGTTCTGACTGCAGCTATACATCACGACAATCAGGTGGAGTGGTTCTAGCTTATCCGATTCCTCTAAGAGCTATAGCTAGTAAATCTAAATGTTTACAATTCTAGCTTATCTGATTCCTCTAAGAGCTATAGCTAGTAAACCTAAATGTTAACTGGGAAATGAGGGTTTCAAACCAAATGACTTATATAGCATGTGCTCCCAGATAAGCTGTTCATAAATTATCTGTTCATCTTTCAATAATTCAACAATCAAATGTGAAGACTAATTAGACATGCAAACTGCCCTTTTTTCTTCTTCAAGCAATTCTTGTGGTATGTTCAGTCACACAGAAAAGGCTCACTTCTTGAATTATGACACTGTTGCAATCACAAAAATGGCTTTGCAGAAATTAAATTACATTAGTTGTTACCACAGAAAACAATTCTAGCTTATCTGATTGGAGATGTGTTTAGCGATTCTTGCTTAAATGGCAATATTTTTCTTGCTTAAATGGCAATAAAATATCTAAATATTTTACCTTTTTGTCCAAAACATACTATAGGAAAGATTTCCATTGTAAGCTGCTAAACAGCAGCTACATGTATGAACGGAATCTCAGAATTATAGTTTAAAACCCTACACACATGACTCAAAAGCATTAGCTAATAACTTGCAACCATGACATTGTTAATACTGAGGTACAATACCTTGTTATAACAGGTTAATATA